>QPFY01000021.1:0-305881 GCA_003665825.1 Microbotryum silenes-acaulis
CAAGAGTCGAAAAAGTGGATTTCAGCAGTGCACGAGCAATTGACCGTGCACCTCGATTTGACGGTTTTGCCAAATAACTGGATTTCAGCAGTGCACGAGCAATTTCCCCTGCACTGTCAATTTTCATTTTCACTGGGAATTTGGGGTTCTATTCCAAAATGTATCCCGGAATTGGGCTGTACCCCACCTATGGTACCTATATACTCGGCATCCAAATCCGCCGCCTGGACGACGGCTCCATTGCCCTATCCCAGGAACGCTACATCATGGACGTGCTCGCCCGGTTTCACTTCGACACCACGACACGCGGCGCTACGGTGCCAATGACGCCCGGCCTCTCGCTCACGGCAGTTCCGGGTCAAGGAACGGAGCGCATTCGATCGTGGTACCTACAAGCCATTGGCTCCCTCCTGTACATTTCCCTTGGCACTCGACCCGACATTGCCTTCGCCGTCTCGTACTTGTCCCGGTTCGCCAACAACCCTGGCCGCCGTCATTGGATTGCCGTCAAACACGTCCTTCGCTACCTTCGCGCCACGTACCGCGATGAGCTACTCTACGCCCGCGGTCCAGCCAAAGTTACGGGTGTGGTTGGGTATTCCGATGCGAACTGGGGTGCCTGCGTCGACACGTCCATCTCCACAATGGGCTTCGTCTTTTACTTGGCCGGCTCCGCCGTCTCTTGGTCATCGAAGCGTCAGACTCGGGTGGCGGATTCCACCACTGATGCCGAATACCTCGCCTTGTCGCACGCTGGTAAGGAAGCGATTTACCTTACGCAACTCCTCTCCGAGCTCCACGTTCGCCCGATCGATGCAGCTCACATCTTCACCGACAACGAGGCCGCGGCCGCCGTCGCTCACGACCCCGTTCGCACCTCCGGCACTCGACACATACGCCTCCGCGAGCATTTTGTCCGCGACATGGTCAACCGAGGCGATATCTCCCTCTCACACGTTGGCACAGCGGACATGGTTGCGGACCTATTCACCAAAGCGCTGGGTCCCAAGATTTTTGGTATACATTGCTATGCTCTAGGCCTCCGGACGCGGCACCCACGGCTCAAGTCTACCTCGCGTTCGCGTGGGGGGGGGTGTGAGGAATCCACTCTCCGCTCGGGTCAGGACTTAGGCGCGCGGAGCGAGCCGGGCGCATCGGCCCAGGACTTAGGCGCGCGGAGCGAGCCGGGCGCATCGGCCCAGGACTTAGGCGCGCGCAGCGAGCCTGGCACATTGGCTCAGCCCCGAGGCTCGCTGGCTGACTTGGGCGCGCGGCTCCCTTACTGTTAGATTCCTATTCATCACTCTTGGCTATAACTACATCGCTGACGTAGTAGAGTTGATCGAATAGGTATGTTGAAATGATATTTATCACTCTTGCTATAACTACATCGCTGACGTAGTAGAGTTGATCGACAATAGTTCCCTTGCTAGTCGCTACCGCCCCAGCGACGCTCAAGCCGCCGCGACCCTCGTTGGCGAGTTCTGGAACCTTCCGCCGATCCCCACAACCGAATCGGGCTTCAATCAGTGGGCTGTCATGTCCCAGGGCTTCGCATTAGATCAGATAGATGCCTATCTATATCTACACCTCCTATAACTATCGTTCATCTATCTATATGGCATAGATCATAGATGGACAGATACGCTTGGACGTAACTACGCAGATATCTAAAGCATCTGCCAGGAATACACATTGAGGAGACAGGTTGTCCATGGTCAGAGGGGTTCAAGCATATTCAGAAGCATATCCGCTTAAGTTTCCAAGACCTTATCAAGTCATTGGCTTGGCTCCGAACGGTGGCGGTGAGACAGAGGCCGCCCTCCTGGCTACCCAAGGCCGCCCTCCCGGCTGCCCGTTGTGCCCTACTAGTTCGGTCGGCTTCTATCTCGGAAGCGAAGCAAAACATTGCCTATCTTGAAGGCATGAGGCCTGAGACCTGAGCTCCTGAAAGGAAATGGGCAAATGAGCCAGAAGATTTTGGAGTCCGCATATTGCCACTGGTCGTCTGCCGGTTTCACTTCTCCCCTTTCTAGTACCTCCCCGTCTTCTCCCTCTCTAGCTCATAAATCCCCAAACTCCTCATCTTGCTACAACATGGCTACTCCTACTGCCGCAGAAGATCTTGTCGCCACTGTCTTCAGCACGGAGGCGGAAGCAAAAGTGTTCTACACCGAGCTTCGGTCTGCTGGCCCCGAAGACCGATTGCAAGCGAGGTGCGCCGACGTTGCTCGGCGGGCCTTCCTTTTCTCCCGGACCTCGGGAAAGTGGGATCATTTCGATGTCGTCGTGTTTCGATCGAATGGCAAATTGAAGATCCGAGCAACGTGCAAGACTCGTCCAGCCTCTCATTGCGAAACTGTTGACTTCGAGACCGCACACCAACACGGCGTATCGAACTGGAACAGGGGCATCAAACAATGCCTGGCATCCAGGGGGGAAGGGGTGAACACGGTTAGTTCGCTTGAAATAATGTTTGCAGGCTGTTACAGCAGGTCACTAAAGATTTTTCTGTCTTGTACTTTCAGAACGTGTAACCATTGCTTTCTGCTGCAATCTTCGACAATGCGTTGTTCATGTTATACATCGTTCTTCACGTTGCAATCTCGAAGGAAGCGTTCACCCACGTAGACCCCCAACTTCAAACCTGGCTCGCCTACTCCTATCACGTCGCCAATGTGAATGCTATCCTCGGTAGTCACGACACCGTCAAGAGGCTACTCGTTCATCTACATAGGGAGCTGTCGGTTCAATTCGGCGAATTTCTTGTCAAGCGAAATCGCGGGATTCATCTGGTTATCGATGGTTGGACCGCTCCCAACTGCATCAGTGTTCTCGGGGTCGTCGTAGTGTATGAACAAGATGGCGTCGTTCATCGTCACATACTCAAGTTCATCGAGTCGAAAGGTCGCCACGGCGGGAAAGAGCTCGCAGCGTCGCTTCATGAATGCGTCGAAGAGTTCAAGATCTCGCATCTCGTTCGAACCCTCGTGATGGACAACGCCTCGAACTGCAACAAGATGGCGGTGGAGTACAAGAACCTCAATGACTCGTGGTGGGGACCCGAGATGCGAGTTCGCTGCTTCGCCCACATTCTCCAGCTAGTGATGGGCGCACTTTACGCTGCCTTTTCCATGGCCCCTGCTCGTCCGCCTACTCCTCGGGCGCGCAAGAACACGACTGGCAAACATATATCTGCTTTCGACGGTCATCCCAACGTCGAAGATGATTCGGATGCTGAAGATCAGAGGATCGACGACGAGATTGCTCAAGCTCTGTCCATTGCGACTGCCTCTGGTGACTACGACATTTCAGCATTGGAATTTACGGTGAACAATTCGAAGACTTGCTTGAGAGAGGCTTTGGATTGGGGCGAGTCGGTCGGCATCAAGATTCAACCCATCCTTCGACGAAAATGCATGACCATCATTCCTACGATCGCCGATTTTGCACAACACGTTTCGGGACTGAGAGTCAAATCCTCCGACAAACACAGATGGCAGCAGTCGGTCGTTGCCACCGCCAAGGACCGACCCGATTCCAAGGCGACGGAGCTTTCCCGCAAAAACGAGACGCGTTGGAACTCTATTCACCTCTGCCTTCAGAGCCATGTTCTGTTCTCGAGTGCCATCGACTACTATATGGCGCGCGACGACGAACCCTCGAACATCGTGGACAAATTCGCCCTTCCTGATGACGCACTTGATATCGTTAAAGAGCTCCTTGACATTGGCGAATACCTCAAGACCCTGACGGTTCAGTTCCAAGATGCAACGCCTCGCACTTGGGATGTCATCGCCGAGTTCGAACGAGTTGAAGGCATGCTTGACAACAAGGCTCAAACCGCTTCTCCCATGGTGCGCATCGCAGCCAAGTCCGCTTTGATTGTTCTGGGCAACTACTACTCGAAGGTTGGCGACGATTCGATTGCTGCATTTGGGTCGATGTTCTTTCATCCTCGTCACCATCTGCGATTCTTTCAGCGACCTGGAACTGCTTGGGCCGAAACCGATATCAATGAGAAGCAGAAGAAGCTCCATGAAATCTACAAGAAGGTGTACCTTCCTCTCTATGAGGACATCCCCGAAGCTGGTCCTCCGTCCCCGATTGATTCCGATGCTTGCTCCGACCACGATTTGTATGGTGATGAAGGAGGTGACACACAAGGCTCTCACAACTACTACGAGCCAGATGCCTTCCTCCAGTACTGGGCTAGGGGATGCGTCAGACTGAACAAGAACGACGCCTACAAGGGGTGCCCTATCAAGTATTGGGTGACACAACGTGCGATTCTAGGGCAGAAGGCTCTTGCCGAGATGGCAATTGACTTCATCACAATTCCACCAACTGCGTGCGATGCGGAACGCGCTTTCTCCACCGGCCGCCGGACGATCAACTATATGCAGCACAGCACCTCTGCCGAATTTCTGAACGCCAAGATGTGTCTCGGTAGCTGGGCTAACCCGACCGCTCCTATCTTCGGGGGCACCCCCGAGGGCTTCGCTCGTCATGCCCGACCCATCATCGCAAGTGAGTTCAAATGAGAGGAGTCATGCTAGCCCCAGCTACTTGCAGCGACTGAGGACCCAATAATCTTTCTTGCAGGCAAGCTCCGTGCTCCATCGAAGCGTGTCGTGGCAAAGAAGAGTTCTTCGGCAGTCCACAAAGCGAATAAGCGGCAGCGCCACGACGTCACTGGAGAATCCTCGCGATCGACCTCGCTCTCGCAAAATTCGCCGATTGAGGAGCTGGAACTCTCAGACACGGACGAAGAATCGTCTTGAGCGCTACCCAAGTATGCAACAGAGGAAATCTTCGTTTCTCCCATGTACATAATAAACCCTTAACAACATATTTTCTCTCTGTTTCTCTGTTTCTGCCCCTTCATAGATTTTTCAACCGAGTCCTCTAGCTTTCCCTCATTTGCACTTGCTCTCCGTCGTCTGTCAATAGAATACAAGGCACGGCTGCCATTCTTCCACTTCGTCGAGTTTTTCTGGCGGCAGCTGGAGAGATCTTGTCATGGCTGCAAAGGCCTTTTGTGTCGAGGACAAGGGAACAAGGGTCCGCCCTGTCATATCTATACACGCACATCTATGCATGCCTCCACACATCTGGTCATCATCTATCAAGTGGCGTTTATCTACGTAGATATCCACTAGATATCTATCTTTCCTCTATCTGTTCTGCTGTAGATGACAGATCTATAGATAGCCCGAAAAAAGGCAAAATTATAGATAGATAAAAGATATCTACGCGCATATCTGATCTAATGCGAAGCCCTGCCAGTGAGTGCAGTCATTCTCCCCACCCGGGCTACAATTCTCACCCATCTCGCCTTTGCGGACGATGCGATCGTGCTCGTCTCGTCACCGGCAGCACTCGACCTCCTGGCTGGTCTAGCCGTCGACTGGCGCTTGGCTACGAACGGACGCTCGAACACGGCCAAGACGACCGCTCTTCCTCTCGGCTTGGGTTGGACCCAAGACGAAGGGGCTAGCGGGATCGCTACTGTGCGCGCTGGTCGGAATGCATGACGTGGGCTGGCTATCCGGTTTTCATCGACGGCAATCTCTCGCTCTTCTGGAGCACGACACTCAACCGAGCAAAGGCTCGACTGGAGGCGGCAGCGGCTCGACATGTTCCCCCACAAGCCCGAGCGATGTACGCCAACTCGTATGTCACTTCGAGGATCATCCGCTTGCTGTCTTTCAACATCCCGCCCGTCACGTTCATCGACGCTTTCGAACAAGCTCTCAGCTCCTTTGTGTGGCAAAACGACTCTTTCCGACCGGTGGCAAAGGATGCAGTCTTTCTTCGTCGCGACCTTGGGGGATTGGGCCTACTAAGCATCGAGGACATCGTCTGCTCTATGGCGATCCGATTCTGGGACTGCGTCGCTCATGGCTTCGAGCCGATCTGGGCTGCACTCGCACGACTCAGCTGAGAGCACACTTATCCGGAAGAAACGACGATTTGGTCGACATTGATTGCCTCGCTCGCCGCGCACCCACGCGCGGTGGACGAAGGCAATTAAGGTTGCTCGACTGACGCTGCCCCATGTGTTCCCAGAGCTCCTTCAGTCAACGAGGTGCTATTGGTCCCACCTACTTTGCCTTCGCTACACCCACAAGGCCTGTCGGACGACGTGCGAAAGCGGGCTCAAAAAGTTCGGGGCAATCATCGATCTTTACCGCGGCGCCTGACGACAGGGGAGCCCGTGCATCTAGGACTGCAACCAGACTCGCTATTGGGAAAGCTTTGGGCAGATGTGAGTGCTTGCTCTCCATTGGGCTTTTGTTGCCTCAGCACACCACCGTCCGATCCACCATGGCGACCCCTACTTCCTGCGACCCTGCACCTACTCGTTCCTTGGAGCGACCCGCCCCTATACGGTCAAAGCCCTCCGCCGCTTCATCAACGAGGTCCGCTAACCCCCGCTGGACGACGGTGTCCGACTAAAATGGCCAACAGATCTTACAAGGGAGCAGAAGCAACAGTTCTGGCTCTGGCTGAACAGTCAATGGGCAACAGCGGTCGAAAAGGATGTTCACTGGAAGCTTGATTTTCCCATTACCAACCCCGTACTGGCTTGCTCGCGAGGTCCACTCGCATCTCAAATTCCCGCATCTCAGATTTCCGACTTCGACGTCTGCCAGATGGCGAGCTTCTCTGGAACGGATGATGTGACTTTCCTTCTGATGGGTATCGGGCTTGGGAGTCCTCTTGCCTGAAAACTCCTTCACTCTCCCTCTCTCTCTCTCTTATCGATTGTGCCTATTTTTCAAAACTATGGAATAGGAAGGGTGGTTGGGGCTCACATTTTGGTGGTTCTGTGAATGTGAGGGCTACATAGATCCAGTGGCTTTGACTTTACATAAGTATAACCCCCCTTTTCAAGAAACATTGACTTTGCGTAGATAATCGAATATGTGAAATCTGATCAGGCTTGATACAAAAACCAAAAAAGGCAAACCTCGGCGCTTTTGGGGTGCGCGGAGGTTTTCACCCGACCAACTTTTTCTGGATTTTTCAAATCCAATACAAAACTTCCAAACCACAAACTCCCAATTTTTTAACCCTTCTTAAATATTCCCTCTTTGACTTGTTTGGAAATTTTTCTGAGGACCACATGCGCTATAGCGCGATAAGGTCTTGAAATGATGATCTCTCTCTCTCTCTCTCTCTCTCTCTCTCTTCCTCCCGTTAACCCGTGGTCGCCCAGCGGTCGCCCGCCACGCGCCACAGGCAGCCTCGCCGCAACGCCCTCCGGCCTTCTGTGGCCACCTGCCGACCAGGAACTCTGCTACCCTCTCGTGCTCGTCACTCAACTGTGATCCCTGGGGCCTTGGTAGCCCGGGCACGTGGCACGGTGGTACTCAAAGTGGTGCCCAACAGCAAAGTCCAATATCAGCCACGATGTCTGCCACAACTCTCAATCTACCTATGCGCCACCTCTTTTCATGCACTCCACACACTTGGTTTCGAGCCACCTCCGCCCGGCGACGCGCCTGATTACTCAACCGCTCCGCGCATGCAGGCCAACGCTGGAACTTCGTTCGATTGCGCCGCACGTTTGGGAGGACTGAGATGGGCGAATACTCTTCTCCTGGCGACAGGATCGTCGACTCGTTCTTTGGTCTACTCGACTTACACCCATCGCTGCTCGAGCTCTTCGAAGCCAAGATCGCCGTCATTGAGGCGACGAGTTTGACCAGTGATGGCTGCATGCCTCGGATTACCGAAGAAGAGGTCCGAGATGCATTCACGTCCATTTTCGATGGCGGCCTAGGAGGTGCAACGTGCGAGCTGCTCGACCATTATGCCTCGATCAGCGAAGCCAACTTCACGCTCACGACCAGTGGCTACTGGGTAACGCCAAGTAGCGTCCAAGGGCTATCATACCGAACGCGGGGCGATGCCATCCTGGAAATTGGCCGTGGGGTTGACGACTCAGCAGTTGTTGTCTCGTCAATCGCGATCGAGTTCAAGCGGGGACCCGTGCATCACACGGCGGCCAAAGGGCCCCCTCCATCCGGATCCAACTCGGCGATCCCAGTGCTCGATCACGCGTCGCCGGTGCCGCTGCAGAATTTGGAGACGCAAGTCTCGGTCGGTCCCGACGCCATAGCCACGAAGGTAAGACATGCGACGTGCTCATTTTCATTCGAATCGGCCCTGGAGCTTCCGTCTGATCTAACTTTGTTCGCGTGTTTTTTTGCAGGCCATCATTCAGTGCGCTTCCCAAAGCTGCCGGTTCTTTCTCCTGTTCTCGGTGCCGTTTTTTCAGATCGGTGAACTGGGTACGTTGCGCCTTCGGTTTCGAGCTGTGCATGGTGTAACGGTCACGCAGTGCCACTGATGCATGCAACTGCGCAATCTTGGGTTCTTCACACACAGTTGAACACCAAACGCCGACGCTGCAAGAGCAAGCGATGCGGCAGCTTCGACCGCGTAGCCTCCACCTCGACGGCACCAATGCCTGGCACGTCCAATCCATCGACCCCCACCCCCCCTATCACGACCGAGGCGAGCGCCCCACCCACTGTTCGAAGACAGTATAGCCTGCTCCTCCAAGAGTTGGCGCGATGGGTCGAGCGCTATCCAGGCACCTCGCTCCAGCCCGCCGAGACCCTCGGCGTTGACGTCCCGACGCGGTCGTTCGTCGTGTCTTTCATTGCTCTGGCGTTCACAGCCGTGATGAAGGTGCCCGACCCGGGCAAAGCTAGCGTCAAAGAATTGCTCGACGCCAACGCTAACACATCGAATCAGTCGCGACCTCGCGCCGACTCGGACTCGGACCGTGAAGATCCCTCCTACGAGCCGGCATACAAAGCACCGAAAACGTCGGCCATCGGCATCGGTACTCGCTCTTCAAGGCGACTGGCAGGCGACCCCCCGCTAACTCAAGCCAGGGATTCGAATCGGCCCGTCACCCCGCCCGTCTCCGAAGAGGCCGGGTCCGACCTCTCCTCTGGCGCGCTCACTCCTGAGGCTCTCTGCTTCTCGTCCCCTCCTGCGTTGACGGACCGGAGTCCGACGACATCGCCGGTTTCCGGCTCGCTTCCTTCATCGAAATCGATCACAATCGCTCACGATCGCAATTTCGTGATCCAGGCGAGGGTGTCGAACGCCCACTGGTCCATGATGGTGCGTCACACATTTTGACCCATGCTGCTCCCGTCCCTGCACTCGTGGCTCCGCTCACCGAACGTGTCCTCTTGTGCTCTTTGCAGTCGTACACGGGCACGAGCCGCGTCAATCTGGTCGAAATCGACTTTGATATCGTCTCCTCCGTTCGTTCCGACTCGCCCCTTCCGTCCGTTCTGTCGTCGAACCCTTCCCCGGCCACCGACTTCATCCGGAGCCTCCATTTGTCTGATGCCGTTTTGCGATGGTTGACGGAAGACCCCAAGGATGAGCTCGAAGACGATCGGATCCCGCTGGAACTCTTCGATCACTTCGAGACCACGGCGGATCTTCGCCTGGAGAAGCAGGTTGGGACGGGAAGTACGGCTGACGGGTATCTTGCAAACGTGTTGCGAGTCAACCCACGTTGGTCCTCCCCGGCCGATCGCGAGGTCCCCCTTGTTGGCCACCCTACTCCAAACACGAAGTACTTTCTCAAGCTTGTGACGTGTAACTATGTTGGCTCGGTCGTCCGGGAGACGCTGTTTTATCAGCACGTTTTTCCCCACCTTCCCGATCGGCTCCAACAACATCTGCCACAATATCACGGCACGTACCGCGGTATCAACGGCAATGGGTACGCTATGGTGCTTGAGGACGTGGGGACCCACATGAATTACTCCGAGTTTTATGAACGGTCTGGCCAATGGCAGTAAGTCTTCGGGTCGCGGCAAGTTGTCGACGACACGATCTTCTTTCGCGATGAAATCCAGCTCAGCGTGATGCTGACACCTGTTCTTTCACTTCGTACTCGCCATGTGCAGGGAGATCGAGAAGGCTTTCGTTGAGCTTGGAATTGTTCACAACGATATCCGCCAGGGGAACGTCTTGGTTCGACCCGACGACGGGGGCTTTTGCTTCGTCGACTGGGGACGATCTTATCTCAAACTTCGAGCGTGAAGCTCCCTCTCTCCCCCCTCTACTCTATTATCTCTCTCTCTCTCTCGGCAATACTCGTGATCTCTTCACTTCCTCTCCCTTTCTCTCGGCAACGCTCGTAAGATTCACCCCCTCTTCTAGACCTGTCTCTCCTCTACTATAGCTTTATATATCATATGCACTTCCCTCAGTTTTGTCTGCAATGCGCAATGCTCAATATTTTGCTCTGTCCAGCTTCGTAGCTGGACTGCGGCCCCCAGACCCAAACGGGCGACAGCTTCTTACCGGTTCGGCTAGGACCATAGCAAGCATTGAGGCGCCTACAGACCACGTGATCTCCACTTAACAGTCATGGCTAACTTCTGATAATTTTCTTCAAAAAGTCCGAGATTCGGATTCGAACCGTTATTCTCATCAGCTTTCTGCCCTATAAAACTCAGGCTACTCATAGCGCATTGCTTCTTCAAGTTGTGGAAGGCCAAGGCCTCGGAAGCGCAAGTACCTGCTGAGTTTAAGTTGTCTGAAAATGAAACAAGTGCACTGTTATGCAGCTTCTACGCACATAGTCAACTCTTCATCCGTCTCACTTCAAGTTTATAATCCATTACTCACAGCGCAGAGCACGGACAGTCGGACACAGTCTGGCATGACTAGCGCTTTAGCGTCAATGTCGATCAGTCCGAGCTCGAGTACTAGTAGTAGTAGCAAGTGTCGGCGGCGGCGGTCATTATATATGGGCACCTCCAATATACCACTGCAGACGCCAAATTCTCCGCCAACTGCTTGCCAGCTACTCCTCTCTCGCGCTGTCCAACACGATGCTCCCAGGCTGGCAGGCTCGCACAGATGCAACGACTCACCAGCACCATTTGTCATTTGAGACGAGGGCCGGCCGGCGAGGGTCGGCCCAGCCTGGCCTAGCCAGCGTTTTGGGCCTGCTCAGCCTGGCACAACTTCGGCAGGCTTCGGCGCGCCTGTTGCGCTTTTCCCCTCCGATGTCTCGATCGGATGCCAATGGGGTTCTCGAGCGCGGGAAGGAAATTGCAACCTTCCTTGTGTATCTTTCGGTTTGTTTGGTTGTGTTGGGATGAGGAAGATGATTAATCTTCCTGGACGAGACCCTGGGATGATGCGTACACCCCAATTCCCGAGCCCCCGGTTCGGACAGGCGCCCTGGCGCCGGACGCGTACCACAGGTCACGCCCCCCACATTCACAACCAAAGAAACACAGCAAAAGATGCCTACGTTACAACGCATTCAGGCTCTAACCGAATCGAGTGCAAGCTTGCCAGCCTTGCTCAGCACTTGGATCGCAATCTCCTTGTGCTGCCGCCAATACCTGTCAAAGGCATTCGATGACCAACGGCCAAGGTTTCGGATGTGATCCGTGTGTACACCTTCTCGAAGGTAAAACGTGGCCCCCACCGGACCTAAAGGAGTGGTTATTCAAGGGCGCCCTTCCGCTCGCCTCGAGAATGTGTTTGATTCGTCGCGAGAACGCCGAGGAGGTCAGCTGTCGATGACCTCCCTCGCGCGCCCGATATGAGAACAACCGCCCTGGTGGAGGGTCGTTTAGGCGGAAATGGTTATCGATGCCACCGACCGGGCAGAAGGGCTCGCCGTCTCGCGCCGAGACTATCAGCGTGCGGCCGACACGCCGACGCACCTTGTCAAACGGGAGGTCCAACTCGTATCGGAGAGGAGCTTCGCTCGTCGCATCGATCCGGCGTGCATTGGCCACCGCTAGATGCCGCTCGGCTATGAACTCTTCGTCCGCCGAATGCGCCGTAAACTCGCCCAATCTCGCCATCGCGAAGAACGCCGCACACGCTGCAGAAAACACGGCCGTATCGAACGGACTGCACTTGTCGATCCCCGCGGCCAGGCACCTGAGGTCGTCCAAAGTCGCCGCCAATTGCTCTGGTTTGGGGCCTGGAGCTGTGGCCGCAGCCGCAGCCAGTTGCATCGTCCACAGCTTCGGATCGTAGTTCATACGCAGCCCATGCGTCGTGTGCCAAAATTCTAGGGCGGTACGGAATCGGCGGAAGTGGCTGACGCTATAGGCTCCGACGCCATTTCCCGACAACGCGATCCGAGTGAGAAATCGCCTGACGACGTCAGGATGTGCGGGGAATCGATCCCTCCGGTCGACCAACTCGTCGTCACAGTACTCGAGGTATCGTAGAATGCACCTCGCGTACATCTCGTTCGACTCCGCCGTTCGACCTGCCGCAACCATCACCGCGTGCTCTGTCGCAGCCACTGCACACGCAAGGAGCGGACGTTGGACCGGAGTCGTCGGTGTGAGAACGAGGATTCGGTTGATACCTCGATGCGCCTTGGCGAACGCGGCGCACAGCCGCTCCTCCGGCGTGCAATTCGTGGATGAAGCCATCGGGGCCATCTCGTTCCCGTCTGCCTCAGGTAGGTAAACGACGATGTCCCCCGAATGGGAACTGCGCAACATCGGCAATCTTGGATTCGACGTCGACGTGAATCCCAAACAAGCCCCTGGACTACGATCTAGTTTCACAATCGGAAGTGGCGCCGCAGCCGGTGCTCCATCGCGCAGCGCCGAACTCGACGCGTCGGCCCGACCGGTAAGCGCTCTTCCTGACTTGAACGCGCGCTCCCTAACGGCCATCGTCGGGTACGGAACGGCTCGTTGACGAAGCCTCGACGCGGCTCGTGAATCCTCGAAAGACATCTGTATTTTCGAGACGGCGTGCGACCCCCTCGTCCGACAAAGTGTGGGGGGAGGCCGAACGTGCCAAGCACGCGCCCGCGATCACGCGATTGTCTCGCGGCGGAGACGGGATAGGACCGGATAACCGCACAGTCGCAACCGAGGCATAAGAGCGCGGCTCTGAGTCATGATAGCGTGACATTGACAAAACAGGACGCAAGAGGGTTCGACCTCACAAACAAGCAAAGGTACACGACTTCGCAGACACAGGGATACGCAACTCCGTACGAACGAGGCTCCACCTTCCACGAAGGGAGTCAGATATCTCAGCCTATCGTCCACAGGGGCTCTCCCGCCGCCAGCAGCAACTCGCGCCCCGCCGGAAACTTCGACAGTGGGTGCGCGATCATGAACGGGAACGGTTCGTACTGCCGCGGGCGGTCCGGCTGCCGGGACACGACGTCCGCGGGGTTCACCTTCGTCATCCGCGTGACTTCGGCCTTCCCGCGCCTCGGACCTCCTCTCCCCGCTTCGGCACCTGCACTGCTCTCTTCTCCTCCGACTACACACTCACAACCCTCTCGCCCCCGACTTTTACGTGATCCTCAACCAAGCTCTATTACGTGATCCCCAGCCTCAACACTATTACGTGATCCTCGTGCCTCGCCTCCTCAAGCTCGCCACCTCGTCCCCGACTCCTCTGGTCTAGTTCCCCATTTCCGTAGCTTCTTTCTCTCCTTCCCTTCCGCAACTCGAATCTCGTCAAAGGTCACATCCTTGCACTCGTCCCTCGTCCTCGCCTCTTGTGAGAAGTCCCTAGAACATCTCTCAACTCGTCACTCGCCCTTGTCCTCGTCTCGAGCCCCTACGTCCGGCTCACCTCTCCTATCTTTGTCCTTTGTGATAGAATGCCCTTTCCTCCATCCAAGCACAACCCCGGTGTTGTCGCATTGTAGAACGAAATGTCTATCGTCTTTAGACATTCGTAACGCAGCCTCGGCCAGCGCCTCGACCGCCCACGCCTCCGCGTTCGTGATCGAGACCGAGTGTCGAGGCGGTGGCAGATCCGTCCACCCCTCGGGGAGGGCGAAGTACGCGGAGTATCCGTTGATGACGATGCCTAGTCCGTGCATACAGGCATCCGACGCTAGCGCAAGCTTCGATGGGATCGGGAGGGCCTCGAACGACGTGGAGAATGGGCCTTCCGACAAGAGGAACCTTCTCCAGTATTCGAGTTGATCGTACGTGCGACGGTCCAGGCGACGCGCCCGCGAAACCGCCTTCCGGTCCCCGTACGCGATACACTGTCTGTATAGACAGTTGAGATGGGTCCGTAATGCAGGTAGGATGTAGGCGACATACCCCAACGACCCAGTGACCGACTCGACCTCCGAGCGTTCCTTCGGATCGGCGTGGCTACCTTTCACCAAGGTGTCGATCTTGTCAATGTAGCGCAGCCGCTTCTGATCGGTGACCGTCGCGGTCATTAGATCCAAATCCCATTCAATCCCGACGTGGACAAATTGACGCGTCCACGTGAAGCCTTTCTGCTCCGCGAGGCGCCAGCCGAGGGATCGTACGAAATGAAGAATGGCTTCTTGCGATATGGCATCCGACGTTCGGACCGCGCAAACATCGTCAACCATCTTGAAGATTGACACGCCGGGGAACTTCCATTCGACCAAGTCTTGGGCCAGGTCCGCAACGTTCCCAAAGACACCAGGAGTAGTCCTGCCACCGAAGCATGGGACTCGTCGTACGAAGATGAGGCCGCGCCACAAGATGCACATGCTCGATCGCTGGTCCCATCGCAAAGGGAGTTGGTAGAACGCATCGGCGAAATCCCAACCGCAGACTTCCGCCGTCAAGGGAAGCTCGCGCAACTTGCGGTACAACATGGGCAAGGTCGTCCAACGGCAAGGGAAATCCGCAGATTTCGGGTCGTCATTAATGGAAACGAGTTCCGGACGGCTAGACGAACCACTCCGTTGCGACGGTCCATGCCCGCTCGTCGACGGATGATTCGCTTCGTCAGGGTCTGTAGTTCGATCGATCGGTTTCGCCTTCGGGTAAGACAGATTTTCGATCTGTCTCCACTTCGGCGGCATTCCGGGCGCTACTGACTTCGGCACATAGCTGATCGGATTCGTGCGGAAAGGACCGATCGCGGCCTCGAGCTCGTCCTTGTCGTACGGGCCCGCGATGTACCCGAGATCGAGCATGCGCTCCATCTCGCCGTCCATGACCAGTTGTTGCTCCTCACTGAGCGGTGCGTTCTTCGCGATGTGACGCTCCGACGGAGGGTCCTTGATGCCGAAATCAAAGCCCTCTCGGATCTGCTTCGGTATAGCGGCCAGGTACGGCGCGACGTGCGCGACCCTTGCGAGTGCCTTAATGTTGGCTTCGAACGCACCAGCATCGAGCGGCGTAACAATCTTGTACATCGCATCATGGAACGAGTCGACTTCGCGGGCCATGATTCGCATGCGAGCGGAAGTTTCGGGCACTGGCGAAGAGCCCGGCGCGGGCATTGAAGGCACGAACGGGACGTCTCCTTTGCTGCCAGCCGCGACAGGTTCGAGTGGAGCCCTGCCCATCCACGGGGTGGGCAGGTCGGTGATGCTCGGAGGGTCTGCCGGAGCAGCGCTTAGCGGGTCTGGAAATTCAAATCCAGCACGTCAGCCCTCGGCTGCGCAGGAAGGGGCAACGCCCAGCCGGTCCGTCGGGACCGGGCATCTACACGTACGCGGACGTGAGGAAGCGCGAACGGTGGGGGATTCGACCCCTGAACCAGAGAACGGAGGCACGCGACGCGATGCCTGAGAGGTAACGACCTCAAAAAGCGGTTCGAATCGTACGGGAAACGGGTATTTAGCGTGCGGTGAGGCCCAAATTCGAGGCGAGCCGGGAGCGGGAATCGGAGGCGCGCCGGGAGCGAGAATCGGAGGCGGAGTCGAGAAAGACGGTGGAATCGAAGGCGAAGTAGGAAAGCCCGGCATGGTAGTGGGACCCGAGGAGGTTGTTGGTACATCGGAACGGGGCGGAAGAGACTGCACGACACGAGAAGAGGGAAAGGATGGTGATGCAGACGCGCCAACTCGGTCATGCGAACCCGACGTGGGTATAAGCCTCGTGCTGGCCTTTACAGAAAGAACACGCGTGTTCACGAACGCAGGATTGGACGCAACCCCTGACGTTATAGTTGGTGCAGTATCGCTTGGTAGCGTCAGACTTGTCGACGAGCCCACCACCTTGGAGAGCGGACAAGGTTTGGTTGAAAAACCGGCACGCGGAAACGTTGTGCTCGTCGCTTCGGCAACCTGCGCACATCTGGTAGCCTGGGGAGCCCGTGCCTTTGATGGCCTTGAAGTCCCTTGAAACCGTGGGAAAGGAGGTGTTTGCGCTGGCACGAAACGGGAATCCCGGACGGGCTGGCGAGCCTCGAAAGCCGGCCGTCTCGAACGCCCTTTTTCGGAGACACGGCGGTGGCAGGCGCGGCAGCAGGCGCGGCAGCCGCAGCGCTGAGCGGAACCACCGAAGTTACGACTACCGCTGCAGACGCAACCACTACAGGTTTGAGGAGAGGAAGAATCGGCTTCCAATCCTCGCCCCCCAGCGTTGCCTCCTCCATGGCTTGAATGCGGCCACGCGCCTCGATGAGATCGTCCACCGGGCGCTCCATCGCCCGGGCCCACGATGACTGGTGCTCGGCCGCGAGCTCAGCCCACTTCATGGCGGGCACGTTGAGGGCAGCCGAGACCTGAGCCATGATCGACTGGTCGAAGGGTCCGAAAACCTTTATCTTCGAGACCTTGAATCCCGACCACCACAAAGAACGGACCGTCAAGTCGTATTTACGCATGATAAACCAGTTCGAGTCACAGGTCCGCATCGCAACGGACTCGAAGTGTCGGTCAAACATCTCCGAAGGCGACAGTGCGCCTCCGACGATGATCGAGGCCGTCATCGGGTCGACCGCCTCCTTGACAAGGAGCACATAGGAATAGCGCGCGTCCTGCCATTGCGTGCGCGGCAGGCAACCGTCGAAGACCAGACCCGCCTCCATCCGCGCCTTGAAACCCACACCATAATGCAGACTCACTTGACTTTTTGGTGTCGTGACAGACACGACATCGGAGGATCCTTGCGATCCTTCGCCCACTTGATCATTTCGGCAGAGATGCCGAACAAGGCGCCATCGTAAGTGGTACACGCCGTCGTGTCCAGGGCGCCGGAGAGTTGCATCGGGGGCAATTGCGGGGCCACGCCCGCGGCGCCACCGATCGTTGCCGCCGGCGACTCTGTGGATGAGAGCGCAGCGTGGTCGTTGGTAGAGGTCGAAGCAGTCGTCATTGTCGGTACCGATAGGGTCGATCGAAAAGTTTCGCGAGTGTAGAGGCAATGAGCACTGTCGTTCGAGCGAAACGAATAAGGTGCAGAAGCGAACAGGCATTTCTCTCGCCTACTCCACTCTGAGCGCATGCGCGCCACCCCCAGGGGGGCGGCCCACCCGTGCTCCCGTTGGTCGCCACTGGCAGCCTCCGGCCGCGACGCCCTCCGGCCTTCTCTGGCCACCTGCCGAATAGGAACTTTGCTTCCCTCGTGCTCGTCACTCAACTGTGATCCCCTGGGGCCTTGGTAGCCCGGGCACGTGGCACGGTGGTACTAAAAGCGACGTCAACAGCACGGTCTAATACCAGCTACAATGTCTGCTACAAGTCTCAATCCACCTATGCGCCACCTCTTTTCATGCACTCCACACACTTGGTTCGAGCCACCTCCGCCCGGCGACGCGCCTGATTACTCAACCGCTCCGCGTATGCAGGCCAACGCTGGAACTTCGTTCGATTGCGCCGCACGTTTGGGAGGACTGAGATGGGGCGAATACTCTTCTCCTGGCGACAGGATCGTCGACTCGTTCTTTGGTCTACTCGACTTACACCCATCGCTGCTCGAGCTCTTCGAAGCCAAGATTGCCGTCATTGAGGCGATGGGTTCGACCAGGGCTGGCCGCAGGGCTCGGATTACCGAAGACGAGGTCCAAAACACATTTGCCATTCTCTCTGACGGCCTAGGAGGTGCAACGTGCGAGCTGCTCGACCATTATGCCTCGATCAGCGAAGCCAACTTCACATCCACGACCAGTGGCTACTGGGTAAAGTTGCGCAGCGTCCAAGGGCTATCATACCGAACGCGGGGCGATGCCATCCTGGAAATTGGCCGTGGGGTTGACGACTCAGCAGTTGTTGTCTCGTCAATCGCGATCGAGTTCAAGCGGGGACCCGTGCATCACACGGCGGCCAAAGGGCCCCCTCCATCCGGATCCAACTCGGCGATCCCAGTGCTCGATCACGTGTCGCCGGTGCCGCTGCAGAATTTGGAGACGCAAGTCTCGGTCGGTCCCGACGCCATAGCCACGAAGGTAAGACATGCGACGTGCTCATTTTCATTCGAATCGGCCCTGGAGCTTCCGTCTGATCTAACTTTGTTCGCGTGTTTTTTGCAGGCCATCATTCAGTGCGCTTCCCAAAGCTGCCGGTTCTTTCTCCTGTTCTCGGTGCCGTTTTTTCAGATCGGTGAACTGGGTACGTTGCGCCTTCGGTTTCGAGCTGTGCATGGTGTAACGGTCACGCAGTGCCACTGATGCATGCAACTGCGCAATCTTGGGTTCTTCACACACAGTTGAACACCAAACCGCCGACGCTGCAAGAGCAAGCGATGCGGCAGCTTCGACCGCGGTAGCCTCCACCTCGACGGCACCAATGCCTGGCACGTCCAATCCATCGACCCCCACCCCCCTATCACGACCGAGGCGAGCGCCCCACCCACTGTTCGAAGACAGTATAGCCTGCTCCTCCAAGAGTTGGCGCGATGGGTCGAGCGCTATCCAGGCACCTCGCTCCAGCCCGCCGAGACCCTCGGCGTTGACGTCCCGACGCGGTCGTTCGTCGTGTCTTTCATTGCTCTGGCGTTCACAGCCGTGATGAAGGTGCCCGACCCGGGCAAAGCTAGCGTCAAAGAATTGCTCGACGCCAACGCTAACACATCGAATCAGTCGCGACCTCGCGCCGACTCGGACTCGGACCGTGAAGATCCCTCCTACGAGCCGGCATACAAAGCACCGAAAACGTCGGCCATCGGCATCGGTACTCGCTCTTCAAGGCGACTGGCAGGCGACCCCCCGCTAACTCAAGCCAGGGATTCGAATCGGCCCGTCACCCCGCCCGTCTCCGAAGAGGCCGGGTCCGACCTCTCCTCTGGCGCGCTCACTCCTGAGGCTCTCTGCTTCTCGTCCCCTCCTGCGTTGACGGACCGGAGTCCGACGACATCGCCGGTTTCCGGCTCGCTTCCTTCATCGAAATCGATCACAATCGCTCACGATCGCAATTTCGTGATCCAGGCGAGGGTGTCGAACGCCCACTGGTCCATGATGGTGCGTCACACATTTTGACCATGCTGCTCCCGTCCCTGCACTCGTGGCTCCGCTCACCGAACGTGTCCTCTTGTGCTCTTTGCAGTCGTACACGGGCACGAGCCGCGTCAATCTGGTCGAAATCGACTTTGATATCGTCTCCTCCGTTCGTTCCGACTCGCCCCTTCCGTCCGTTCTGTCGTCGAACCCTTCCCCGGCCACCGACTTCATCCGGAGCCTCCATTTGTCTGATGCCGTTTTGCGATGGTTGACGGAAGACCCCAAGGATGAGCTCGAAGACGATCGGATCCCGCTGGAACTCTTCGATCACTTCGAGACCACGGCGGATCTTCGCCTGGAGAAGCAGGTTGGGACGGGAAGTACGGCTGACGGGTATCTTGCAAACGTGTTGCGAGTCAACCCACGTTGGTCCTCCCCGGCCGATCGCGAGGTCCCCCTTGTTGGCCACCCTACTCCAAACACGAAGTACTTTCTCAAGCTTGTGACGTGTAACTATGTTGGCTCGGTCGTCCGGGAGACGCTGTTTTATCAGCACGTTTTTCCCCACCTTCCCGATCGGCTCCAACAACATCTGCCACAATATCACGGCACGTACCGCGGTATCAACGGCAATGGGTACGCTATGGTGCTTGAGGACGTGGGGACCCACATGAATTACTCCGAGTTTTATGAACGGTCTGGCCAATGGCAGTAAGTCTTCGGGTCGCGGCAAGTTGTCGACGACACGATCTTCTTTCGCGATGAAATCCAGCTCAGCGTGATGCTGACACCTGTTCTTTCACTTCGTACTCGCCATGTGCAGGGAGATCGAGAAGGCTTTCGTTGAGCTTGGAATTGTTCACAACGATATCCGCCAGGGGAACGTCTTGGTTCGACCCGACGACGGGGGCTTTTGCTTCGTCGACTGGGGACGATCTTATCTCAAACTTCGAGCGTGAAGCTCCCTCTCTCCCCCCCCTCTACTCTATTATCTCTCTCTCTCTCTCGGCAATACTCGTGATCTCTTCACTTCCTCTCCCTTTCTCTCGGCAACGCTCGTAAGATTCACCCCCTCTTCTAGACCTGTCTCTCCTCTACTATAGCTTTATATATCATATGCACTTCCCTCAGTTTTGTCTGCAATGCGCAATGCTCAATATTTTGCTCTGTCCAGCTTCGTAGCTGGACTGCGGCCCCCAGACCCAAACGGGCGACAGCTTCTTACCGGTTCGGCTAGGACCATAGCAAGCATTGAGGCGCCTACAGACCACGTGATCTCCACTTAGCAGTCATGGCCAACTTCTGATAATTTTCTTCAAAAAGTCCGAGATTCGGATTCGAACTGTTATTCTCATCAGCTTTCTGCCCTATAAAACTCAGGCTACTCATAGCGAATTGCTTCTTGTGGAAGGCTTCGGAAGCGCAAGCCGACGACATGATCCCATGCTTATTTCTCGACGAAGACCAGGACTGCTATTTGAACGGACGATGACTGATCGATTATCGCCGCTCACCAACACGACGATCGCCGATCTCCTCGCCTTAAGGCGAGGGCCGTAGAGAGCGGGGAATTCCACCCTCGGAGGGAAATACCCGAGGTCTCGTCTGGTATTTACAAAAGCGCGCTTGGGTAATACCCGACAGCCTGGTATTTCCAGTTTTACCACGCGCCTGGGTATTTCCAGGGCGCAGGGTGTTATTTCCACGCGCGCGCTGATTTTACCCAAGCGCGTGGTAATTCCAGCCGTCACTTGGAAATACCAGGCCGTCGGGTATTACCCAGACGCCTGGGTATTTCTAGGTCGCGAGGTGATATCGCCCAGGCCGAAGGAGATTCTGCCCAGGCGCGTGGTAATACCAGCCGGCACCATTCTTACCATCGCCCGGTGGTTTTCCCAGCCAGGTATGGATCTAGATCCTAGTCATACCGCTACTCTCAGCTGTCTCAGCATGAGCCAAATGACTTCTAGCCTAGCAGATGGAAAACAGCTGGGAATGGATTACAAGTTCAAGAAATTGGGCCGAGCTTCGTCCTCCAATCGGTCAAAAATATACTCGCGAGGCTCCTCTCGACCCACCCTCCGATAGATGCGACCAGCTGAGCCTAAGATGCAGCGCAGATCTATAATCTCGATCGCTCCCAGAGTTCCTTGACCTCGAGTGAAAAACAAGTTTTGGTGCCTCTGCGCACTGACAACAGATGCAGCCTTTCTTTTTTGCCGCCTTTGCGTTGGCTTGGCCACCGGAGTCCGCTCGATAGCGTCGACGGCTTCCAATCGACTTAGATCAAGAGACCTGACCTTCCCTACCAGGAAAGTCTTTGGAGTAAGAGGCATAAATTAGCGTTTGTACGAGCGGGTGTCACGACTGTGTGGCGCCTGAATGGGTATGCGCACCTGTCCCCGATACCGGAACTCATAGATTGCCAAGAGTTGGCCAAAATGCTTGACACGATCAGCCCCTTCGCCTTCACGAGGGAACTCCTGAGTGTTGTCCCTTGCACGACGTCGATCGCTGTCTATCAAAAGGTCGTACTAAAGGCAGCGTATTAGCGTAATACTTGACTGTGAGATGGTGCAGAGAGCTTACTGAAATCCATGTAGCGTCCCGAGTGTCTGCAGAAATTCGAGCCTTGGACAGACGCTCCGCCGCGACGACGCGGTCCCGCCCCGAGTCCATGCGGTAGCTTTGGGAAGAATCGATCGTCAAATTCTGGATGGATGCTTTGATTTGTTTGGTCTATGCAGCGTAGACCCGAGAGGGCAGCAAATCAGCGCTTGAGAGTGTAGGAATAAATGTGAGTACGCACCTCCCGCTTGAAGATCATAGGGGCTACCTGGCCGCACAACTGGCGTGCCACAAATTGCGCAACTCGTAATACATCGCTGATGCCTGGACCCTGCTTCAGCTTGTCACTTTGCCGTCCACATAGAGACAGTCCTTGCGCATCCGACTCCCCGTTCGCACTCGGAGCTTGGCTTGAGATCAACGTAGATGAAGTTTGCGTTCGATCCCCCATGGCTTGCATCAATGGACTCTGTGTCTCTGGCACGCGCCTTGTCTCCACCCGCTTGCGTTGTTGATGCTTCCTCAGGTTCGGTAAACTGATGGGATACGAGAAGCGAGGAAATCGCGAACAAGCCATTTGCAAGGCAGCATCCGCACACACATCTGCGAAAAGTCACAAAGAAAGGGTCAGCTAATTTGATGGGCTGCAGGAGGGTTAATGAACAGGCTTCTTACAATGATTCACTGCTTCGTACGGTAGACGATGAGCCTTACTTGCAGCACGCTTGACTGTTTGATTGAGCCTCTCCATGGCAAAGCACCAAGTCATGGCAGGTGGTCCATGCCATTCAATGAAGTCTGCTATATGAAGCACGGCGTGGATTGAGTGCGGTAGATTATTCAAGCGAGCTGACTTCCCGCAGTAGTATAACCTGTGCCGGGGCGAACAGTGGGGGCTCAGTGAAGATTCGGTTCAGATGAATACCATGATTAGGGAAACATGGTATGGAACTTACGATTCAAACTCAGTATACCAATTGGCGATGTCACGTCGGAGCGCCCCATTTTTAGCTACATCCTCCTTCTTGATTGTCATTGCCATACAATCTTTAACCCATCTCCGGAGCGCCAAGAAGTGGGTGAAATATTTGGCAGGCAGTCGATCATGAAGAACACAGGGGCCGATGTAGAGAATCCAATTTGACCAATCCTCTGCTGTCATTGACCCAGTCTGCAGATGAATGTTGGGCATCTTGCGAGCAAACAAGTGTGGTATAGTCTTTGAGGCGCTGACAATCTCTTGTCCGATGACCTCCCAAGTTTTGTTTGGTATCACCCAGTCGGGAGGCTCCGATCCAAGCAAGTTGTCTAGCGCGGCAGAGGAGACTGTCGTGATTGCACCGCTCCCGGGTCCCGCCTGACCTTGCGTTACGGTGCTCCTCTGAGTTTGCAATGCCCGCTTGTTGGGTCCCCTTGCTTTCAGACCCGTTGGTTCACTGTGCCACATGTTGAAGAGTCTCCGAGCAACGTTTTCGAAGACAGCGTGCATGAAATCCGATGCTCCGTCTTGATGAAGCGAGAATCCAGGAAGGTGCGCTGCCGAGCTCAGCTTGCCAAGACCGACTGTTGGCTTCTTTGAAGAGGCGGCTTGGCGAATGGTTGCGTCCGAACGCATGGGAAGGTCTAAAGGGTCCAGATCGAATCGGTGGGTATGCGAGGAGTCGAGAGGCATCTTTAGTGGATAGTAATTGTGATTGTGGCCAGCAGCGCAAGGAACGCCTTGGATAAGGCAAATCCGGCAAGGCCATTTGGCAGTGGGGCCCTTGAAACCGAGCATCTTTGAAAGAGCAGGTCCATCACCGCCAATCATGTGAATGAACCATCGCTGCAACACCATCCTCTGCAAAAGTCGTATTACTCATCAGCATTCATAGATTACACTTCAGGTCAAGCTGACTTCAGCGACTGGTACACACCTCCGTCACGCCGTCGAAGACCATGTGGCCATTCTTAGCCGAGGCACGAGCATCTTCATAAAGCGGATGAAGGAAGGAATCGAGATCTTTGGGTCCCTTGGGGCCCGGTATGATGCCGACAACCATGAGGTGTTTCTTCTGGTAACGTATCTCCGGGGGTAGATTGTAGTTGATCATCATGATTGGCCAGCATTCGCTCTGGGTCTTATTGAAGAGCTGGATGCCATCGGTAAACAGCCCAAATGCAACGTCAAGATCACCCTCGTAGTACTTCACGTTGATGGTAGTGGCGGTCGGCTGGGATTCATCCGTGGCAGATGGATTCGTCCAAGAGATATACTGATCTAGCTTCTGGCGATATCGATCACCATCAAAGATGTCCACGACCTCTTGAGGATCTCGCTTGCGTTCAAAGTCGGATCTATACCGCATTGAGGAAGCATACGCGTGACCGCGCATGTAGATGCGCAGATAGACGCTTGGCGAAAGGTAGAGAAAGGTCCTCCGAGGATTGTCGTTTCGATCTAGCTTCGGCTCGTTGCACATTGGACAACGCGTCAATAATTCTCTTGGCCCGGTGAACGCGACACACGTTCTGATACAGCAGGGTATCCGAACAGGTTCGAGACCTGAAACAATGAGCTATCAGCAAGTGTACCATCCTCAAGACGAAGAACGACAGCTGTCAGAGTTCAACAGGCAGCTAATGCACTCACCCGTCAAAGCGAACACTCGAGCACGTATTTTCTTCAAACTAGGCCTACTCCCCAGTATCTCCCAAATCTCGCTCGCCTGGCGCGTCATGTTGTACATATGCCGAAATGAAAAGTCGAATAACGTGTCCATATCGTAGTACGGAAGATCTTTGTCTAGGGATGGTAATGCTAGGAACCAGTTCAGCGGCGCTTCTCTCTCCCAAGCACTGCGACACTCCTAGTGCTCACCCGACTGGATCTCTTGACGGATTTGCTCCTCTGCCCCTGCACGCTCCGGAGAGCTGAATGCATGAGAAACGCCGCGTCGGCTTTGCTCATTCTCGGTACTGATCGGTTGATTAGTTCCCCATAGTGTTCCGGCGGCCGGTGGGTCGTTGTCGTTGTCGTCGTCGTCGTCGTCGTCGTCGTCGAATGGGAGCGAGCTAGAGCTGGAGCGGTCCTCGTATTCCAGGTCAGGAGACACCATTCCCCAATCAAATGCCGCGTCAAACTGTTGTGTCTCGCTAAAATCTTCTTCGTCCAATCCTAGCGCTTGGTCCTCCCCATTGATCCCCCGACCGAAGTAGCTCGCTCGGACTCGTGATCTCCTTGAGGAGAGTAGGGACCCTTGGGACTGGTGGGCACTCCATATTGCGCTTCATTTGTGGCTGATTGTGGAGGCGAGCGACTTGCAAACCAACCAGGAGTTGGTGAAGGGGGCTGGAACGATTGGGCCTCAGGAGCAAGCAATGTTGGAGGTTCCGATGGCTGCCGCGAGAACTCGAGGATAGCTGTTGCGTCGGCTCTGGAAGAGTCAACAGATTGTAGGCGTTTGTGGCGGTAGAACGTCGCTCTTGATACCGTTGCATCGTTGCACAACGAACAATGGCATAGGCGAGAAGACTGGTTGCGTGTCATGGTGGCGCAATCGAATGGTTAATTACGGTGAGACGTGAGACTTTAGAGCAACGAACGACGCTAAGTCCGGCAGGCCATCCGGAACATTCGGGCTACAGTAATGCGCAATAGGAGCAGCGATTAGGCAGATTTGATTATGTGCGCTGAAGAATGGCGCCATGCGTCCGCGCGCTTCTTTCCTTCTTGCGCCTTCGATCCACTTGTGCCCACGTCGAAGCTCCACCCTCCCCGCCTACGTCTTCCTACCATGACACGAACATCGTCGACCACGGCAAGACGTACAACAAGGATGGACAAGGAGAACGAACCACCGCATGAATGACGCCCACGTGTGTACAGAGATCGCGGTCTGCGTCTGCACCGCCACAGTTGAGGGAATCTGCTGACGTGTTCTTTTTCAACCCCGCCGCCGTCCTTCACTATCGGCCCACTGCGGCTACCTGTCTTCTTATTTTCATCCTCTTTTTCAGCCAGATAATACGTTGAAAAGACAAGGGTTCTATGAGCCTGCGCGAGTATACTATACTTGGGTTCGCGTGAGTACCGGCGGCTCAACGATCGGGGCGCGACGCCATCTCGTCGATCTGACTCCTCAGTGCTCACCATCTGTGTGATGTCCTTCGACCAGTCGGTTGTGCGAGATACCCTAGTAAAGGCAGGCATCACTACCCCCGACCCGATCAACCTTTATGGTCGGCATGCCGAGGTGAACCAGACGTGGACCCGAATACCACACGCCTGAGGACTTCAACCTCGAGGACGCGTTCAGGCTTATTCAAGCCAAAACGCAAATCAACACTACTGTTTGGGGACGTCTTGGACCTGCGAAACAACGAGAGATCGTCAAATATGTGAGTTACGCGGAACCTGCCAGTTCTTGTACGGAGCGTGCGCTTGCTCGGGCACTCACTTGTCACTCTCGTTCAGATTCGTGAACGCACGGCTTTCTTAAGGGTCACATCGGGCGATTGGCTCTATGAAGAACTTGCCATTGATGTGTTGGCGAATGTCCGAGCCGCGTATCGACTGCAATACGACCGTGAGGCCTGTCGGTTGGCGGGGATCATGGGACGGCTTTCCAGGGCGTACATCACAAGATTGCGCAACGAGCTAGGCGTTGGATCTGCTCTGAAGGTTAGTCACTACTCCCGATTGAACAAGACTGAAAGGCCCGGGGCTCTGAGAATCTTTTGTTGTGCTTCAGACAAGCGAGCTTGTCTTGTCCGAATCTGACCAGGACCCGGGCGATCTCAGTGAGGAAGACGTGCTGGAGAATAGTAATCGGGTGCTTTTGTCCATGCCCCCGAAGCGAGCGCCGCAAGCATCAACCTCGCAACAGTTCAGTGCCTCATCGCAACAGTCCCAGCAAGCCAGCGCTCGCGCAGATGGTCGACATGCAAAGACACCGAATGCAGGGGCGATTTCAAGTCCCGCAGCCCGCGGTCTAAGAGGCCCGGGTCAGTCAAAATCGACGAAGGAGGCGAACGCTAAGCAATCCTCTCGCATTCGCCAGAAGACCATCACCAGGCGGGTCCGCCGCAGAGAAGAAAGCGAGGAAGAGCAGTTTCGGGAAGAGGAGGAGGAAGAGGAAGAGGAAGAATTAGAGCCGGCTAAAGGGTATAAGAAACGGGCAAGAGGAGCGGCAGCCGGAGCTTCGGGCGGTTTAGATCTTGGTCAACCTGACAATCCAGACGAATCGGAGGAGCCTTTGACGGAAGTGGACACTCAGTTTGCTGCTTTGTAGTGTACTTATATCATAATACAGTAGAAAACCCTGCATTGAAAAACTACAATTCGGATATGAGCATTAGTAAATTCAAGTGTAAGCATTAGTAAATTCGAATATGAGCATTAGTACTACAAAGGTGACACCCATTACAAAAAACCTAATGCTAATTGCGCTCGGTCGTGCTCCGCACAAGAGCCCCTATTGAGACTTCTCCGGTGGAAATACCAGCTGAGAAGGTTAATACCCAACCGACAGAAATACCAGCGGCTTGGGTAATACCCCTCGTGGAGTGGTAATACCCGCGCGGCTGGAAATACCAGTGGGTCGGGTATTACCACCTCACGAAGGTATTACCCAAGCCCCTGGTATTTCCAGGCGCCTGATATTTCCAGCCGCGCGCCTGGAATTACCAGGCCAAAAAGGCCCTCAGTGCTTCGATGAATCGTGTCGCTCCCGCCGACGCGTCTCTTCGCACCGAGCTGTCCAAAGACAAGCCTACCCAGTAATCGACCTACCCTACCCGACTCTCCAGACCAGAGACGCGTTTCTCGCCACCGATGCTCTGATCAACGCACGCAAGAATGGATATCGACCTTTGGCCGTCGCGTCGACAAGCAGTACGGAGCGCTAGCACAACGCTATCGTCATTTTGGATCGCTAGACGGAGTTGTGACCACTGCCACACCATTGGAGATCGGATCTCTGATCTGCTTTGGCCTCAAGCGTGGCATGCAGCTGCGATCAAATTGCTTATGGAGAAGAACCGCTGTCCATAGGAGCTTCGCCTCATCGAGAAAGCATGCTATTCCACTCACATTGATGGCACTATGCCGTTCCGCATGATTGATGGTCGACAGGTCATCGAGTCATTAGGCCCGCCAACGACTACATATTGTCCCACAAGGACCTTACCTCATGTTACCCCGACGAGCGCATAATCAGCACGTGCGCACATGCCGAGCAAAGATTGCCGCCCTTCGTGTAACGGTCTTGGTGAGCCGAAGTCCAACTCCGGTCCGGCTCAAAGAGCAAGCGCGACTGACTCCGATCCTCCTCAACTTCCTCTTCGAGACAGCACGCCGAAACCCGAGAGTCGTCTTCGTTCCATGGGATTCCACATCGTTCCTCAACCTTCCATCTGGCAACCCGGACATCGGGCATCGTGATCTCTCGCTTGTATAAAACCTTCCATCACATTCCATAACATTCCACGGTTTTTACTATAAAAGCCGGCCATTGGATAGTTTCTCCTTTGCTTCCTGCAAGCAACAACTCATACCAACAACTCATACACATCCTTACCTATCTCGAGAAACCCTACAGTTCAAGTCCTGCTTCAGTTGCTTCGCAGACCTAACCTGATCCTCCCTCGAGAACTCCCTCGCACCTCGTCCCTGAAAGTCTAGTCTCAGCCTAGACCTCTCTCCTGCCGCGAGGACCGTCATACTTCGGAGCGTGCCCGGGCCGCGAGATGCCGCCGGTAGAATCTCTACAAGCCGCACAACTGCCACCGCGGATACAAAGAGCTCAAGTTCAAGAAAACGGAAGTCTGACAACGAAGTAGCGAGCCCGCCAGTAGAGCAAGGACGGCCCTCTTGATGCCTGGAGCCACCCGCGACACCAGCCGAAGCGACGCGCGCCGCAACCCACTTTCGATCAGCCGCCGCACGCCCGCAAACGTTCGGAACGCGTTTTCGAGGAGTTTTGAGCGATTTTTTGAGCATGTAGAACACATTTTGATAATATTTTCGAGGCGCATGTGAAATTTTGACATTTCGGGGCCAAAATAGGATAAAAAAACTTTGATAAAAAGGCCAAAAAAGGGCGTTTTTCCACATGCGCCTCTGGCTGGGCTTTCTGGGGTCCTGGCGGACGAGGACCCCCGAAAGCCCGGCCTGAGGCGCGTAGCGCCCGACTGGACAAATTTTGGGCCTCAGATGGGCCAAAATCGCCAAGGCGCGTAGTCAGCAGCTGGCAGGGGTGGACAAATCAGGGTGCGCCGGTGTGGGTGGGGTGCTAGGCCCGTAGGTGTCAGTGTACAAATCGGGACCCATTTCGGCCATTCGGCTTGGAAGGCCAAAGTTTGCCGACCCTCAAGAATGTGCGGGAGCGCGCGCGAATCATTCTGGGCTGTACCGAATTCACAACAACGGCTCTAATTGATGTATTTTTTGCACTTATAACCTCTTGGCTGGTTGAACGAAGCATTTGAGTGCGCGCGTCTCTTGCCTTCCCCGCCGCGTCGCGTCGACGTCGTCTGTGCCATCATCGCCAACATCCTACATTCTCGGCACGACTTGCTTGGATGAAACGTATCTTGAGATCCGGATATCGATCTCCTTGACGATATTCTTGAGCGAATGGCACCCCTCATGGACGTGAGGGTGTCTGAGCTTCTCGCCTCCAGCTTGACAAACCGAATACCTGCATACAGCTTTCATGGTCGACAGACAAATGATACTCTTGCTAGGCCGCTCGATGCTTGGAGGGACAAGTTGAAGGATCGTGGAGCAATCATTGCGGCACGTAGGCAAGGCCATCAGTCTATCACTATCGGCTGCCTTTCGATGTCAAATCTGGCGACATATAGATCACGCCGAGCACATGCGTTCGGTTGTTATCAGTAGCCAAGAGTTGGTGAAGTTATCTGCGTGTCGACATCGAAGATCAACATCTCATCGTTAGAGCTCTGGAGGTGATGCCTTCACTGCTCGTTGAGGAGCAATTACTCCCTCAATGATCCTCGGGTTTCGTAGATCTCACGGTAGCTAGCTTACTGCTTCGCAGAGTGACTGCAATCGATCTTACCTCTCGTAGTACGTTACATGTATACCAAGGCCATTTTACCAAGGCCACGTCAAATCGAGTCAAAAAGGCAGGCAGCAAGTGCAGGTGAGGAGGCCTCGGCGAAGCAGAACGGGTGACGCGCGCGCGGGCTCCGCCGATTCGGTCCGGCCGAAAAACGTCCGGACGGCGTTTTCGCGATTTTTGAAGATGTTTTAGAGCATTTGAAGCAATTCTAGAGCTATTTTTGGATACGCGTAGATGGACTGGACATTTTGGGGACTTTTTGTGCGGAAAAAATCCAAAAAATGGTGGACAAATGAGGTCCAAAATCGGGGATTTTGCCGGATTTTACCTACGCGCCTCAGGCCGGGCTTTCATGGGTCCTGGCGGGCGACCAACGGGTTAACGGGAGGAAAGAGAGAGAGAGAGAGAGATCATCATTCCAAGACCTTATCGCGCTATAGCGCATGTGGTCCTCAGAAAAATTTCCAAACAAGTCAAAGAGGGAGTATTTAAGAAGGGTTAAAAAATTGGGAGTTTGTGGTTTTGGAAGTTTTGTATTGGATTTGAAAAATCCAGAAAAGTTGGTCGGGTGAAAACCTCCGCGCACCCCAAAAGCGCCGAGGTTTGCCTTTTTTTGGTTTTTGTATCAAGCCTGATCAGATTTCACATATTCGATTATCTACGCAAAGTCAATGTTTCTTGAAAAGGGGGGTTATACTTATGTAAAGTCAAAGCCACTGGATCTATGTAGCCCTCACATTCACAGAACCACCAAAATGTGAGCCCCAACCACCCTTCCTATTCCATAGTTTTGAAAAATAGGCACAATCGATAAGAGAGAGAGAGAGGGAGAGTGAAGGAGTTTCAGGCAAGAGGACTCCCAAGCCCGATACCCATCAGAAGGAAAGTCACATCATCCGTTCCAGAGAAGCTCGCCATCTGGCAGACGTCGAAGTCGGAATCTGAGATGCGGAATTTGAGATGCGAGTGGACCTCGCGAGCAAGCCAGTACGGGGTTGGTAATGGGAAAATCAGCTTCCAGTGAACATCCTTTTCGACCGCTGTTGCCCATTGACTGTTCAGCCAGAGCCAGAACTGTTGCTTCTGCTCCCTTGTAAGATCTGTTGGCTATTTTAGTCGGACACCGTCGTCCAGCGGGGGGTAGCGGACCTCGTTGATGAAGCGGCGGAGGGCTTTGACCGTATAGGGGCGGGTCGCTCCAAGGAACGAGTAGGTGCAGGGTCGCAGGAAGTAGGGGTCGCCAATGGTGGATCGGACGGTGGTGTGCTGAGGCAACAAAAGCCCAATTGGAGAGCAAGCACTCACATCTGCCCAAAGCTTTCCCAATAGCGAGTCTGGTTGCAGTCCTAGATGCACGGGCTCCCCTGTCGTCAGGCGCCGCCGGTAAAGATCGATGATTGCCCCGAACTTTTTGAGCCGCTTTCGCACGTCGTCCGACAGGCCTTGTGGGTGTAGCGAAGGCAAAGTAGGTGGGACCAATAGCACCTCGGTTGACTGAAGGAGCTCTGGGAACACATGGGGCAGCGTCAGTCGAGCAACCTTAATTGCCTTCGTCCACCGCGCGTGGGGTGCGCGGCGAGGCGAGGCAATCAATGTCGACCAAATCGTCGTTTCTTCCGGATAAGTGTGCTCTCAGCTGAGTCGTGCGAGTGCAGCCCAGATCGGCTCGAAGCCATGAGCGACGCAGTCCCAGAATCGGATCGCCATAGAGCAGACGATGTCCTCGATGCTTAGTAGGCCCAATCCCCCAAGGTCGCGACGAAGAAAGACTGCATCCTTTGCCACCGGTCGGAAAGAGTCGTTTTGCCACACAAAGGAGCTGAGAGCTTGTTCGAAAGCGTCGATGAACGTGACGGGCGGGATGTTGAAAGACAGCAAGCGGATGATCCTCGAAGTGACATACGAGTTGGCGTACATCGCTCGGGCTTGTGGGGGAACATGTCGAGCCGCTGCCGCCTCCAGTCGAGCCTTTGCTCGGTTGAGTGTCGTGCTCCAGAAGAGCGAGAGATTGCCGTCGATGAAAACCGGATAGCCAGCCCAAGTCATGCACTCCGACCAGCGCGCACAAGTAGCGATCCCGCCAGCCCGTTCTGTCGCAGAAATGTTCTCGAGTGGTAACTGATGATGACCACGACTCAGTCCAATGAACAGGGACGAGAACAGAGTGGCCAGAGACTAAGGGACAGACTCGCGGAAGGCTAGAAAGTGAAGCGAAAAGCTAATAAGGAGAGAGATTAGAGACTAGTAAAGTAGGGAGATTGAGCGACTAAGGAGTGAATGACACGCCGCTAGGCTCAATCCCAAGTACCATAATAGGAACAATAATCAGATGAAGGACGGGACAACCCATATGACCATATAAGAATGACACGTTCGTCTTGGGTCCAACCCAAGCCGAGAGGAAGAGCGGTCGTCTTGGCCGTGTTCGAGCGTCTGTTCGTAGCCAAGCGCCAGTTGACGGCTAGACCAGTCAGGAGGTCGAGTGCTGCCAGTGACGAGACGAGCACGATCGCATCGTCCGCAAAGGCGAGATGGGTGAGAATTGTAGCCCGGGTGGGGAGAATGACTGCACTCAGATCAAGAGCAATCTCTTTTCTCACCAGAGCATCGAGGTAGGGCTGGAAACACACGTTCCAGATGGGACAACTCACGGGATCTCCTTGTCCGAGGTCACAAAGCATGCGCACCGCCTCAGTTCGGAGGTATCCATTGATGATGTAACGAAGCGACACCGATGTGTAGATGACGCTGAGGAAGCCAATGAACCGTTCTGGCGCTCCTATCGCTCGAAAAACGCTTGTAATCCAGTCATGATCAACCAGGTCATACGCGCTTTCCTGGTCAAGCGACAGGAGAGCCGAGTCAGCAAGGTCAAGTGAGCGAATCTGTTCGAGTAGCAGGGACAAGGCTTTGCCGCCAAGTCGAAAGCAGAGATCGAGTTCGAAATCCGAATGCTTGGTTAACGGGAGCCAACAGGCGCGCCGAAGCTTGCCGAAGCGGCGCCAGGCTGGGCAGGACCCTAAAACGCTGGCTAGGCCGGGCTGCGCCGACCCTCGCCGGCCGGCCCTCGTCTCAAATGACAAATGGTGCTGGTGAGTCGTTGCATCTGTGCGAGCCTGCCAGCCTGGGAGTATCGTGCTAGACAGTGCGAGAAAATAAATGGCGAGAAGTTGGTGGGAGAATTTGGCATCTGGGATTTGGGAGGTGCCCCTATATAATGACCGCCGCCGCCGACACTTGCTACTACTACTAGTACTCGAGCTCGGACTGATCGACATTGACGCTAAAGCGCTAGTCATGCCAGACTGTGTCCGACTGTCCGTGCTCTGCGCTGTGAGTAATGGATTATAAACTTGAAGTGAGACGGATGAAGAGTTGACTATGTGCGTAGAAGCTGCATAACAGTGCACTTGTTTCATTTTCAGACAACTTAAACTCAGCAGGTGCTTGCGCTTCCGAGGCCTTGGCCTTCCACAACTTGAAGAAGCAATGCGCTATGAGTAGCCTGAGTTTTATAGGGCAGAAAGCTGATGAGAATAACAGTTCGAATCCGAATCACGGACTTTTTGAAGAAAATTATCAGAAGTTAGCCATGACTGTTAAGTGGAGATCACGTGGTCTGTAGGCGCCTCAATGCTTGCTATGGTCCTAGCCGAACCGGTAAGAAGCTGTCGCCCGTTTGGGTCTGGGGGCCGCAGTCCAGCTACGAAGCTGGACAGAGCAAAATATTGAGCATTGCGCATTGCAGACAAAACTGAGGGAAGTGCATATGATATATAAAGCTATAGTAGAGGAGAGACAGGTCTAGAAGAGGGGGTGAATCTTACGAGCGTTGCCGAGAGAAAGGGAGAGGAAGTGAAGAGATCACGAGTATTGCCGAGAGAGAGAGAGAGATAATAGAGTAGAGGGGGGGAGAGAGGGAGCTTCACGCTCGAAGTTTGAGATAAGATCGTCCCCAGTCGACGAAGCAAAAGCCCCCGTCGTCGGGTCGAACCAAGACGTTCCCCTGGCGGATATCGTTGTGAACAATTCCAAGCTCAACGAAAGCCTTCTCGATCTCCCTGCACATGGCGAGTACGAAGTGAAAGAACAGGTGTGTCAGCATCACGCTGAGCTGGATTTCATCGCGAAAGAAGATCGTGTCGTCGACAACTTGCCGCGACCCGAAGACTTACTGCCATTGGCCAGACCGTTCATAAAACTCGGAGTAATTCATGTGGGTCCCCACGTCCTCAAGCACCATAGCGTACCCATTGCCGTTGATACCGCGGTACGTGCCGTGATATTGTGGCAGATGTTGTTGGAGCCGATCGGGAAGGTGGGGAAAAACGTGCTGATAAAACAGCGTCTCCCGGACGACCGAGCCAACATAGTTACACGTCACAAGCTTGAGAAAGTACTTCGTGTTTGGAGTAGGGTGGCCAACAAGGGGGACCTCGCGATCGGCCGGGGAGGACCAACGTGGGTTGACTCGCAACACGTTTGCAAGATACCCGTCGGCCGTACTTCCCGTCCCAACCTGCTTCTCCAGGCGAAGATCCGCCGTGGTCTCGAAGTGATCGAAGAGTTCCAGCGGGATCCGATCGTCTTCGAGCTCATCCTTGGGGTCTTCCGTCAACCATCGCAAAACGGCATCAGACAAATGGAGGCTCCGGATGAAGTCGGTGGCCGGGGAAGGGTTCGACGACAGAACGGACGGAAGGGGCGAGTCGGAACGAACGGAGGAGACGATATCAAAGTCGATTTCGACCAGATTGACGCGGCTCGTGCCCGTGTACGACTGCAAAGAGCACAAGAGGACACGTTCGGTGAGCGGAGCCACGAGTGCAGGGACGGGAGCAGCATGGTCAAAATGTGTGACGCACCATCATGGACCAGTGGGCGTTCGACACCCTCGCCTGGATCACGAAATTGCGATCGTGAGCGATTGTGATCGATTTCGATGAAGGAAGCGAGCCGGAAACCGGCGATGTCGTCGGACTCCGGTCCGTCAACGCAGGAGGGGACGAGAAGCAGAGAGCCTCAGGAGTGAGCGCGCCAGAGGAGAGGTCGGACCCGGCCTCTTCGGAGACGGGCGGGGTGACGGGCCGATTCGAATCCCTGGCTTGAGTTAGCGGGGGGTCGCCTGCCAGTCGCCTTGAAGAGCGAGTACCGATGCCGATGGCCGACGTTTTCGGTGCTTTGTATGCCGGCTCGTAGGAGGGATCTTCACGGTCCGAGTCCGAGTCGGCGCGAGGTCGCGACTGATTCGATGTGTTAGCGTTGGCGTCGAGCAATTCTTTGACGCTAGCTTTGCCCGGGTCGGGCACCTTCATCACGGCTGTGAACGCCAGAGCAATGAAAGACACGACGAACGACCGCGTCGGGACGTCAACGCCGAGGGTCTCGGCGGGCTGGAGCGAGGTGCCTGGATAGCGCTCGACCCATCGCGCCAACTCTTGGAGGAGCAGGCTATACTGTCTTCGAACAGTGGGTGGGGCGCTCGCCTCGGTCGTGATAGGGGGGGTGGGGGTCGATGGATTGGACGTGCCAGGCATTGGTGCCGTCGAGGTGGAGGCTACCGCGGTCGAAGCTGCCGCATCGCTTGCTCTTGCAGCGTCGGCGGTTTGGTGTTCAACTGTGTGTGAAGAACCCAAGATTGCGCAGTTGCATGCATCAGTGGCACTGCGTGACCGTTACACCATGCACAGCTCGAAACCGAAAGCGCAACGTACCCAGTTCACCGATCTGAAAAAACGGCACCGAGAACAGGAGAAAGAACCGGCAGCCTTGGGAAGCGCACTGAATGATGGCCTGCAAAAAAACACGCGAACAAAGTTAGATCAGACGGAAGCTCCAGGGCCGATTCGAATGAAAATGAGCACGTCGCATGTCTTACCTTCGTGGCTATGGCGTCGGGACCGACCGAGACTTGCGTCTCCAAATTCTGCAGCGGCACCGGCGACACGTGATCGAGCACTGGGATCGCCGAGTTGGATCCGGATGGAGGGGGCCCTTTGGCCGCCGTGTGATGCACGGGTCCCCGCTTGAACTCGATCGCGATTGACGAGACAACAACTGCTGAGTCGTCAACCCCACGGCCAATTTCCAGGATGGCATCGCCCCGCGTTCGGTATGATAGCCCTTGGACGCTACTTGGCGTTACCCAGTAGCCACTGGTCGTGAGCGTGAAGTTGGCTTCGCTGATCGAGGCATAATGGTCGAGCAGCTCGCACGTTGCACCTTCTAGGCCGCCAGCGAAAATGGACGTAAATGCATCTCGGACCTCGTCTTCGGTAATCCGAGCCCTGCGGCCAGCCCTGGTCGAACCCATCGCCTCAATGACGGCAATCTTGGCTTCGAAGAGCTCGAGCAGCGATGGGTGTAAGTCGAGTAGACCAAAGAACGAGTCGACGATCCTGTCGCCAGGAGAAGAGTATTCGCCCCATCTCAGTCCTCCCAAACGTGCGGCGCAATCGAACGCAGTTCCAGCGTTGGCCTGCATGCGCGGAGCGGTTGAGTAATCAGGCGCGTCGCCGGGCGGAGGTGGCTTGAACCAAGTGTGTGGAGTGCATGAAAAGAGGTGGCGCATAGGTGGATTGAGATTTGTGGCAGACATTGTAGCTGGTATTGGACCGTGCTGTTGACGTCGCTTTTAGTACCACCGTGCCACGTGCCCAGGCTACCAAGGCCCCAGGGGATCACAGTTAAATGACGAGCACGAGAGGGTAGCAAAGTAAAGCAAAGTTCCTGTTCGGCAGATGGCTGCCAGGACCTTAGGCTGCCAAGGGCTGCCACTTCGGGGAAGGATCAGGACAGCGCATGACAGCGCGCGAGCTCGCGCGAGAGCAGCTGGCCCCATGAGGCGGGAAGTAGGCGGGATGGGGTAATTACCAAATTCCAAATTCCAAAACCTCTGTATAGTTTCAAAGCTTTGCAGCACACTCGAGCGAGTTTTTGTTCAGTTTTAATCAATCAAAGTGGTACTTCAAAATGCGGCAACCAAAAGGTGAAAGTCGAGTGATCGTCCGAGCAGCTCCATCATCGCCGGCTTCGCTCCGTCCACCGCCAAGACGAGTCCGCCAGTCTTCCTCGAGTCCAGCTTCCTTTTTCGATGTTCTTGTTGAGTTCAGATACTCCTCGGGCCCCCACACACGAACGTAGCTGCACAAGGCGTCTTTTTCGACGAGTCTCTCAGCCCAATAAAGGTCGTAGTACTGGATTAGAGACGAATTGCATACTGAGAATTTTTGAAAGGCCGAATATTCTATAGGTCACCGTTGTACTACAACTGCGAATGAACGAGACACAAAAATGGGGTGTCAGTCGATCGATAGATGTGATTGTACGAGGTGGTGGTCAACTGTCGCTCACTGTTGTTGTCCCTCTGCCAATCTGAAAAGCTCGTTTCCTGAAGGTCGACGACCATCGGGTATTCGGATCAGCACACCTCGAACCGGTTGGTTGGGCTTCCCATCATCCGAAACGAAACAAGCAAACGCGGACTCACCTTCTTCTTGTACTCCCCCAACAACGTCCCCAACACGCCCTTCAACTGTACCCCCCCAATAAAACAAACCCGCGATACGCCCCCGACAGATCAGCTCCGATCCCAAAATCAAGTCACTCGGCAGGACGTCGACAAAAGCGTACCTGTTCCAACTGCGTCTTTAGAGCGGGCAAGACGTCGGCGACGGTACGTTCGACGAGGATTCCGCCTACGAGGCGAAAACATTTACGGTCCGGGGTTGTGGCGTTGGCTTCGGTGAGGGTTTCGATTACGAGACTGCGGGAGGGGGAGGAGGGGAGAGGGATTAGCGGGGGACTTTGGGGAGGGGAGGTAGTAGAGGGAGACGGTAGGACGTACCCATGTTCTTCGGCTTCTCGTTCCAGTTCTCCGATCTTCTGTTGACGGTGTAATGCCATGGCCGGAGGGGAGGTTCGAGACAAGTCAACGGCGTTAGCTCCCCACTCGTCGTTCTCTGGAGGTGGAGGATTAGGCGACCACGTGTATGACGCACGCTTGCTAGAGCTTGTAGCTCCCCGGTCTTGTTCCTGAACAGAGCGTTGGCTTCTATAGACGTGATCGACCCGATATCAGAGAAAGGTGGGGTCCACTTGAATCAGTAACCTGCTCCAGAGGACTCTTCGTCGCGACGAGGTCTGGGCGGCACGTACCCTGTTCTGTCAATGCTGGTGAAGACGTCGATGTGGAGGCCTTTGCGGTGGCGGGTGCTGTTGTTGGGGTGGACATGGTGGTGGTACGTGGACGGTGTGGGGGAGAGGATAGCGAAGAGGAGAGCTGCGCGAGGTGGAGGCGACGAGCCGCTCGCTCAAAGTCAAGAGGGCCGGTCCGAGCTCAAAGTGCGGGTCGGCTTGGGTCAGAGCCACTTTTCATTCGTACATGGTGTCTCGACAACAACTCTCACTCTCACTGCTCTAATGGAACCGAAAGCGGGGATGTGAAGCAAGGCAGTGTTGGATTTTGCGACCCCCAAAACAAAAGAAGAAAAGAAACAGCGCCAGGGACAAAACCGAGAATGATACGTAGCAAATTGCGCCGAGAGTAGTGCAGAGGGCAGAAAAGCCAGAAAAGCCTGGAGAAGCAAAGACGAGGCGAAGGAGAGGTAAAGAAACTCTCTAGGCGTGAGTAGAAGGGATGAGAGGGGTAACGGTGGTCCACGCGCGTTCGTCATAACAAGGGGATGGTGGGAGGAACGAAAATATATTCTACTGCTGCTTCTAGGTTGCCAAATGTGTGTATGAAAAGACCGAGAGGTGGGACGACGTGGGTTGAGGGTGTCGAAAGCAGTCGAGTCGAGTCGAGCGCTGAGAATGTCGCTTTAGTTGACCTCGACACCAGAGTCGCTCGGTGCGTCGGCGGGGACGACCTTCCTCGACGTCCTTCCCAAAGCATCGCGGAAGAACACAACGTCGCCCTCGTCGTCAACGTATCGGCACGTCCTGAAGTTCTTCCACAACGACACGAACATGTTCTCGTCCGTCGACTGGTAGTGCTCGCCGAGGAACTCTTTGAGCGCCTCCGTAGCTTCCCAGGCATGGTAGTGAGGGATCTTGGAGCAGACGTGGTGCGCGACGTGGGTCTCGCAGATGCCGTGCATGAGGTAAGGGCCGACGGGGCCAAGCATGTTGCGGTCGATGGTGCAGATCGCGCCGCGCTGGAAGTTCCACTCGTTCGCGCGGTAGTGGGGCAACATCGGGTCCGTGTGCTGCAGGTAGGTGATCATCACGAGCCAGTGGTTGACGAACAGGTACGGGATGCCGTAGTACTTGACGACGGCCGAAAAGCCGCCCATCTTGAGTCCAAACCAGGTCAAGGCCGAGAGCATCACGATCAAACCGGCGTCCGAGATGAGGACCTGCTGGCGGTGGCGGGCGTCGAAGATGAGCGAGTTGGGGTCAAAGTCTGGTGGATGGGAGGGGGAAGTTCAGATCAGATGAAGGAGCGAGCGAGAAATCTTCGATGCGCTGCAACTCACGGTTCGTTCCCTTGGGGTACCAGTTCTGTCCGGAAGCGTTGCTGAACAAGTACGCGGGCCAGCCGAACAATTGCTGCACCAGGAGGTGGAACAAGCGGTACGCGGGTGCATCCTCGAGCAACTCGTCCAACTCGGCGCCGAGATTCTCGACAAAGACCTTGCGACCCGTACCGGCGGCCTTGGTGACTTTTTCGGACTTGGTCGCGGGGACAAAGACCTCATCACGGGTCATGTGGCCCGTGGCGGCGTGGTGCTTGGCGTGCGAGATGCGCCACGAGTGGTAAGGGACAAGAACGAAGGAGTGCAGAACGAGCCCGACGGTATTGTTGATGGTCTTGGAGGGGGAGAACGATTGGTGGCCGCCTAGAAGAGATGTGAGGATTTCCAGGGTCAGCTCATCTGTGAAATCGGGTCGGAGGATCCGCGGCGATCCCCAAGGGACCGGCCAGCACGGGCCAAGGCGTGGCGCAGAACTTACATTCGTGGGCTGTAGTAAGGGGCAGAGCATGGGGATGAAAGCGAAATGCATGATCAGCTCCAAGTACATTGGGCAGGAATCGCGAACATGTTTGATATGCGGTCCAAGAGGCGGCGTCGCGAGAGAAGAACTCCAACAAGGTGGGAAAAAAAATCTAGAATCGCGGCGATTGCACGCGGGACGGACAATGGAGAGCTTCAGAGACAGTCGGCCGCAGGGCCGTCGCCGCACAAGAGGCCCAGCGCGTGTCGTGTCAAGCATGGGCCGCCCCCGTGGTTATCGCGGAGACAGCGCGGTGGGTCTTTGAAGGTCGCGCCCCGAACGGCCGGCGCCAGCGGCGAGCGGCCAAGCACTAAGGCGACCCAAGGCCACCCGGAGAAACGATACCCAACGAGAACGGGCGAAATGGACCCGAATCAACCCGTAGACGCGGTGTCGCCCCAAGAGAGCGAGAGGAGAGAAGTGGATACAGCACAAGGTAAAGATGAAAACGGACCAATGATCCAAATGCCGGTCATGACCCAACCGGCGAGGATCCAGTAGACGGACCAGGCCGCCCACTTGGCGACGACGCCGGCCGCGCCTTGGAGCTGCGTGCCGTTGCTACCGAACAGAATGTCGATGTGGGTCGCGGCGTAGAAGAGAGCGGCGAGCATGGAATAGTCGGCCACGACGTAGGTCGATGACCGCAGCGCCGAGCGCTCGAAGCAGTGCGCCGGAATCGCGCCCAACACGTCCTTGACGGTGAATTGCGGAGGCGTGAAGGGCGGGAAGTCGCCATAGGTCAGTTCGTCCGAATCGCTCGACGACGTGATGGACGCCGCGTCGTCGTTCTTGTCGACCTTGTGTACAACACGTTGGCGGAGGGCGGCGGAGGAAGACATGGTGGAAGAAGTAGGGTGGGTAGGAGAGCGAAAGGAGGAGGAGGGGAGGAGGGGATGGGGGAGGGAAAGGCAGAGAGATGGGGCGAGCGAAAGAAGACCGTGCCAAGTGTGGCGGTACGGAGCACCCCGCGCCACGTACTATTATTTAGTTTTGGGGGCGGCCCGGGTGAAACGTGCTATCGCAACCGGCGACGCGTGGACGCGGTTGCGCGCGACAAATTCCGGCGTTTCAGCAGGCTCGCGGCTCGTCCTAGGGCACGCGGGTCTTCTGTGGGGTGATAATCGTGGGTTGGAGTCGAATCCGCCGATCATGAAAATCTTCTTGGTAGTTTCGGGTGGACCGCAACGGAAGAGAAAAAAAAGCCCGGGACGTTCGCTTTTCCAGGCCTGGAAGGGGAAGTCCGGCGGTAATGAAATCGGGTTCGCCGCCGACCGTCGCCCGCGCGAGAAGAAAAGGTGGTGTGAAACGCGCTGGCTATCAGATTCGTCGGATCTTCGTTCTTTCAGTTCCATCTTCTCTCCTCTTTTTTATTTATTTATTTGATAGATTTCAATAGCAGTATAATTCTATTAATACCTAGAAACCTTTGGAAAAGTCGGAGGGAATGCAGTTAAGCACACTGGCTAGGCCAGTAGTGTAGGACTCATCGACCCTGAATCAGAATCAATCATACCCACTTGATTTACAGAGACACCCGCGCTCTGGACGCTACAAGGCCTTCCTCTTTCTAGTCGTACGGCTGTGAGCTAGTGGCGAGTGGCGTCGACGACTCGGCAGCACCGATTTCCGCCGTCGATGTGCGAAGAAAAATTCAGACGTGTTCCTCCCGTTTGTACTTCTGCCGCAAAAGAGAAGATGTTCTCGCGGACATCACCGAGCTGGTGGTGCAGCACTCTTGACCCGTCGTACAGGTTTTTTGATGTTCAGAAGCAGCCGCTCGTCGAGAGCAGCATTTACGGCGGATCTGGTTGGCGCGAACGGGCGGCAATAACCGGTTTCGCTTATGTGCTCTGTAGGCGGAACCTCACTTGATCTTGGCTAGTCGGGTGGACCATACGATCGCCTCATTAATAAACTCAGGACGTGATGTTCCGCGAGCGCTAATTCGCCACGCCATATTTTAAGCATACCAGGCGCATACACCCAGCTCCGCCTGCGCGTGCGACGCCACACTTCGTCGCGCTTCGGCCATCGCACTCCGACCATGCCCGACCAGGGACTCGGGAGGCTGCCAGCGACGAGGTTCGGCTTGGCCTAGGCTTTGAACCTATCTTTTGCCATTTTCAACAAGGGTGGCATCGGCGAATTCAAAAATTAGACCTCCCTTGTTTAACAAAATGTACTGGGATCCCTTAAAATGAATTGTAAGTGAACGTGAGATGCGAGCTGCAATTCGCCACTGCTTCCTTTGGATCAGTCAAGCTTGCGCTCGAAAGCCCTCGGAGCAGGACTGGACGGGATCCGGCCGTAACTCACGGCTCGGGCAGCAGCTTCTCACGATCGGACCTGGGTTTCAACGGGTCGCATGTCTGGAAATGTGATGTTCGTTCTACCTTTCAGCGCGTGACGTACTACTCAAAGTAGGCAGCACGAAGAAAGACAAGAGCCTTTTTGCCACTCGAGCGAAGAGCGATCCGACCGAGACTGAATTGAGCGAACAGAGATTGATCTTGATAAATGGAATGGAATGGCAACAACAAGGCCCAAAAAAATACACTGCGGATAAAGCAGAAAGCAGTTGTTGATACAACAAAGCACACGAACCGAATTGAAGAACCCTTCCACCTCCCGTCCACTACGACCGCTGATCCGTATTCCCACTCGTCGAATTCCAATACCCCCACCAACCCTTCCCACCCGCCGCAGTTCCATTCCCTCCATGTCCATCCTTTGCTACGGTGGCCGAGTTCCCAACGCCCAACCGTTCCTGCTGTTCCAACAGCTTCCTCATCGCCCCACTCTCGTTCCGCTGATGACCTCTCGTCGTCGAACGATCCCCACCCCTTCCTCCTTCATTCTGATGAGGCTCAGCGAAGATCATGGAGCTGTCGCGCGTGAGACTCGCCATGGCCGTTTTGGAATGGATGCGATTTGCTGAGTCGGGGAGACGGAGGGAAACGCTGGAAGAACGGCGTCGGTGGTGCGTGGTTAGGGAAGGACGGACAAGCAGTTCGGGAAGGAGTTCGTTCTCTTCCCTTTCTACTTGGGGAACGGGTGAAGGGTTTGTAGATCTGACAGGACCGGGAGAGAATGATGTGTCGGATATTGAGATAGAGGCGGAGGAGTCGGCGATGAGGCGGATTTGGTACGTGTTTGCTCGGATCGGAGTGGCGAAGGGGGACACCTCGTTCGAGGTTAGTGATCGGGTGTTCATGGTCCTTCGGCCGAGGGGCGAAGGCGTTGTCGGACGGCAGTCGTATTCGTCCAAGTGACCTAGTCGAGGTGAGCCGTGGAGTTCTGAAGATGCGCAAGGTGGCAAGGGCGAGTACGACTCACATTCGAACGAAGTGTCGGCGAGCGATGACGGTGCCGTCGAGGTGGGTGAACCTGGGGAGAAGGAGAACGAGTTGTCGGTGGATGAGGTGGGTGATTCAACCGGGTCCGTGTGAGGGGGTGACCATGGTCGATCCGCCGACGTCCTCAATGATGTCGAAGCAAGACTGGGTCGAGACTGGGCGAAGGACGATGTTGAAGGTGAAGACGAGATTGTGCGAAGGAGCGCCGAGGCACGAGAGGGCAGTGTGGAGGAGATAGGGGCGGATGGAAGCTCGGGTGTGGGTGAAGATTTCCGTGCATTCGTTACAGCCAAGATTGGGCTTCGGCCCCTATCGAATGTGGACCGTCGATCCTGAGTCCAGTCGGGTAAGCCCTGCAGCCCGTCCCCTTCCTCCGTCGATACCTTGGGAGCCTGCAGCTTGCTTCTCAGGGATTCGACCGACCTCGAAGACCCAGTTCCGTCGTGTTTGACTCCCCCGGAGAAGCTGGTTGGGTTGGAGGGAAGCATCAACAAAGCCTTCGAGTCGTTACGACGGTGCAGTGTCGACGAAACGGACGACGATCCATGCAGCACGAACGCTTCGACGTGATTATCCAGATGGCTCAGGTCCGATTCGGTCATGCTGAAGCGTTCAAAGACGGGTCGTAAATCTGTGCTTGTGGACTTGTGGATCGAGTCGTCGCTAAGGCTGCATATGCGTTCGATCGCCCTTCGTGTCGATCGTGTGGACGCGAGGAGCGATCGGGATGTCTCGAGGATCCTGGATAGATTCCGAGCACTGCGAGGTCAGTCATCCTTATTACATGGACCAGCTCAATCTTGAATCTACTGACTGTGACGTCCTCAGAATCAGAGAGTCGAGCGGATCGCCGTCGTCAAGGTCGGTCATGGCCAACTTGGTCTCCTCACGTGCTTCGAAGCGCGCCTTCGGGTCATCGAAAGCCCCCCTTGAAGTCATAGATGCGAGTGTTGTGGTCATACACGTGCCTGCTCTGTGTTGTAGTGTTGAAGATCCGATGGAAGTGCTCGCAAGTCGTGCTGTTGTCAGCCTGCTGAGGCTGGACTCCTCGCAGCGTCGCGGGTGGGGAAGTGCTCGCTCGAGCGAGGTCGTGCCTGGGTCAGGGGGACGATGCTACAAGATGTAAGCGAGACCGAGTGAAAGTAACAGGCTGCCGAGCGCTGGATGAATGTGCCAGGATGGACGAGGTTGGTGATATAATGTCCGGTGCGGTTGGGTCGCGGGAATGACTGTGAACGAGGTCGATGACTTGTGACGGCGCGCGCGTACACGTTGGTACGAGTGAGGGCGTTGGGTCGACCGGGGGAGGGGAGATGTGAGTCGCACCGAGACGTCGAGGTGTGACGAAGCGTGATAGGCGTCCTTCACCCCAGAGAGGATGGGAACAAAGGGTGCAACCAACGAAGCCGATAGGAGACGAGCACGAAGCGATGAGCGTGTGAAGGCTTCGATACTCGACCCTCAGGGGCAACAAACGCACGGACCCGCTTGGACCGGGCGCCAAACCCGGTGACACGCCTGCGCACACGCAGCGCACCCCCACGCGTTCACGCCCGCGGCTCAGGCCAAAGTCACGTGCTGGCTTCGGCGCCCGTCGAACCCCGGCCATCGAAGCAGCAACTCAAGATCCAATCGGCACTTCATCATCATAGTCCAAGCTGTCTTAATGTCCAATAGTCCAATATCAAGTTGACGAAGTAGTAAGTGGAAGCGTCTTTAGCCTAAGCGCGGTGCTGATTTCGAGGTTCCTGCTTCCTCGGAAAAACGCAGCAACACATATTTATTCGCGAAAATTCCGACCGTTCTGAGATTTGTCAACGCACTTTGACTCATGCATCAGTCCTAGCTCGATCGTATGCAAAAGCCAAGTACGCAGTATAGCCTTGGATCACATCATATTTACCCGCTTCGAGTTCTTGTATGTCCGTTGAAAGCGTTTCTGTGAGAAATGCGGGAAGATCATGCCAATTGGCAGTCCGAGAAGACAGCCTCACCTGCCATGTATGACACTTGTTCAGCTCACCGGTTTCAATCTTGACCGTGATCGCATGAAGACTAAATGGCTGGAGAGGACTTGCAGAAACAAGCGTTTCCGTCATGGGTGTGACCAAGAAAGAAGGTGAGCTAGTAATAGAGCCTAGGATCAGACGGCGCCGCCGAGGCGGCACCCTTGTGTAACTTCCATGCTGTTGTGCTATAGGCTACCTTGACCGGACGGTACAAAATTTCCCAGTCTCGTCACATTGGAATCCAAAGCTTCCGGCAATCGAAAGACTTGCCGCAGGGGCCTAAGTGGCGCAAGGTGGCGCGGCTGGAGTTGCTGGCATCCGAGACCGGAGTTCTGCGCCGCATCTGCAGGGCTTCGCATTAGATCAGATAGATGCCTATCTATATCTACACCTCCTATAACTATCGTTCATCTATCTATATGGCCATAGATCATAGATAGACAGATACGCTTGGACGTAACTACGCAGATATCTAAAGCATCTGCCAGGAATACACATTGAGGAGACAGGTTGTCCATGGTCAGAGGGGTTCAAGCATATTCAAGAAGCATATCCGCTTAAGTTTCCAAGACCTTATCAAGTCATTGGCTTGGCTCCGAACGGTGGCGGTGAGACACTGCAGAGGCCGCCCTCCCGGCTGCCCGTTGTGCCCTACTAGTTCGGTCGGCTTCTATCTCGGAAGCGAAGCAAAACATTGCCTATCTTGAAGGCATGAGGCCTTAGACCTGAGCTCCTGAAAGGAAATGAGCAAATGAGCCAGAAGATTTTGGAGTCCGCATATTGCCACTGGTCGTCTGCCGGTTTTACCTCTCCCCTTTCTAGTACCTCCCCGTCTTCTCCCTCTCTAGCTCATAAATCCCCAAACTCCTCATCTTGCTACAACATGACTACTCCTACTGCCGCAGAAGATCTTGTCGCCACTGTCTTCAGCACGGAGGCGGAAGCAAAAATGTTCTACACCGAGCTTCGGTCTGCTGGCCCCGAAGACCGATTGCAAGCGAGGTGCGCCGACGTTGCTCGGCGGGCCTTCCTTTTCTCCCGGACCTCGGGAAAGTGGGATCATTTCGATGTCGTCGTGTTTCGATCGAATGGCAAATTGAAGATCCGAGCAACGTGCAAGACTCGTCCAGCCTCTCATTGCGAAACTGTTGACTTCGAGACCGCACACCAACACGGCGTATCGAACTGGAACAGGGGCATCAAACAATGCCTGGCATCCAGGGGGGAAGGGGTGAACACGGTTAGTTCGCTTGAAATAATGTTTGCAGGCTGTTACAGCAGGTCACTAAAGATTTTTCTGTCTTGTACTTTCAGAACGTGTAACCATTGCTTTCTGCTGCAATCTTCGACAATGCGTTGTTCAGGGACCCGAGATGCGAGTTCGCTGCTTCGCCCACATTCTCCAGCTAGTGATGGGCGCACTTTACGCTGCCTTTTCCATGGCCCCTGCTCGTCCGCCTACTCCTCGGGCACGCAAGAACACGACTGGCAAGCATATATCTGCTTTCGACGGTCATCCCAACGTCGAAGATGATTCGGATGCTGAAGATCAGAGGATCGACGACGAGATTGCTCAAGCTCTGTCCATTGCGACTGCCTCTGGTGACTACGACATTTCAGCATTGGAATTTACGGTGAACAATTCGAAGACTTGCTTGAGATGTCGTATGAGTGATGCAGGCGGAAGCTAGGCGCGCGGGTGCTTAGGCTGGAGTGTGGGCGCACAGCTGAGGGTTGGCTGAGGCCAGGTGGATGGCTGGATTAGGAAGGAGGTTCGCTTAGCGACAGAGGCTTTTCTTAGTTGCATCTTGGGGCTACTCTCTTGTTCTTCTTCTCATCACTTGATCTTACAACTTCGTGGTCCTGACTTTGGCGTGTTATCACAACGCATCTCTGCGCCGCTTAGGAGCGCGAGACTATCAAATTCACAACATGAGAGAGGCTTTGGATTGGGGCGAGTCGGTCGGCATCAAGATTCAACCCATCCTTCGACGAAAATGCATGACCATCTTTCCTACGATCGCCGATTTTGCACAACACGTTTCGGGACTGAGAGTCAAATCCTCCGACAAACACAGATGCAGTGGCAGCAGTCGGTCGTTGCCACCGCCAACTTAAGGACCGACCCGATTCCAAGGCGACGGAGCTCTCCCGCAAAAACGAGACGCGTTGGAACTCTATTCACCTCTGCCCTCAGAGCCATGTTCTGTTCTCGAGTGCCATCGACTACTATATGGCGCGCGACGACACACCCTCGAACATCGTGGACAAATTCGCCCTTCCTGATGACGCACTTGATATCATTAAAGAGCTCCTTGACATTGGCGAATACCTCAAGACCCTGACGGTTCAGTTCCAAGATGCAACGCCTCGCACTTGGGATGTCATCGCCGAGTTCGAACGAGTTGAAGGCATGCTTGACAACAAGGCTCAAACCGCTTCTCCCATGGTGCGCATCGCAGCCAAGTCCGCTTTGATTGTTCTGGGCAACTACTACTCGAAGGTTGGCGACGATTCGATTGCTGCATTTGGGTCGATGTTCTTTCATCCTCGTCACCATCTGCGATTCTTTCAGCGACCTGGAACTGCTTGGGCCGAAACCGATATCAATGAGAAGCAGAAGAAGCTCCATGAAATCTACAAGAAGGTGTACCTTCCTCTCTATGAGGACATCCCCGAAGCTGGTCCTCCGTCCCCGATTGATTCCGATGCTTGCTCCGACCACGATTTGTATGGTGATGAAGGAGGTGACACACAAGGCTCTCACAACTACTACGAGCCAGATGCCTTCCTCCAGTACTGGGCTAGGGGATGCGTCAGACTGAACAAGAACGACGCCTACAAGGGGTGCCCTATCAAGTATTGGGTGACACAACGTGCGATTCCAGGGCAGAAGGCTCTTGCCGAGATGGCAATTGACTTCATCACAATTCCACCAACTGCGTGCGATGCGGAACGCGCTTTCTCCACCGGCCGCCGGACGATCAACTATATGCAGCACAGCACCTCTGCCGAATTTCTGAACGCCAAGATGTGTCTCGGTAGCTGGGCTAACCCGACCGCTCCTATCTTCGGGGGCACCCCCGAGGGCTTCGCTCGTCATGCCCGACCCATCATCGCAAGTGAGTTCAAATTGTGAGGATCTATTATAGAACCTTTCTTGTAAATCTTTCCAATGAGGCCGCACATAGCTGCCGGCGCTGCCGCAGAAGCTTGACACAGAGTCCAATTGGGATTTAGAGTCGATGCATTGCAATAGCCTGGCAGCAGTGCAAAGGTCTAAGGGGAAGTGTTGAAGGTGTTAGTAGACCTTGCACTGATATCAGGGGCCGGATAGCTTAGTTGGTCAAAGCTTTTCTAATGAATGAAAGCGACCCAGGTTCGACTCCTGGTCCAGCCGTTCTTCTTCTTTTGTTGATCATTTCGGGATCATCGTTGATTCCAACACAAATGAGAGGAGTCATGCTAGCCCCAGCTACTTGCAGCGACTGAGGACCCAATAATCTTTCTTGCAGGCAAGCTCCGTGCTCCATCGAAGCGTGTCGTGGCAAAGAAGAGTTCTTCGGCAGTCCACAAAGCGAATAAGCGGCAGCGCCACGACGTCACTGGAGAATCCTCGCGATCGACCTCGCTCTCGCAAAATTCGCCGATTGAGGAGCTGGAACTCTCAGACACGGACGAAGAATCGTCTTGAGCGCTACCCAAGTATGCAACAGAGGAAATCTTCGTTTCTCCCATGTACATAATAAACCCTTAACAACATATTTTCTCTCTGTTTCTCTGTTTCTGCCCCTTCATAGATTTTTCAACCGAGTCCTCTAGCTTTCCCTCATTTGCACTTGCTCTCCGTCGTCTGTCAATAGAATACAAGGCACGGCTGCCATTCTTCCACTTCGTCGAGTTTTTCTGGCGGCAGCTGGAGAGATCTTGTCATGGCTGCAAAGGCCTTTTGTGTCGAGGACAAGGGAACAAGGGTCCGCCCTGTCATATCTATACACGCACATCTATGCATGCCTCCACACATCTAGTCATCATCTATCAAGTGGCGTTTATCTACGTAGATATCCACTAGATATCTATCTTTCATCTATCTGTTCTGCTGTAGATGACAGATCTATAGATAGCCCGAAAAAAGGCAAAATTATAGATAGATAAAAGATATCTACGCGCATATCTGATCTAATGCGAAGCCCTGCGCATCTGGTGGCCGCTCACCGTGAGCAGGTGAGGTATGAGACTCTTGGCAACGTCGTAGCGTTCCTAGCTCCCACAGTGCTGGATCATGCCAAGGAAGGCAGATGCCCACGCTCTCAAGTGAGCTTTCAAGTCGGGCCAATCCGCCGAATCCGGCTTGAAACGCTCGAGGTCCTTGCCGACAGGGGGCACAAACTAGCGGGCCCGGATCGACTCGGATTTGACTTCCGACCGAGCTGGGAGTTTCGGACGCTTTCAGGTCGCCAATCCCTCGGAAATTACAGCACGAGCGAGTTCAGTAACCATGACATCACCCGAATTGCTGCATCGTCTCGTGACTTGTGTGTTCAGCGTGTAGGATCATTTTCCCAAGCGGTTTGATCGATTCCGGAACAAGTCGCGCGCAACCGTCCGTCGGGCTCGGTTGGTTTCGGAAGCAAGCTCGCGCCTCGGTGCTGGCTTGAGCGCGCCCGAGCCGCGTGCTCTTCGGGTCTTGATCGATCTCTTTTCCTCTCTCGTTCTCCTGCGCTTTCGTGCAACACACCTACACCTACACCTTCACGACACATCTTTGGCCACATGTGCATTCCCACTCTAACCACAGGCTTGATACTCGCTCGCTCCTTCCTACCTCGAGGGCCGATCACGGCGTCGTGTCACGTCGACTTGACTCGTCGCATGTGGAGCACCGCTAGGCTAGCAGCGACGCCCGCCGGAACGACTTCCCGCGGTATCACCCCCACCTCTACGCGCACTATCACGACTTCTCCGCCAGCCCAATCAAATCAGTCTCAAGACTCGGAGGCGTCGTTTCAGCCTCATCCCGCAGGTACGTTCATCGCTGCTCGAGCTGGCGTGGTGGTGGCGGCATGTGGGGGTCGTACCTCGGTGCTCTGCCACACGGGCCCGTGCACGTCCATAGCGCAGGACCAAAGGGAACGCGCAGACTAGCATCATTTCAACTGATACTTCCGATGTCTTGTGGGAATGCAGACGTCAAGTCGATCGCTCCGACGGGAGAGAAACAAGGATGGACCAGTTCGCGACCTTATGAAGGTCAGTTCCGCCCTGCTATTAGCGATGTACCGATCACCCCGGGGACACTGACCCTTACATGCAACGTTTTTCAGACTGGGTCGCGACCCATCCCGTCTATTCACCCGAGGAAGTCAACGCCGTAAAGGTCGTGCACCATCCTCGCATCACCACCGGCGACAAGCTCGCGGCAGGTCTTGTCTGGTTCGCAAGAAGGATGTTTGATGTCGTCACGGGGTACAAGGTGAGTACAGTCTGGATCAGCGAGGAGAGAGAGAGAGCGCGCGATGTAGACTGAAGAATGTTTCCTTTTACCATTCTCACCCCAGCACGCCTCACCGGAAGCGGCGCGAAAAGCTTTGGCCAAAGCGGGCAAGGAGAATGCTTCTGTGCAAGATCTCATCAAGGAAGGCTACAGTGAGCATAATAAGCACAAAATGGATCCAGTCAAACAACAGCTACTGACTACTCGTCCCATACCGATGTAGTCATGTCCGTCGACCAATGGATGGCCCGCATCCTCTTCCTCGAATCGATCGCCGGTGTACCTGGGATGGTCGCGGGGACGTTGCGGCATCTCAGGAGTCTACGATTGATGAAGAGGGATGGAGGATGGATTAATACGCTACTGCAAGAGGCTGAAAATGAGTGAGTGGCCACTTGAGTCTGCGCAGTCGAGTTCCTCACTTCAATACGCTAACTATTGACACCTTCCAATTCTCAACACAGGCGCATGCATCTGATGGTGAGTGGACTCGATTCGCAGAGACTCGTTATCATCCTATCGAACCTGAAGTATGTACATGGCTATCCCAACCTGCAGACTTTCATGAAGATCAAAAATCCCGGGCTCTTCTTCAGAGCTTGCATCATCGGCGCTCAGGGAGTTTTCTACAATGCCTTCTTCCTGGTGCGTCAATTCATCTTTCAGTTCTACAAATTCGCCAGCTTGAACTGAGGCCGCCGCACTCATCTTCCCGTCTAGGCGTACATCATCTCCCCACGCTCGGCGCACCGCTTCGTCGGCTGCCTCGAGGAACAAGCGTGCCTGACCTATACGCAAATCATTGACGAGATCGAACGCGGCCACATTCCCGAATGGGACGCTAAACGTAACCCTGAGACGGCGACCAAGGTTCCAGGCATTGCTTTGGACTATTGGAGGTTACCGAGTGAGGAGACGACGATGCTCGATTTGATCAAGCAGGTTCGCGCGGATGAGGCCGGACATAGGTGAGCTCACCTATTCTTTTCTTTTGGCAACTAAACCCTGCCAAAAAACTTTTTGAGTTACTCTTCTGACCCCCGCCCCCTGTTCACTTAAAACCTCGCCTGATTTAGGTTCACTAATCATACTCTAGCGAACCTTGATTACACAAGCGACCACAACCCGCTCGGCTTCCGCCATGCGAGCGCCAAAATGCAAGGCGAGGTTCCCGGTCTCAGCCGCGAGGAATCGATACGCTGGTCCGAGAGCGTCGAGAAGGAGATGAGGCAGGAGATTGACGCACAGGCAAAAAACTGAGTGGAATAGATGAGGTCGGGGAGGATAGACAAGGAAAACAAGGGAGACATGGGGCCGATCTCAAAGTTACGAGGAAGGAGATTCGACTCGCAGAAAGAACGGTCGGCTTGGTAGCTGCGTTCGTTTTCTGGTTGGTCGAGATTGTCGTTTTGAGAGGTGCGCGGCCTCCCTATAAATGTGGTTCCGTTTGGTCTTCAGTATTGCTCCTTTTGGTATCTTCTGACATGTTGTGTTGCATTTTTATATCTCAATCACCCCTCACTTCCGAACTCGTCAAACGCGCGATTGATGTGCCCGACAAAATGAGTCAACAAAAGTAAACCCTTGAGTGGAAACATTTACTCGACCCTACCACAACTCCCGCCAGACAGAGAGATCGTCCCGACCGAGGAGACGTGCCGAACAAAGAAACAGCTGAGGGGCACCTGGACCGAGTTGTGAAGACAGACAAAGGGACTCGGAGGCGCCGAGAGTAGAGAAAACGCGATGGCCAAAGCGAAAATTCCTTCTTTCCTTCCCAGCACACCTTCGAGCTTTATCATTCCCTCACCTCCTCAGTTTCTACGCCCATCCTTCCCTGTGCACTGTCCGGCACCGTTTCCACCGAGCGGCTCGAGTGGCGCAATATTCACGCAGTGCGGACCACATGAAGCTTCTCAAGGCCCCAGTTGTCACAAACGGAAGTTCGCCACTCCGCGTTCGGCCTCTGAGCTAGTGCGCTCAGGTGCGCTTTGGCGCGGGGACTCGGGGAGGCTGATGACGCCCAAGCTGTGCTTTGAGTGCGCCGACTCCGAGTCGGCGGGTTAGCCACCGGGCTCGTGGCCACTGGCCATTGAGAATTAATGATCGGCGCTTAGCCTGTTGAATTGCATTCTGCCTATCCTTCGAACACTCCAACCCGGACCGCCGTTTGACGGACTTGCCCGCCTTTTCGCCTCGGCGCTTTTCTCGCCTCGGGCGCCTTTTGTCCTCGCTGCCAAGACGCCCCCTTGTCTTACTCGCGCCAGCCTGTTTCAACTCACGCTCGCGCGCCGCCGCCTCCACATCGGAACTTAGTCGATCTACCTCTCCCGTCTTGCCGAGCCGTTGCCTCCGCCTAGCTACCGCCAGCTTGCCGCCACCGTCCTCATGTCTCATCGGCCATCCAGCGTATCGCCCATGCATGACGCCCGTCGTTCGCAACCTGGATCTTGTCGCTACGGATTGCCCAGCTCACCAACACTCGACCAAGGTAGATAAGTTTCCCTTCGTGTACGTCGTCCAACACGACACCCCTCAAGAGCCTCGATGGTCCGCTTGGAGTTCGGTCTTGAAGCTTCGCATTGTGTTAGCCCAGTTTCTTAGCGCGGCCCCTTGCTAGAACCTCACCCGACTCGCGCGCCCCTGTGCCTTTCTTCCTCTTCTCTACCGCTTCCCAACATTAGCCAGACAGCTAATCTTCGGTAGAGAACAGGTTAGCTGCAATCACACCCACCGCTTCCCAACATTAGCCAGACAGCTGATTTTCGGTAGAGAACAGATCGTCCAGCCGCGCCGCGTCCGTCTCGTCAGACCGCGCCTGTGCCGCCTCACGACTTCTCCCCCCCGGCCCGTCCGTCGCACACTGTAGCCACGTCAACGCTCCACCAGTAGCCCAAGCGGTCGCTACTCCCAAGTCCGAAACCTCTTCGGCATCCACTCAACATAGCCGAGGTCCTCCTATCCGGGGAAGGATTGTTTTAACCGATCGGCGCTGAAATTGGGCTCCCCTATTGCGCTCTTTCTCCTATGGCACTTGAATAGCCACGCGCGTGCGGGATATTTCGGCCATTTCGTCCAATAAAATCTCAGAAACGCACCATTTTCGAGGCTGGACCCCCACCCCCCCCCATTTTTCGAAACGAAACATTCAGCTCTAACGAGCTTCAGGGATTACACCTCGTAGGAGTGCACACCGGAGCGACAACGAGAAAGATCACAGGACCAAAGTATGTAGGATTGACACTGGACACTCTACGTTAGTCGCTGCTATGACAATGCCTTCTGATACACCTGGGCTCACCTGGACACCACAAGTTAGTCGCTGAGGAGAGACTATAAGAGTGCCCAGGCGCGCGTCTCCTCTCCTAAGGGTCAGGCGCACGGGCCTTACAGATATGTGTCTTTAATCAGGGGCGACGCGGGGAGTGTCTGGCTTTTGTAGTCCTTGCCGGCGCAGGGGAGCACGCGGCTGGATACGACAGACAGTCAGAGAGGAGTCTCATGGATGTCGAGCAGTACGAATGAAAATCGTAAAGGACACTGTAAGGGGATGCCTTACAGGAACAGCCCCGCAAGTAGCCATGAGTAGCTAGAACTATCGAATTTACTTTTAGCCTAGCGGTCAAGAACGACAGATTGTATTATATGCACATCAGAGGCGCATACCTTACAGACACCGAGTGTATACCGTTCTGGGCGATGTTTTCCCAATAGAGGCTGTGTGAATGAAGGGGGTTCGGTCATTGAAAGGAGTGCAGCACCGCTTTCGATAGGTACCTAGCCGTTATGCGTCGATGCGATGCACTTCGGGGTAGCGGCCCGGGGTCGGCAAATCATTGACAAATCAGGCCGAACTAGACCGAACTGCGCCAACGCAAGCGATCGCTCTCTCGTCTGCTTCATACCTAACTCTCCTTCGATCCACCATCACCGATGCTCTTCTACATGCCTTCCCTCGGCTGTGCCGTCGTCGTGGGTTTGGGATTGCTATACTCGTTAGCCAACGCCCAGACTTTTGACGATTCGTGTAAGGACTATGCGGATCAAGCTGTGAGTCCATATGCTTCGAACCTAGTCCTCGAACCATCTGCGATGCCTTGCTCGCCGGAATATAGCTGACTGACCCCCTGGCTCATCGAGGGTCGCAGACTCTGATCACGATCGCTCATCGAGGGTCGCCGCCTCGGATCGAGCTCACACAGAGTTGCTTTGCCCTGTTAGGGCCGAGCATAGAGCCAGATTACAGGGACGACCGGAATTACATGAAATCCTGCATGTGTGGCAACTCCCACTGGTTCGGGTACTACTCATACTGTCTGAACAACTGTATGTTCGCGCCGAACGTTCGGCGGCCTCACCTCGGCCTAAGACCTCATCAGCTGACCCTAGTCTCGCGCCAGAAACCATCGCCGTGTGCTGACTACGTGCCACCCTCTCCTGCGTCTCAGACGCTAAAAAAAATCATCCGAAGTGGATCGAAGACGATGAAGCAAGACGATGCAGTGACTGCAACAAGAGAATCAGTGAGTCAGCAGCATAATACAATCGTACACCACTGGCGAGCTGGTGCAAGGGGATGCCTTAGAGCGCTCTATGTAGCCACTGGAGTGGCTTGAACTATCGAGTTCTAGTTACGTCTTGCTTTTGAGCTTGGCGGTCGAGAACGACAGATGGGGTTGTGCTGACTAGTCGTTTCCTAACCATTGAGTCCCTGCCACGAACTGCACGGGCTCCACTTGATCGGCATAAAGACGAAGATCGCATCGACACCGTCGTCCCACGACTCGTCATTACATTTATCCATCAAGCATCTCATGATCGGAATCCGTCTTTCGTCTTCGGTTGCAGCGGTCTTTTTCTTTGTGCATCTCCCCTCAATCTCGCCATCATAAGTTCCCTTCGCCAAGGCCCTTTGTCAGGGTCACTCCGTCAAGTTCCTTCGTTGCCTCGGTCGCAAGCGCGCGAAGTCTCCTCGTCGTTTGGTCTTGGTCTCTTTCTTTGTTACATGTTCACCTTGATCAGAGTACACATCTAGCAAGCGCAATTTCCACACCTAGCACGTGCAATTTACGTACGTGCCCATTTCCAGCCCGTTCATTTTCGTTCTTTTCCCATTACTCTTGTCTCCACATTTCGAGAACCGCCCTTGGGTTCGTGTTGAGAGTTACGAAGCCCCTGTCGTCAGAGTCTGCGAGCCCGGGCCGGCGTCGAGTTCAACTTGTCCGACGAGGCGAAGATATACCTCACCGCGCGACATGAGACAGTATGAGCGTTATTCGAGAGATTACCGATACGAGTTACGGAATGCGGTACCTGTGTGCATGCAATTGGAAGAGTCGTCGTAGAAGCCCCACACTGCAGTCGGCCGCGCTCGTGCGCGATCCCGCGATGTCGACGCAGTGGCCGGCCCTTCGCGGCCGGGCCCGTAACCATGTCGGGGGGGGGGGGAGAAAAAAAAAAAAAAAAAAAAAAAAAAGGGAGAGGGAAAGGAAAAAAAGGGGAAAAGGAGAAGAGGGAGGGGAAGAGAAAGAAGGAGAAGAAGAAGAAGAGGGAGGGGGAGGTGAAAAAGGAGGAAGAGAGGAAGTGGTACGGAACAAGTCATTTTGACAACATACATCATATTACAGGTATTATGAAGCTACAAAGTTGTGACACTTCTTTTGATGCCGAGCTCGGCCATTCATCTCAGCCCTTTGTCAGTCCTCTACAGAACCTTCGTGATTGTGGGTCGTTCGGATCCATCTCGTCTGTCAGCCCGAAAGGCTTCCCGCAGTCCAAGCACGCCCCTTCACACCCAGTCACCGATCCATCATCGCTTAGTTTTGACCCCTTTAGTCGACAAGTAGTTTGACCACAGAATCGACAGTGCCTTGCCCCTTTTGTGGTACCCGCGCGCGTCAAAGCGCTGCTCGTGCCCAAGTCCGCGCTCGAACCAGTGTCGCTCGAGGCAGTTGCAACAAAGGGGCGGATGGATGACATTGGCGGATCTGAGGCATCGACTTCTACCTCCGTAAGCCTCTCCAAGACTGGCGGTTTGTGACCGAGTAATGGCTTAGCCGCTAGCATGCTAACATCACGACCGCGGGAGGGGTCGGTAAGCAAAGCTTGAATCACTCTGACGTCGTTGCCACCCATGTTCATTGTGGCTTGAGCATTTGCCAGCGACGACCATCTCGATGCCCATGTATTAATGTGCCCTGGCATCTGTATGAGAATTGCGCTTTAGCTCAACATCACCATTCAGTGTGACACAGACGCGACATACTTTGTTGAAGATGTCTACTCCGTTGGCATACTTTTTCCAAAGCTCGGTAATCTCCAATATCCGAAGATTTTGAGGAGCTCCCAGTCGTACCTTGCTTGAAAGATATCTGTATAGCGCTAGTTCGCTGGGTGTATGGACATGTAATACAGCGAATCGAGTACCCTGACGTTCCGCGAGCCAGTCGTGGCGAAGCTTGCGATCGGTTGGCAGCCGGCTTTGCATGTGCTGTATCGCCGACGTATTGTTTTGCAGCAAGTTCCGTGGCGACCACTTGACGGGCTCCAAACGCAGAGTCCCGCGCTCGACGTGATAGGGCTCGATCAAAAAGCGCATTTGCGCTGTTGGCGACTGAACAGGTACGATGCCGAATGTTTCGGTGGATGGGGTGTAGAGCAGCGGGTTGACTATATCTAACACAGTGGTTGAGTGCCGTGGGAGAGACTGGAGACTGGAGACTGGAGACGAGGTCAAACGAGACTTGAATCACGTAGAAAGTGAGAGCCGGGAAAGATTATGTATTGGATCCTGGAAGTGGTCTGGCTAAGAACAAGAAGCAAACTCCCCTCAAACGTTCCGACCATTCAAACGGCTGCGCTCCTTCCATTCCCCTTCACCCCTTATTTGCCCATCCGGCCCCGTCTTCCATTCAAATCCTGCCACACAATTCGTCGCTGACAGTCAATCCTTGGTCATCAAAGTACTGAGTTTACCCGGGAGCGCTTTATCGATGAGAAATCTGCCGAAACCGTTGTTTGATCCTGTCGGAACCGGTGGTGACCTTGACAATTTAAAACGACTCCGGAACTCGGCCCCGCTACAACCAAAACGACTCCTGAACCCGGCCCGCTACAGCCGCTGCTCTCTTGAAAATCTGAAATGTCAATTCCGATGGGATCTCGAGTACTACAACTCCCCCCCGACAGGGAGGTCGTCCCGACCGACGAGCCGTGCCGAACAAAGAAGCAGGGGCACCTGGTCCGAAAATTCCTTCTTTCCTTCCCAGCATACCTTCGAGCTTTCTCCTTCCCTCACCTGCTCAGTTCCTACGCTCATCCTTCCTTGTGCACTGTCCGCGATCGTGTCCACAGAGCGGCTCGAGTGGCGCAATATTCAACGCAGAGCGGACCACATGAAGCTTCACAGGGTCCCAATCAAAGATCTCCAAGACTTCTTCAGACAATCCATCGACCAATCCTACGCTGATGCCATCACCGAGGGCCTGAAGGAGGTAGTACAGATTGTGAACTGGCAGTTCGCCGCCCTTTTTTGCCGCATCCTCGTTATCGAAGCTCAGCTAGGTATCCCTGACGACGACTTCTGGGGGGGGCAGCAACCCCGCCCCCTATGGGCTCCCGAAACATCAGACGTCGTCGTCAGGGATATTTAGTAGTCGAGTTTCGAGAACGAGGATGCGCCGAGAAAGAGCGGCGAACTGCCGGTTCACAATCTGTACCACCTCCTTGGGGCCCTCAGTGATGGATTCGGCGCAGGATTGGTCGATGGATTGCCGGGGGTCTTGGAGATCTTTTGATTGGGGCCTTGAGAAGCTTCATGTGGTCCACTCTGCGTTGAATATTGTGCCACTCGAGCCGCCGCTCGGTGGAAACGATGGCGGACAGTGCACAGGGAAGGATAAAGCTCGAAGGTTTGTTGGGAAGGAAAGAAGGAATTTTCCCTTTGGCCATCGCGCGCTTGCTCTACTCTCGGCGCCTCCCTTGGTCTCGGCTAGGTATCCCTGACGACGACGTCTGGTGTTCAAGAGCCCATAGGGCGCGGAGGTTCACTGCCACAACATGCTCGTCAGCTTTCCAGGCATCTCGCTCGGAAAAGTTGGCCAGCAACCCCGCCCTATGGGCTCCTGATGCCTGGAAAGCTCACGAGCATGTTCTGGCAGTGAACCTCCGCGCCCTATGGGCTCCTGAACACCAGACGTTGTCGTCAGGGATATTTAGTAGTCGAGTTTCAATAACGAGGATGCGCCGAGAAAGGGCGGCGATCTGCCAGTTGACGATCTGTACCACCTCCTTGAGGCCCTCGGTGATGGCATTGGCGCAGGATTGGTCGATGGATGCTTTCACGAAGGGCGAAGATAGGAGAGGTGAGCCGGACGTAGGGGCTCGAGACGAGGACAAGGGCTCGTGACGAGTTGAGAGATGTTCTAGGGACTTCTCACAAGAGGCGAGGACGAGGGACGAGTGCAAGGATGTGACCTTTGACGAGATTCGAGTTGCGGAAGGGAAGGAGAGAAAGAAGCTACGGAAATGGGAAAGTAGACCAGGAGTCGGGGACGACGTGGCGAGCTTGAGGAGGCGAGGCACGAGGATCAGGTAATAGTGTTGAGGCTGAGGATCACGTTAAAGAGCTTGGTTGGGGATCACGTAAGAGTCGGGGACGAGAGGGTTGTGAGTGTGTAGTTGGAGGAGAAGAAAGCAGTGCAGGTGCCGAAGCGGGGAGAGGAGGGCCGAGGCGCGGGAAGGCCGAAGTAGGCCGAAGTCACGCGGATGACGAAGGTGCTCAGAGGAGCTCCTGATCGAGGAACTTCATCAGGAACTTTACCACTTGCCGGTGCGCGGCTAAATCTGTCTAGATGACTTTACCATCTGAATCGTTCTGAATCGTTCTGGATCGTGTCTAGATCCACCACTTCGTCACACTGAAGTAGCAACTTGTGCAATGAATTGTTTTCGCTGTCACGGTCTTATACACACTAGTCAGAGTCTTGTACTACACGGCAGGCAGTAGTGCTCACATCCTGATGTAGTCATTGCAAATACAGCCATAAATTTTATCTAGCAAGTGCGTGCCATTGATTGCAGCTTACACATGATATACTGACATTCCAAATGCTATATAGGGGCTCCTTTGTTCGTCGGCCCACCCGCCGCACGTTGCTTCGCATCACCGCTCCCTCTGATCTTTGAGGATATTGACTCCAAAAATCTTACCGATGCAATGAAATATATGCTGATCTTTGACCACGTTCATAGTGAAGTCATCTTGCCATTCATCCATGATGTTCATGAAATCCCAGTCCGGTGATAGCTCTGCTTGACCGAAGAGCGGCTGGACGAACGCTGATCGCAATACATCTTTGACTGGAAAGACGCGTCGTTTCCTTCGACCGTCAGGTTCTCTCTGGAAGCGGAGTATCGGAGTCAACAATGCACTGTTTTGAGGAGAGTGCTCATCCTGTGAAGTGTAATGAGCTTACGCAGTGGTCAACTGCAGAGCGGGAGCAACCACAATACAGCAGGTACTCACCCATTCAAATTCCTCTCCAACGCACAACTCATGCCATGTGTCCCCAATTTTTACGGAGAAGAAGCCCTTGATGTGCAATACGGTGAACGGTCGAAGCGCGTTCCAGGCTCTGTCCCAATAAGTGTCGGGTTGCCGCGCCCGTTCACGTGAATGATTGTGTACGAGCACACAATCACATCTTGGTCCCTTCTTTCCTTCACCGCGATGAGGATAATTCGGATGCGCCCAAACTGTCTGCTCCAGAGCAACTGAGGCAAAAATGGGTGTCAGCTCCGCCAAGACAGACACTCAAGAAAATTGAAGCGGCTTACTGGCGGAGTCACGTGTCGCTTGTGGAGGGTTTGGATACATGGCATGCTTGACCTTTAAGCTGTAGAACGACTTCGCAGGATACGTGGCGAAAGCGGCTTGACGGTTGGACACTCCGAAATGCCTTGATGTCTACTCGAGGCCAAAGCACGGAGGCGATGTAGAAGAACGGTCTCAGATTGGGTTCGAGCCTAAGCTTAAGCACAAAATCACGGAGATGAGGACTTACCAACAGCACTAGGTCCTGTTGCCCCATTACACCAGCTAGAGTTTCAAGGTTCACGATCCGGCGGGATTGTCCGGCTGGAGGAGCAGATGCCAGAGTCAGTGCTCGATTCGCACGGAGGGCAAAACACATAATCTTACCTGCTCGGTCAGGAAGCGTCATCATCCTCGTTGGGCGGACCGGTATCTTGATGACATCTGTGGCCCCGGTGGCTGCAGTGTACTCAGATATCTTGATCACATCAATGAGTGCCTGCATGACCTCCGATCGAGTCACTCCTGCACGGATCTGACCATCGGCGTTGTACTTGTTGCTCGAGCGATAGTGGACCTTTGCGTTGTCAATGTGAGCGCGCTTCCGGGACACAGTTAGGGCCAGTTCGAAGCAACAAGCCAATGCCAGACTCAAGTACTCACTTCACCATCCGCCGTGTTCGAATGAGGGGCCACTCCCCACTTGCGAGTCCACTCAGCGTAATGCCCTATCGCGTGCAGTCGCGGCCAATTGAATCCAAGATTCTTAGTCTGACCGGTCCGGCTCGATATTTGCTCGCGGTTGAAGTTCTCAGTGAGGAGCTGCGTGTTCATTTGAATCTAATTAGTTGGTCTTGCGGGTCATCTCCGTCTACAGCACCTATGAAATCACCTTCATATATATTGCATACAGGAACTCCAGGTTCTCCAGGTCGGCTTCAGTCGACTCCAATGAGGTAGCGTACATGATGATTTGAGAGAGGATCGCAAAAATGACCGATATGTCGTCAACGATACTCCGTATGTGGTTATCGTCGTCAACCCATGAAACATCTGTTGGTATGAAGGATAGCATGTAAGCTCGAGGAACATCATTGTCAAGGGCTTGGTCGTCACGTCTCGGACTGACCCCACAATGCCGCGCCAAAGACCTGTGCACGATCGACGACCAGCAAGATCTTCAGTGGTACTTGATATCCATCACAGACAAGAACTGAAACCCACATTCATAAGTTTGCGAGTATGATCTCCGGTCCAATTCGTGTGCTGGAACCCATCCTTGAATCTTCGCTGCAGCGCGTGCATAGGCATCAAGTTGAGGCTGCTCAGAACGAAAACAGAAACATCAGTGCACCGCAACGGAGCTGATTTGTATATTATGCATTAAGGAACTGACATTTTCGCAATTCGAGTCATGATCGTCTCAAAAGTTGCATTCGTCTCGTTGTCTTTAAAGAAGCCCATCAGGAGGGTGTCGATGGTAATATCTTTCACCATTCCTGCCAAGCCAAAAACCAGTCAGCAAAGGCAATAATGAATGACTTAGAAGCACAGTGAAGAGATCACCTTTGATCAACTGATGAAGTGAATCAGAAATACAGAGCTCATGGCCATCAACTTGTAGCGCATCCCACACGGTCTGTGCGATCGCGAGCTTACGCATCAGCACCGCACTCGTCGAGTTCCTCGATCTCGGGTGGCTCGATCACGGGACAGAGTTACTTACGCGACCGAAATTGAGCCCATATTTTCGTAGAGCCGCGATATTGCGACCGAGACTTCCGCCCACGTGCCTCGCTTCATCGCGGAGCGAGGCAGAGCTAGTGCTCGTCCGAGGTGTCCCTGGTCCTAGGTGGAGCTCCGAATGCTTGCGGTCACAACTGTGGAGGCGAATTTAAACAAACGGATCAGCTACAGTTCGTCAGCCAGACGACTAAGATGACAATACTGACCAAACAACATTTCCTGATGCCACACCAGTCAACCAACACGCCTCTGGGTAGTCCACAGCCGTTGGGCCGAAATAGACGCGTGCGAAGCGGTAATGACCATCGGCGAACTGAAACAAATGCCGGCCCGAGAGGTAGCGCTTGATGGGTTGCCACAGTTGCCTGTAGATCCGTCACCAGCTCGTTACAAAATGAGCAGGTATTGCATGCCAGAAGAACGTCACTCACTCCAAAATGCAGTGCTTCACTCGTCGACAGTACATCCGCCACAACTCGTCATTGCCCTTGTCGGTGCCTATGAAGATACACGCAACGTAAACATCGATCTGATAATCGAAGTAGAAGAAGTTTGATTCACTAACGAGTTATTTTCGGAAAAAAGCCGATGAGAACTAGGCCGCCACGATCCTCCCGTTTGAGAAACCCCGCATTGATTGACAATGAAAGATAGATGGGGTGGGCAGATGCGGTGCCGGTACCCGCTGAAAGAGCCGTTGCATCATGACTTGTATCGATCCGGATTCCCAAATCACGTAAGCAATCTAGACTAGCCTGTAAAAATTGAGTCAATCCCGACAGTGACGTCGGGTTAGAGACTTGGACCATATCATAAGGTCCGACACGCGCGCGCTCACCTGAAAATTCCACGCCTTGGTACCAGTGTGAGGTTCCGAAAAGAATTGAGTCTCGGTGCCATCTTTGCAGACTTTGAAGTGTTTTTGTGGCGCATACGTCTGGTGTCCCGAAAAGATGGGCGACGACAGAAGATGGCATAGGACCTCAGCCGTGTCCCGAACCCAAAATGTGTGAGACTGGCATTATCGACCAGTCAGCAATTCGACTCCTCATGATCACCCGTACAATACAGGCTTACCTGTTGCAAGAAGGGCAAGGTGGACAAGTGTTCAGGCCAGCCAAGGGACGGAGCCGTCAATTTCAGAGTCGCTTCATGGAAAGTAGTCCACTTCGCTGCAAAATGTGCTGCCAGAGGGGGTCTCGGTCAGCAGGGATATCGGCATCGAGTTGGACGGACTAACCATAAGGAACCTTATCCAAGATCACCCGATACGCGTCACGATTTGCATACTGATAGTCGATCTGCAAAGACTAGCAACAGATGAGCACAGAGACTGATACGCCACCCGTTGCCACTTACCCCGACGCCCTTGTGGATTCGAATCAGGTTGTTGAACTGGGATTCTGACAAGCGATATTTTTTCCGCATGCTTGGCAAATTCGAAGGCGGACTCGGACTCGAAAGGATAGTATGGATTTGTTGGATCGTGCAACTCGGTGTGCGGTAGTGGCGGTGGCGTTTGGACTTCGCAGTAATTGCCAGCGGCGTCGCACGCCCAGCCGGCTTGAGGGTGCGTTTCGGTGCGCAACTTTCTGCGTTGATTCCGTTCCCAAGGTGTACGGTATTGACCTAAAGGCAGGTCTTCGTCCTCCGAGGACGAGTCGTAGAATTGCTCGTCTTCAGAGGACGAACTTGAGTCGCTCGCTTGGTTGGGCGGACGCTGTCGAGGCCCACGGGCTCGCTCACGTTGCATTCGCTTGATGCTGTCGTTGCGTGCACCGGCCCAGTAGAGTCGATCGAGTCGACGTCGTTCAGCTTCTGCGCGGGCACTTGGCTCTGGCTCCTCTCGGTCGGGTGCATGGGCCTGTCGTTGGTGGGCTGACTTGGCGACGAGCGAGGCGTAGCGTTGACCACAGAATAGGCATTGAAAGAGATCTGGCACTCGCGGACCGAATGGAGCGCCGTCCATAAGAGGCAGAAGACGAAAGACGATATCAGGTGACAACTATTGAGTGATCAGTTCTGGATAAGAGAGTGTTACAGTCTCCAACGATTTTCGGTCCGCGAGGCCTGGAAGGGTTGGCCGCGCCGTGCCTGCGTCAAGCTTCAAGCTTCAAGCCCGCCCGTACGCGCGCCGGTGACGCGCGCACACCACGCGCTCCAGTTGCCTCGTGCTAGGTGACCGCGTCGGCGACTCGTCCGCGAAGCGCGCGTTCTCGCTCGTTCCCGCGAAGCGCTCGTTCCCACGCGCCGATTTTTTCACTTGCGCCTTTCCCTCCTGCCCTTCACTGCCTCACTGCCTCACTGCCTTTTGCCACCCTCACCCCACCGTCCCCTACTCGACGCTCTCCCCGATTCTTGTCATCGCCCATTCGCATTGCAACAAGTCACCCTAACCATGCCCCCACGCAGGCCTCTGCGAGCGGCTTCGGCCGGAGTTGGTGTGGCCACCGCCGCCATGCAAGATACGCCAAACGACATGCGAGACCAGCGCACTGTCAAGAAACAAGTACAGGCGACTCGGCTCAAGTCCCGGCAATCCATCGCCAAACGCGCGGTGACGGCATCGGTGCAGTCGGCCATCAGCGACGCGGCGTCGAAGTCGACGTGAGGTGGTGAGGAGGTTGCTCGAGTGGAGGTTGCAATCGCGAATGAGGCGGCACAAATGAGCACGCAGTAAGTCGTTCCTGTACCATCTGTGCCGATAGGCCTGGGGCTTATGATAACTGATCTTTCAATAGGCCCAAACGAAAACGCGGTCGCCCCGCCTCGGCGAGTTCAAGTGTCCAACCGCTGCAGAAGAACCGTCTATTGCAAAGTCAGTTAACTACATCTACAGCGATACATTCTGAGTACGTCTCACACTGGCTGGTGGCATCTTGGTCTCGTGACATGTTCTGCAGCTCCGACCTTCCCGCCTCGATCGGTACTACTGCCGCCGCCGTCGAGCCTGATCGGGTGGAAACACTTGCAGCGCTTTCCGAAGTTGTGTTTACCGGCAGACGGCTTCAACGGGACGACCTGTCCGACGAAGACAGCAGAATCGATCCTCTTCTACTGTCAGACGAAGAGGATACTGACGAAGAGGCTGCTGTTCGTGATGTCTTTGACAAAGACGTCGAGATCGATCATCTACTGTCAGACGAAGACGCTGCTGTTCGCAGTGACTTCGAAGAAGACGGCGGCGGCGGCGGCGGTGCCCTCGAGTTTGGTGCCGACGGTGAGTGCGCACATCCACAACGACAATTGATTACAGTCGTGTATTAATACAATGCTAAACGCTAGCCTCTGCTCATAACGTCAATCCAAATCGCGTAGAATTCATAGAGGACAACACTCGACAGGTTAGATGACCGTACCCTTGAGCTGCTTTGGGCTCACCTGACTGACACGGTTGTTAACAGATGCAGGTCCCCGCCGCGTCCACGGTTGCAAGCACGTCCACGCTTGCAAGCACATCCACCGTTGCCACCAACCCGGCCCCTTCTTTGGGCGGCGGTAACCCCTTCGCTTCTGGCAGCAAACCTTTCCTTGCTCCGCCCTTGGGTCGTGCGCCACGCAGCCGCCGAACCCGCGCGTTGGACGACATGACGCCCGATGAGGACAGGGTGGCTGGTATATGGTACAAACATCTGTTTGCCCAAAGCATCCGCCGCCGATCTGGGCTGTGGATCACATCCACTGAAGTCCGTGAACAACTAGAACAAATCGCTGCAAAGCTTCCGATCGCGTCGTTCACCGTCAACGATGTCATCGTCGCCAGGGTAAGTCACAGGTTTGCCCGGAGACTCAAAATTACCTGACTGATAGCGTCTGGATTGCATCGCTCATCTTTCGAATAACGCTCATACTGTCTCATGTCGCGCGGTGAGGTATATCTTCGCCTCGTCGGACAAGTTGAACTCGACGCCGGCCCGGGCTCGCAGACTCTGACGACAGGGGCTTCGTAACTCTCAACACGAACCCAAGGGCGGTTCTCGAAATGTGGAGACAAGAGTAATGGGAAAAGAACGAAAATGAACGGGCTGGAAATGGGCACGTACGTAAATTGCACGTGCTAGGTGTGGAAATTGCGCTTGCTAGATGTGTACTCTGATCAAGGTGAACATGTAACAAAGAAAGAGACCAAGACCAAACGACGAGGAGACTTCGCGCGCTTGCGACCGAGGCAACGAAGGAACTTGACGGAGTGACCCTGACAAAGGGCCTTGGCGAAGGGAACTTATGATGGCGAGATTGAGGGGAGATGCACAAAGAAAAAGACCGCTGCAACCGAAGACGAAAGACGGATTCCGATCATGAGATGCTTGATGGATAAATGTAATGACGAGTCGTGGGACGACGGTGTCGATGCGATCTTCGTCTTTATGCCGATCAAGTGGAGCCCGTGCAGTTCGTGGCAGGGACTCAATGGTTAGGAAACGACTAGTCAGCACAACCCCATCTGTCGTTCTCGACCGCCAAGCTCAAAAGCAAGACGTAACTAGAACTCGATAGTTCAAGCCACTCCAGTGGCTACATAGAGCGCTCTAAGGCATCCCCTTGCACCAGCTCGCCAGTGGTGTACGATTGTATTATGCTGCTGACTCACTGATTCTCTTGTTGCAGTCACTGCATCGTCTTGCTTCATCGTCTTCGATCCACTTCGGATGATTTTTTTTAGCGTCTGAGACGCAGGAGAGGGTGGCACGTAGTCAGCACACGGCGATGGTTTCTGGCGCGAGACTAGGGTCAGCTGATGAGGTCTTAGGCCGAGGTGAGGCCGCCGAACGTTCGGCGCGAACATACAGTTGTTCAGACAGTATGAGTAGTACCCGAACCAGTGGGAGTTGCCACACATGCAGGATTTCATGTAATTCCGGTCGTCCCTGTAATCTGGCTCTATGCTCGGCCCTAACAGGGCAAAGCAACTCTGTGTGAGCTCGATCCGAGGCGGCGACCCTCGATGAGCGATCGTGATCAGAGTCTGCGACCCTCGATGAGCCAGGGGGTCAGTCAGCTATATTCCGGCGAGCAAGGCATCGCAGATGGTTCGAGGACTAGGTTCGAAGCATATGGACTCACTTTCCTATCCGCATAGTCCTTACACGAATCGTCAAAAGTCTGGGCGTTGGCTAATGAGTATAGCAATCCCAAACCCACGACGACGGCACAGCCGAGGGAAGGCATGTAGAAGAGCATCGGTGATGGTGGATCGAAGGAGAGTTAGGTATGAAGCAGACGAGAGAGCGATCGCTTGCGTTGGCGCAGTTCGGTCTAGTTCGGCCTGATTTGTCAATGATTTGCCGACACCCCGGGCCGCTACCCCGAAGTGCATCGCATCGACGCATAACGGCTAGGTACCTATCGAAAGCGGTGCTGCACTCCTTTCAATGACCGAACCCCCTTCATTCACACAGCCTCTATTGGGAAAACATCGCCCAGAACGGTATACACTCGGTGTCTGTAAGGTATGCGCCTCTGATGTGCATATAATACAATCTGTCGTTCTTGACCGCTAGGCTAAAAGTAAATTCGATAGTTCTAGCTACTCATGGCTACTTGCGGGGCTGTTCCTGTAAGGCATCCCCTTACAGTGTCCTTTACGATTTTCATTCGTACTGCTCGACATCCATGAGACTCCTCTCTGACTGTCTGTCGTATCCAGCCGCGTGCTCCCCTGCGCCGGCAAGGACTACAAAAGCCAGACACTCCCCGCGTCGCCCCTGATTAAAGACACATATCTGTAAGGCCCGTGCGCCTGACCCTTAGGAGAGGAGACGCGCGCCTGGGCACTCTTATAGTCTCTCCTCAGCGACTAACTTGTGGTGTCCAGGTGAGCCCAGGTGTATCAGAAGGCATTGTCATAGCAGCGACTAACGTAGAGTGTCCAGTGTCAATCCTACATACTTTGGTCCTGTGATCTTTCTCGTTGTCGCTCCGGTGTGCACTCCTACGAGGTGTAATCCCTGAAGCTCGTTAGAGCTGAATGTTTCGTTTCGAAAAATGGGGGGGGGTGGGGGTCCAGCCTCGAAAATGGTGCGTTTCTGAGATTTTATTGGACGAAATGGCCGAAATATCCCGCACGCGCGTGGCTATTCAAGTGCCATAGGAGAAAGAGCGCAATAGGGGAGCCCGATTTCAGCGCCGATCGGTAAAAACAATGCTCCCCCGGATAGGAGGACCTCGGCTAAGCGCCGATCAATAATTCTCAATGGCCATTGGCCACCTGGCCACCAGCCCGTTTGCTAATCCGCCGAATCGGCGCACTCAGAGCACAGCTTGGGCGTCATCAGCAACCCTGTGAGGCCCGAGCGGCCTCGCACGCACATAACCAACGACTGAATCTGGCCGAAACCCGGCTAACCGAATATTGGACCATTATTAGCCGGTTTCCCCCTTTTGTGTAGTTCAGGCTCGGCCCTCTCTCTCTTAGAAGAACACATTGATTCGAAACCGATCTGAAACAACGAACACAGTCAACAATACCATTTCGAATACGACAAATCGATCGGCCCAGTACTCGCAATCCTTCTGTAAGGCCACCGGCCTTGCATCTTTTTTTTATTGGACTTCAGCAACCCCGAACTCGACACCGAACCGTCGCTGGAGGACAAGCCGATCGAAAACCCTCACCGCCAGCAGTCTCAAGATACTTCGCATAGTACCTCTTGGACTGACTTCTGAAGAAGTTGTCTGCCTTGAAGAAAGGTGTATCTGACCTGGTAACAGACAGAAAAACGTTGCTTAGTAACAGAACCTTGTTGCGAAAGCCTCGACCTCGTGTCGTCGCGAGTAGCACGACGTGTCAATTTTCACTCCTGAGTGGAAAGGCACAGACCCCTCTTTTTGAGATCGACCACGTTGCTTCGCTGGACGAAGTAACTGATTTGAGTAGAGGACGTAATTAACCCTCGTATACTTGAAGATACCATGGCCGACAACAGAAGCGAACATGTGTTTACCACTTCGCTATGAAACCCGAGTATGAGGTTAGCTACCTCTCACTCAACTACCTCGAAAGAGGAGAACCTAGCTGCACCCAAAAAAGACAAGGGTGTGGCACGAAGTGAGGATTCACCATCACTAATTGGTGCCCGAGCAGCGATGCCAAGGCTTCCAATGTCGACACGGGCCGATGACCTCGCCCGAGAAAACCGACGGATGCATCGCGTGCAAATGAAAGGGCGGATGAAGCGGCTAAGAAGGGACATTCACAGCCTGACCTCATTGTGCCTTTCCCCGACTTCGCTCTCCCGCAGTGGACGATCGCTAAAATGACCGCCAATAACATCGAATGGCTGGAAGGCGATATCAGCAAGAAGATTTACGACCTTCAAGAAGACTGGCAGCTGAAGTCGTTGCCGAAGAAGACAGGCGACAGTGTTCGACTCCTATTGAATGTCGGACATTCAGCGGGGCAGTACCCATATCTTCGCGCAGTGTCAACGTATGCCGCACAGACACAGCTCCAAATGCGGGCACATGTTCTGCCTACTGCTTCGCGATGCTCAGAGAGACTGGGGACCTCCCCGGAGTGTGTGATATGTGGAGCAGAGGAGGAAACAGAGAAACACGCGTTTGGAGAGTGCCCATCGGGACAAGAACTTCGAGACAAAATTGGTCAGGAACTGTATCGGGCTACGCGAAGCGAACTCGAGGCGCGGCAACAAGGATGAACTGGCCTGCAGATACAGGAGCTATGTACCTTTGCTGCCAAACTGGTGAGGGCACATTTGTGGTGGTTTGCGATGCCAATGATACCCAAACCGGATATCTACTGGACTCTAGACGAGCGATCGCGGACGCGCCTGGACCGGGTATGGCATCACGAGCTGATCAAAGGGGCTGGGAGAATTTGGGGCGGCCGCATGCGAAAGTGGTGGGCATTCCAACAGAATGTGGAGTAGTATACCTCACTGGTGGAGGCGATGGTGGCAGGCTTGCCCCATCTACCCTCAGGAGCCGGGAGCCGAGGGGGGGGAGGGAAAACTGGTGTAAACCCTGAGAAATGGGGGCATCAGTCCTACTCCCAGTGAGGCAATGGCCCGTATACAATATGGGTGTATGATATGATATGTTATGGTGGTCCAGCGGATCTAGCGTTTGTTAGATTCCGTCTTTGAATAAGACTAGCTGGAATATATGATTTTAAACTTTAAACCCGAACTTCGCAAGCGAACACAGACACCTTGCTGAAGAGATACCTGACACCCAACCGGCCAAGACGCTATTCGTTGGGTGATATCAACCTGCACAATCTTAGAGAGAGAAAAGTCAGGTTGGATGACCCCTCCTATTATGGGGGATCATACGAAATGAACTTAAACTCGTATGACGAACCGGATCACACCACTGCATTTCGCACAGAATTGGAGAAAAAATCCGTGAAAACGAACGAACCCAGATCGGTCTCACTTTCAAGTGAAGATCAATACCAGGGAGAACGACGAGAGGCCACGTCAGAAGCAGCCCCAACTCAGAACCTTGCCCAACAAGCAAGTCAGGAGGCGCCCCTCCGGAACGAATCGAAGCCGAGCCGCGGCAAGCAGCCGGCTCACCAAGACCCCAAGACCCCGAGCAATGATCGCAAAGCCAGGCGAAAAGCCGTCTCTCAAGCAGCTTACACACCACGCAGAGGCGCATTCATTGAACCCCCCTCAGATGACGACTCATCATCGTCGTCCTCGGAAGAAAGCGAGTCGGACTACGACCGTCATGATCAACGATCGCGAAGGAGCAAACGAAAGGCGCGCAAACCGCGCGACCCCGATTCATCAGACAGCGAGTCGTCGTCAGATGACGAACCCCAAAGATCCCATCGGGAAGGAGCATCGAGACCGCGAAGGCACACTCGTGACCGTCACGAGTCATCTGATCGCTATGAGCGAGAAGAACGTGCCCCGCGCCCGAAAATCGAGACTCCGACGAAGTACAGCGGATCAGACGATCGCCCAATTACCTTGAGAAATTGGACACGCGACGTCGAATCATATTTGCACACGATGCGAATTGATCCCGAGACGTACGCTGCCATTCCATACATTCAAATGTGCTTGGAAGGGCTAGCAAAGCAAACCTACGCCGAATGCCGAGAACGGATGAACAAAAATTGGCCAAGTCGTGGTGAGGGTCGCAAAACCTGCCCATACCCACTCAGCAGGGTGACGCGGAAGTTTGAAAAGACTTTCGTATCACCGACTGCGCACAGAGAAGCGGAAACCAGGTGGCAAAACATTCATCAAGAACGGCCAGACGGCAGTCTTCGACTGACGGCTGAGGTCATCCGTGAAATCACGCAAGTCTCGCAAGAGTGTTCGTCTACGAGCGAACGAGATATGACCCGCAAACTCTACGACGCTCTGGATCCTCGTCTGATTGTGCATGTTCAGCACTTCAGAGGAGATCCCGACAGATTGACGTGGACCAGAATGCGCGCGATTGTGCGAGAAGCCGAAGTACTTTTCAACATCCAACAGAACAGTGTCATGGCAGCCAAGCTACCGCCGCATGAACGTATACCCAATTACGAAGCAGCGACGAGCAGTCTAGCCATGAACCGACGATTGCGAAAAGCGACCAGGAAATCAGACACCCGAGATGGGAAAGCAAGTGCTTCTGCTGCTTCAGGCGGCAAGCATTCTGACCAGAAAAAGCATTTCAATGCAGAAAAAACGAATCAGGGAGCATCTCAAGGCTCAAAGCAACATCAGAACCAAGGATCGAAGCACAACACTTCGAAGGAAAAAGCCCCTGACAAAGCGGCGCAAGCTGCCCTCCTGGAAGAACAGATAAAAAAAGGCATCTGCTTCCGATGCGGAACGCAAGGACACATTGCTCGCAAATGCCCCGGAGCTCCCAAACTGGGAATGATGACGATTGATTCAGACATTGATTCCGCAGCAAGCCAGTCAGAACCGGCCCTGCAGATCATGGGCGTCCATGCCCGACGCACCGAACAATTGCGCAAGGAGGCTGCGACGCCACCTGTTGCGCAAACAGACCCAAGCAAGCCTGAGCATGCCACGGTACTCGATCGGAAAGGATCCCCAGACAATCCTTCACCGTGGACCCACTTGCATTCCGAAGACCGGGATGCGATGAAAGCATACTACATCACGGACTCAAAGTTCGATGCGGCAAAGCTGAAAGACATCCTCGCTGGCCACCACTTGAAGCCTCGAGGAGACTTCGAAAGCTCACGAAAACAGCTCGTTGATCAGCAGTGCACGAAACTCTGTTTATTCAGAAGCGCTGATGTGATCGAAGCCGGATTGCAAACCGACAGCATCCAATTCCTAACGGAAGGTGAAGTCGCAGAAGTTGTTCAGAAAGCAAAGGACGAGCACGACTTACAGCGTGCGCGGGCCCGAGCTCTCAGACACATGCACATCCAAGAAAAACCGGGAACGACGGCGAAGCAAAGCCAGCGACGCCCTCATCCCGTGACCCTGAACACACGCAAGAATTTCCACGCGTGTGTCGACACAGGCGCTGATTTGTGTTTTGTGGCACCGTCTATTCCAAGGCAACTTGGCGCGCGGATTCACATGTACAATCAGGCGCAAACCCTCAGACTTGGACCAAAGGGTTCCCGATCCAAAGTCAACTCTTACTGCATTCTAGACATAGAATTCGCAGGAGTGAAAAAGCCCCAACGTTTCGAGGTAGCGAACGTATACTACGATGTCATCATCGGAGATGATTTCTTACGAAAGTACGATTGCGTGGTCACATTCAATCCTGATGAGGTTGTCTCGAGACAGGCAGATCCGATTCAGGAGACACCTGTCAAAAAGGCTGAGCGAGCTCCTCGCCCTCGACAGAAGAAGCGACAAGCTAAAGGCCACGCTCCGATCAAAGCTCAGAGCAAACTGCAACGCAACATCGGCGAAGCACATGACTTTGATCAAGACGAATGGGATGACGACGACGAAGTTGTCATTCACTTTGGAAGCATGACAGCGATGGACGATACTCTGACGATGAAAACAAGGGAAATTCGCGATTTGAAGAATCGAGCAACAATCCCTGTGTACCCTTCGGCGGGCCAGGAAGACTCCCCTGACTACGAACCTACCGAAGAAGACAAGAACCGGTACAAAATGTGGTTACTCTTAACGTTTGGGAAGATCTTCATCGGCGAAGGGGACAAACCCCCTTTCCCACCGATGCGAGCAGTCATGCACGAGATTCCTTACATTGACAAGAGTCATCCACCTCGACCACGTCGACACTACAAAGTATCGCAGAAAAGATGCGAGCGCGGAAGTAAAGCCTTCCGATAGGTGAGGGTGCACGACGCCGAGAAGTCAGGACCACAATGTAGAGCAAGTGATAATAAGTATTCCAGTAACTAAACTTCCGATAGGTGAGGGTGCACGACGCCGAGAAGTCAGGACCACAATGTAGAGCAAGTGATGAGAAAGCTATCAAGAGTAAACAGCCGCGCGGGAAGAAAGCCCCGCGCGCTCCCTAACTTAAACAGATCAAACTCCAATACCAAAGTGACTAATGACTAAACGCACGCGCATCCGCGCAGATACCACAGGCACAGACACATATCAAACGACACAAAGTCGCTGACGCGATGATGGACAAGTGGGTGACTTTGAAAGATCAGCATGTTGAAGCCGGTCTCTGGATCCCCGCTTCGACGAAGAATGCCGACCCGATGATGCCTATACTCAAGAAAGATGGGAAGGCACGACCGGTGGTGGATCTTCGTGCTCGCAATGCGAACACGGTGAAAGTGTCTATCCCGACGGTCGATGCGGATTACATTCGTAGTCGCATCGCGACGAACAAGTACCACGTCGAACTCGACTTGAAAGGAGCTTTTCAACAGCTTCGTATCAAGCCGTCAGACGTTTGGAAGACCGCATTCACGTCAATCCACGGCGTGTACACGACACCCGTTGCCCAACAGGGTGACACGAACTCCCCCGCCACACTGGCGCGGATGATCTCCTATGTCTACCAAGGCCTTCTGGGCAAGCAAATGGAGGCATACGCCGAGAACATCTTTGTCGTCGGTAACACATGGAAGGAGATTCGAGACCACACGATCAGCGTACTCGTACAATCTCAAGTGCATGAGCTTTGCTTCAGCACCTCGAGCCTGAAAGTATGCCCCAAGTGGGTTGAAGTCTTGGGAATGGATTGTCAATTCGGTACAATTCGGATGTCCCAGGCTCACAAAGATGCGATCCTGACAATCGCGAAACCAACGACGAAAGTGCAACTTCAACGCTTCCTTGGGAGTGTTGAGTGGTCGAGTCGCTACTTCCCACATCTCGCCGAGATAGTTGCACCCCTGACCAACTTAGTTGGAGACGCACCGTGGACCTGGTCCGTGGCGCAAGACATCGCTTTCGAGGAAACGAAGAAGGCGATCGATGATGCCCGACAGCTGACGGTTATTCGTCAAGAAGAACTCGCACCGAGGGACACGGACCCGATTCATCGGTCTGCGCCACCTACGGAGCCGGTGACGAACCATTCCCTGGGCAAATACATTTTCTTACAATGCGACGCGTCGTCAGTCGGCACGTCTGCTTGTGTGACTTACGGTGAAAACTGGTGCAACGCTCTCCCGGTTTACCATCACTCAAGAAAACTGACAAACACGCAGTTGAGCTATCCAACGCACGAGATTGAACTCCTTGCGATCTTCGAAGGCTTTCAGAAGTTTCACAATATCCTTCTGGGCCGCAAGGTGACAGTGATAACCGACAATGAATCTTTAGCATCGTTTTTGACGGCGCGACAGATGAACGAGCGCCAAGCGCGGGTCTACAACTTCATATCCCAGTTCGATTTTGTCATCAGACATATCGAAGGCGATTGGAACAAAACACCAGACATGTTGTCACGCCAGTACGAGGATGACAACATCTGCGACTCGTATGAGGACCCAAACCTTGACGATCTCGACACGGAACATGATCGTGACGATTATTTGCTACTAGGACCAAGGCTGCAGTCTCTGCAGACCGAAACACTCCGACGCAGTAGTCGTCTCGCTCAGCCGAGACAAACCGAACAAACCAAGACTCCAGCGGTGGAGACAACACCGAAGGCGAAGGTGGCGAAGCCTAAGCCGAAGAAACTGTCGCGCAAGGAAAAAGCGATTGCTGCGCGACTCGAGGAGGAAGGTGGAATCCCCACCGAGTAAGCTCTGAATCTTGACCCTCAGCACCGAGACAGGACGTGGCAAGCAGCCACGGATTACCTGAACGATCCTTTCTTCAAGAAGATCGTGACCACCGTTGATGATTTCAACCGATACACCCTTAGCGCTGATGGCGCTCTGTGGCAGAATGACGAAATCTACGGCGACCGACTGTGCATCGCAGCCGGCACCGTGGACGGACGAAAAGTCCGAGAACTCGTGTTGGAACACGTACACGAGATGACAGTACATACTGGCAGCCGAAAGATGCTGGCTCACGCAGCACATCACTACTGGTGGCCTACTATGAGTGCGGATATCGATGATTATTGCAAGACCTGCGAAGCATGCCAAGTCTCCAAGACCGGTACGCAAATGCGCAGCGGCAAATTGCACTCGATGCCGATACCGGCAGGTCCGCTACAGACGATCGCAGTGGACTTTCAAGGCCCACTTGTGACAACTCAATGGAACGGAAAGGAGGTTGATTTCCTTTGTAACTGGATTGACACCTTCACCGGAGAAGTCATATCCGTGCCCTGCGAGCAGACGATTACCGCCAAGGGATGCGCAGAGTTGTTTTTCCAATCTGTGTTCCCTCATTGGGGCATCCCACTTCAGATTGTGTCTGACCGAGATCCAAGATGGACTTCAGATCTCTGGAGATCCATGTTTGAAGGCCTAGGCACTACGCTACTCCTGAGCACGAGCTTTCATCCTCAAACGAACGGGCGCATAGAACGGATGCACCGAGATCTCGACGCGATGATGAGGCAGATCGTGAACGAAAAGCAGACGAACTGGCCTGACCAACTACCATTTGTAGTACACGGCATCAACTCGACGAAAAGCTCCTCGACTGGGTATTCGCCCTACGAGCTAGCTCGAGTTGTCGCACCGAAAAAGGTACCCGGCTGGGCACGGCCTCCTGACGGCACTGCCGCCGGCGAATTGATTGACCGAGCGATGCAACGACGATCACGCGCTAGAGACAATGTCTTGAAAGCACGTGGTGACCAGGCAGTCATCGCCAACCGAAAGCGGAAACCTGACGCACAGCCTCAGACCGCGATAGGAGAATTATTTTTAGTGCGCACAGCGAACTTCGCTTGTGCACCTGACCGATCACGCAAATGGACCCCCCCTTGGCCCCTTGGGCTGGCCCATTTAAATGTGTGGCGTTCACTCCGGCCACATCGACGTATACGTTGGAGCTCTCTCCACGTTACACCCAACGACGACTCCACCCCCGATTCCACGCAAGCCAGGTGAAGAAGTGGGTCGCCACTGACGAAGACCGGTTCCCCAACCGCCTCTTTAACCCGAAACCATTGTTCCCCATCAACGGCGTGACAATGACGGACAACGTTCAAAGGAATCAACCAATGGAAGATGATGCCCGTGAAGAAATCGACTACGGCGACCTCATCGGGGAAGAGCCGACACCTCAATCAACGGAAGTAGTCCAGACGGCGACAGCAGAGCCGGATGCAAACACAGCCACCGACGTCACGGTGGCAGACACGCAGGCGACCGAAATGAACGACACCCCACGAAACCCCACACCTGAACTCGGACAAGTTGGCCATAACGATGCTACCCGTGAACAGCACGACCATGTAGATGGACCGAACGCCAACATATGGGACCAGCTTCGAGCTTATCACGACCGTGAGGCCCCGACCGAATCGGGCAAAGGAGAACGCGTTCCGGCTCCACGAATCAAGTTCGTCGAAAACATTTCGCGCAGTGGCATCGGCCTCCGATACCATGTCAAGTTTTCGAACGACAAGAAAGAAAAAATCAAAACTTTGTCCACCACCAACAAGCTAGTCCGCGACTTGTGGGATGCCTATCATGATGGATGGGACACACCACTCGATCGCTGGTTAGACATGCATTTGGCGTACAACAAATACACGCTATCGCAAGCTATCGTGAGGAAGGAAGAAAACGTGGCCACCACGAATCAAATGACGAACACGACTGACACGAGCTGCCTCAATGCCTCACGGAACAGAAACGCAAAGCCTACGACGAGATCGAGTCGGGACACCTCAACCGACGGCAACTCCGCGACCAAGAACGTCTTGGAAGACAGCAGCGCTTACGTCACGAACACAGCATGCTTGGCAGCACCGAACAGATACAACGAATCGAGTCCCTTGTCAGGCTCGAAGAACTCCGAACGAGAGCAGCTACTGTGCGACTCGCGACCTCGAAGATCGAAGCCGAACGCGACGAGGTCCTCCGCGAGTCGAGAGACAGGAGACGACCTTACTAGACGAAGATCCAATGAAATTGGATTTGGGAAGGAGGATGTGAGGCCCGAGCGGCCTCGCACGCACATAACCAACGACTGAATCTGGCCGAAACCCGGCTAACCGAATATTGGACCATTATGAGCCGGTTTCCCCCTTTTGTGTAGTTCAGGCTCGGTCCTCTCTCTCTCTTAGAAGAACACATTGATTCGAAACCGATCTGAAACAACGAACACAGTCAACAATACCATTTCGAATACGACAAATCGATCGGCCCAGTACTCGCGATCCTTCTGTAAGGCCACCGGCCTTACACTCCCCGAGTCCCCGCGCCAAAGCGCACCTGAGCGCACTACATAGCAAAAAAAACAAAACCTGAAATGGGACGATCCCGGGATGATCCCGGGATCGGGTCTCCGATTTGAAATCGGTGGAGCGATTTGAAACGCATTTGAGATCGGTGGATCGATTTGAAATGCATTTGAAGTCGGTGGAACGATTTGAAACGCATTTGAAGTCGTGGAACGATTTGAAACGCATCTCGAATTGATCCCAAATGTGTTTCAAATCCTCGCGGGATCGATCCATGCCTAACTGTTCATAGGGGCATAGAACTCGTGTGAGAGGGTCGATTGCGCAAGGTAGAGTGGACCATTATGTTGCTATTGCTCGAAATTTCGAATATACTACTCAAACAGTACAAGGCCCCAGGTGGATGCGGTGGAGCATCGCACCACCAGGTCCAGCCGGAGAGCGCGAGCTAGCGCGAGGCCCTCTCTCCCGCCCTGTGCCGCAGTGTGCCGCCGCCAGGACCCGGGAAAGCTCAGCCCAATGTGCGTCCCCGAAAATGTACAAATCGGACCCTCCGAACCCCAAACTGCGACTCAAAAGTGGTACAAATCGGAAAATTTGGCACTCCAGATCTTGGATGTGCGTCTTGAATGTGGTACAAATCGATGTACCCCGACCTCGCACCCCCCTCAGCCCTGGTCGTCCCCTGCTCGGCCGATGGCCGAGCACGTATCAGCGGCGGCGGTCTGGGATCAGTAGGCGCGCGTCGCGGGCCAACTGGCGGTCCATTAGTCTGAATGAGTTTCTGAACGGAACGAAATTGGACGCGCGAGCCGATTGTAATGCAAAAAAATGCTTCACGCTCACAGAGCTCACAGATGCACAGACACAGACGCTCACCAAATCAAGGGCGCTGAAGTGAAACATATGCCAATAGACGCCCCTGACAGCCTCTGACCACCCTCACCTTGTGCCACGTCGCGAGCATCCTTCTGCGCACTTCCCTGCGTGCCCTTGCTGAGGGTTAAGAGGACAGCATGTCATCTACAGCCGCCCCTCCAGATACACGAATTTTAAGTGCTCTTAGACGACGTGCTCGAGAGTCCAGATGAGCAATTCGCCGCTATCATGATGTCTCCTGACTCCTGTTGCCGAGCTCACTGTCGGCGAGCTTCTCGCGTTCAAATTTACCCGGCCTGACCTGACCGCAACGCTCGCCGTATCCGAATTCGAGCCAACATTCCATCAGCATCAGATTCGCCCCAATAGCACCACCCGCGCATTATTCAACAAGACTCACGATCTTCGAGAATTGTACGCCACCGGCTATCGATCCATCGAGGTTCGATCCCCTTGCACGTCGATAGTGGAACACATGCCAATCGGTTCCGAAGCATTCTGGAAACATCTAGACTCTGTCGAGCAGCTGACGTCAACCATCTCGGATACGTTGATTGGCTAAGCAATGTTGAGGTCAATGACAAACGCGACGCCGCGTACATCAAGCTGGCAAGCGCCTTGCTTGTTGCCTTTCGAACCCCTTTACTGCAATTGAGAAAACTTGTTCATCACGTCGGCCTCTGTATGCACCACAGTGCGCTATATTTACACAAATCCGTCACCAGCAATGCGTCCCTGCAGTGTTGAGAGCACCGAATCCCTCGGACTCGTCTCCAACATCGTGATTCAGGAGCTCTTTCCTACGCAAGCCCGTTCCGGAGTCTTCACCAATCGTAACAGCCGCGGCCAAGCTCGAATCTTCTTTTTGAATGGTCACCGGGTCGTCAGCTGCCTTGACACCTACAACTCGAGCATGCAGACCGTTGAGCCCCCAGCTGGTTTTGGCTTCGACGGCAACACTTGGCGAGTCCTGGACCCACAGGCGCAAGAGCGATATTGCCAGCTGCAAAGCTTCAAAGGGGTCCTTGCAGCGTCCTTGGCCCCGATTCGGAAGGGACTTGTGCATGCTGGCGAGTAGAGGGGCAATGCAGACGGAGGGAGCGGAGCCGATAAGCGGTCGGGACCTTCGCAGGGTCCAAGCGGCCGGCTGTCAAAGCGGACGCGACGTTAGTACCGGGTCGCGTCGTCGGAACGATTTTTCGTATTTCTGGCTGTTGGAGAGCGATTTTTGGGCGATTTCACGACGTTGAACTTTTAGATTTTTGGAACGCTTCCAATGTACGACCGAAAATACGTACAAATTGACCCCTCAGACACCTCATCCCGATGTACAAATCGGCCAAAAATCGCCGTTTTTCGAGACGCACATTGGGCTGAGCTTTCCCGGGTCCTCCGCCGCCTGCCGCTGCTAGCGTTCGGCCTCGGCAGGCCTCGGCTAGCGTCTCGTGCTGTCTTTTGCAGTCTCTTGCGCTTGTCCGCTTGTCCGCTTGCCCGGCCCTCCCTCGCTTTCACTATCGCCCGGTCACCCATCATTACACCTATTCGCTTTCGGCAACCGATATTGTTCTTTCTTGTCGCGCCATTCTCGATCACTCACCGTTTGTTGTCTCCATAGGGTAGGCCGCGCGACCTGCCACCACGCTTTTGCGCCAGACGTCGCCTTCCCATAGGTTCGCCCGCACTTCTGCAAAGTCGCCGAGGCCGCTCTCGAGTAGTGCGGGTTTTCCCAGAATTCGAAGCTCGATTTGTTCCGTCAAACTTAAGGTGTAGCCGATGTGGTGGTGCGATTCGCCTTCGAACCGGTCGTGGCAATCGTCGTCTTGGACGCTTTTGGCGGGACGACGTGGCGCCGTTTGACGCACATGCGCAAATGCGCCTTGACTAGCGTTTCCAGCGTGGAAAGCGACCTCGGTAGCTCGGTGGCATCAAAGCATTCATTCTGTAGCGCCTCAATCAACGCGCAGCAGGCTTCCTGCGAAACCCTGTATTCCAGGCTCCACGCGTAGATGGCCACTTCAGCGAAGGCTGGTGCGGGCAGCCTCGACTCGTCACTCGCAGCCCCGCCCTGATCGTGATCGGTCTCTTTGTCGTTCTCTTCGCTCTCTCTGTCCTTTTGACTGGTGCTGTCATGGCCGTCGTCGTCCTCGCGGCCGTCATCGTCCTCGCCACCGTCCTCATCACCCATCATCGTTGTCCTCGTCGCCCTCTCGATGCTCCTCATCATCGCCGTCGTCATCGACGTCCATCTTGCCGTCATCGTCGCTGGACGCGGACTATTGAAGGTGCCAAAAGTCACGTGCTGGTCAGCGAGGGCACGGGGGACCGTGATGATTTCGCCTCGATAACCTTGCCTCGTCAACCTCCATGACTTGCATGTGGTTCTGCCAGTCTCTTCGTGCCGCCTTGATCGCCTCCTCTATCGTCATGCTTTTACCGACGCGGGACTTTGAGGTTGATCGCCCCACATCGGGGTGGGGCAAGGTCAACTGATTGGCTGGACTGGGTGCGGGGGAGGTCGAGGTTTGGTCACTCCCAACTGAGGTCGGTTCTTTGGCACTCGACTGGACTATGGACGTGGGAGGAGGAGGTGACATACCTTCTGTGGGGAAGCGGGGTGACGACAGCCCGTGAACGTCCTATTTCCGAGCCGTCGAATGCAGGCGCTGGAGACGACAAGAGGTGGGGTAACACCATCGTGTAAGTGCTCGAGCATGTTGCAGCGCCAGGAGATATGTAAGACTCGAACTGACTGGTCCTAATGTTTAATGCTCGCTGGTAGGTAACTGTCGTTGAGGTCGCACAAGGGAGCGTCGGGACGTCGGACAAAGCGCGGTCGGCCGTCCGCGGCCGATCCGGCCGATCGCGCGCTGCAGTGGACGCCGGTGCGACTAAGTTCAAATCTCAGATCTCAGTCGCGTTTTCGCCTTTCGCTCCTTGGCTTGCTACAACCCTGGTCGGCCCTTCGTTGTGTCACCCGTTGTCCAGGCTCGGGGTGGGGTAGCGCGCATTAACCAAGCTCGTTTCATTGCTCCCGATCGCTGCCCACATCACACTGAAGAGCAGATTGCAGGCCTGGTGGTGCGATGCTCCACCGCATCCGCATGGGGCCTTGTACCGTTTCAGTAGTATATTGGCACAAGCTTTGAGTAATAATAACATAATGGTCCACTCTACCTTGCGCAATCGGCCCTCTCACACGAGTTCTATGCCCCTATTAATCGTTGGGCATGGATCGATCCCGCGAGGATTTGAAACGCATTTGGGATCGATTCGAGATGCATTTCAAATCGGTGCGCGCGATCCCAAATGCATTTCAAATCGGTGCGCCGATTTCAAAAGCATTTCAAATCAATCCACCGATTTCAAGTGCGTTTCAAATCGCTCCACCGATTTCAAATGCGTTTCAAATCGCTCCACCGATTTCAAATGCGTTTCAAATCGCTCCACCGATTTCAAATGCGTTTCAAATCGCTCCACCGATTTCAAATGCGTTTCAAATCGCTCCACCGATTTCAAATCGGAGGCCCGATCCCGGGATCATCCCGGGATCGTCCCATTTCAGGTTTTTTTTTGTGCTATGCAGACGGCGTCGTCAGGGATACCTAGTGGTCGAGTTTCGAGAACGAGGATGAGCCGAGAAAGGGCGGCGAATAGCCGGTTGCCGTTCAGTACCACCTCCTTGAGGCCCTCGGTGATGGCATTGGCGCAGGATTGGTCGATGGATGCTTTCACGAAGGGCGAAGATAGGAGAGGTGAGCCGGACGTAGGGGCTCGAGACGAGGACAAGGGCGAGTGACGAGTTGAGAGATGTTCTAGGGACTTCTCAGAAGAGGCGAGGGCGAGGGACGAAAGCAAGGATGTGACCTTTGACGAGATTCGAGTTGCGGAAGGGAAGGAGAGAAAGAAGCTACGGAAATGGGAAAGTAGACCAGAGGAGTCGGGGACGACGTGGCGAGCTTGAGGAGGCGAGGCACGAGGATCAGGTAATAGTGTTGAGGCTGAGGATCACGTTAAAGAGCTTGGTTGGGGATCACGTAAGAGTCGGGGGCGAGAGGGTTGTGAGTGTGTAGTTGGAGGAGAAGAAAGCAGTGCAGGTGCCGAAGCGGGGAGAGGAGGGCCGAGGCGCGGGAGGGCCGACGAGGACCTCCGAAAGCCCAGCCGTAGGCGGCCCTCTAAAAAGGGCCTTTTTCGAGGCAAAATGTCCAATTTTTTTCCGGATTCTGACTGGAAATGTCCAAAAAAGAGGGCCGCCTAGTGCTGAATAATTTCTCAAAATTACTCTACAAGCTGTACAATGCTCAGAAAATTTGCTGCGCTACGCGCAGACTGCATTCCCGCCGCGCGCGGGCGGGAAAGGTTGCGCGCGCACCAAGCACCAAGAGCGGCGCCAGCGCGACCGCCAACGAGCCTTTTCAGTATGAAATGGACTCGAATAGGATCTCATCTTTGTTTATCATTCATTTGATGGATCAAACTGAATATAATTCACATCTACATAGAAGAGTGCACGCCAAAATAAGGTTCTCAGCCGCGCGCCATATCCTAATATGTACCTAGAAATATCTGGGAAAGTCGGAGGAATGCAGTTAAGCACACTGGCTAGGCCAGTAGTGTAGGACTCTTTGACCCTAAATCAGGATCGATCATACCCATCAAATCCCCCTTGGGTGTTTTACAGAGACACAAGGCCAGCCTTGCACTCCTGAATTGATGCCCAGAGCTCTCGAGTGCCATTTCGGTGATCGGGTGATCGGTTCCAAAGAATCCGACGTGTATCGGCGGCGGCGAGCCCTGGGAATCTTTGACCGACTAGGAAAAGAAATATACGACTAGGAAAAAAAGATATCCCTCGGCGAGAGAGCTTCCAGATCGAGAGGAAGAAGAGGAGACGTAGCTCGACAAGTCGGCGTTCCGAGCGAGAGACGATCAAAAAACGATAAACGATCGCAAATGTCTTACAGGAACAGCCCAATAAGTAGCCTCTGAGTAGTTCTAGTTACGACTTGCTTTTAGCCTATCGTTCAAGAACGACGGATTGTATTTTATGCACATCAGAGGCGCATACCTTACAGCAAATGCAGACACTAACGGGCTCCAAACGCAAACAGCGCGACTGTTCCCCGCGCCGCGCAGCTGGGCCGGCTATGCCCTGCGGCCCTGCGGCCCTGCGCCTCCCGCTACCCTGGTCTGCGCTTCAAAGCTCGACCGGAGGGAGGAAAATGTCCAGAAATGAGGTGAGCCTCGACCCATTTTGAGCCAAAAATGTCCAAATTTGCGGGCCGCCTCTGGCTGGGCTTTCGGGGGTCCTGCCGACGTCACACGGATGACGAAGGTGCTCAGAGGAGCTCCTGATCTCTCCTGACCGAAGAACTTGGCGCGCGCAGGACCGAGTTCCCCGCGGCCGCGCTCTTGTCTCTTGACCAATCGTCCGCCTACGACCTCGTCGAGCATGACTGGATCTTTGCCATCTTCGACGCTCTGGGCGCTCCTGCCACCTTTCTTCGCGTGCTGAGGATGCTCTACTCGGGTGACTCGACCTCGGCCCGCTACATCATCAATGGGTTCCTGACGGCGCCGGTGCGACTGACGTGTGGGCTCGGCCAAGGGGACCCGGCGTCGTCATCGGTCTGGGACATCGTGTTTCAGCCGTTCCTGGATGCTCTACATCGTCGAAACATCGCGCTGAATCTTGCAATCCCTGCCCTGCATCCGTACCCACAGAGCCGCGCCATTACATCACTTGCATTTGCCGATGACGTTGTCGTCGCCGTCGCGGGCTTGGAGTCACTCAACTTGCTCGATGACCTGGCGCTCGACTGGAGGCTTGCAACGAATGGCCGGCTCAACACGGACAAGATGGTCGTCCTACCGATTGGACGTCGCTGGGACCCTGGGGGGGAACGGTCAGTCGTCGTCAAGGCCGCAGGCGAGTCGTTCGAGTGGATCGGCCTCCCCTTCGACCCCAGCGGCGACACCGAACTCGCCTACGCGACCATCTCGAGAGCCACCACCTGGACCCACTTCCGTTGCTTCACGGTCCTAACCTGATCTCACACTCGAGACTCCCTCGCACCTCGTCTCTCCCTCGTCCACACCGACTAGCCCCGCCTAGAAGGTCTCCCTAGCCGCGAGGACCGTTCTACGCAGCTTGGTGGTGATGGTGTGTTCGCGATCGGGGTTGCCAAGATAGAGTTGAGCCTGCTCGAGAAACGCGGGCAAGTCCGAGAAGAACGCGGGGCGCTTGTCGTTGGCGAGCTCGATTAGGGTTCGAAGACCTTGTAGGCACTGTTACGGAGGAGAGAGATCATGAAAGCAATCTTCGCCTGATCCGTAGTGAAAAGAGTGGGGTTCTCATACTCATAGGTGTAGAACTTGCACTGAGATACGAACGTAGAGTAAGCGGTCTTGTCCTTGCCGTCGTAGGCAGGCGGCTTTTCCAAGGGAGACTTGGGCTTGGGTGTGTGTTCGAGGGTGGCGGCAAGCTCTTGACGACGTTGAAGTTGTCGGCAAGCGTGTCGTAGTCATCCTGGCGTTCGGAACCGGCGGCACGGAGGTTGCCGATCTCCGTTTGGCGTTCGGCGCAGGCGGCCTCAGGGAGACTCGAGGGTGCAGTGACGGGTCTCAGGAGCGGTTCCAAGCTTTACCACTAGCCTACACTGACCTAAAAAAGATACAATATCCACTCTGAAGGAGTAGAGAGCTTGGTACTATGTAGTTCGAGCCCCAAGTGAAGCAAGCTAAAAATTGCAGGATTACTGGGCCATGACACCGGGGCTGGAGGAAAGTCGGTAGGAAAATAAATCTGGTATGCTTCTAAAGGCCATGACGAATAACTTGCATACACGCCCTCGTGAGCCTGAGCCCCCGGCCACGAAGGGCCGGCCACTGCGTCGACATCGCGGGATCGCGCACGAACACGGCCGACTGCTGTGTAGGGCTTCTACGACGACTCTTCCAATTGCATGCACACAGGTACCGCATTCCGTAACTCGTATCGGTAATCTCTCGAATAACGCTCATACTGTCTCATGTCGCGCGGTGAGGTATATCTTCGCCTCGTCGGACAAGTTGAACTCGACGCCGGCCCGGGCTCGCAGACTCTGACGACAGGGGCTTCGTAACTCTCAACACGAACCCAAGGGCGGTTCTCGAAATGTGGAGACAAGAGTAATGGGAAAAGAACGAAAATGAACGGGCTGGAAATGGGCACGTACGTAAATTGCACGTGCTAGGTGTGGAAATTGCGCTTGCTAGATGTGTACTCTGATCAAGGTGAACATGTAACAAAGAAAGAGACCAAGACCAAACGACGAGGAGACTTCGCGCGCTTGCGACCGAGGCAACGAAGGAACTTGACGGAGTGACCCTGACAAAGGGCCTTGGCGAAGGGAACTTATGATGGCGAGATTGAGGGGAGATGCACAAAGAAAAAGACCGCTGCAACCGAAGACGAAAGACGGATTCCGATCATGAGATGCTTGATGGATAAATGTAATGACGACGGTGTCGATGCGATCTTCGTCTTTATGCCGATCAAGTGGAGCGCGAGCAGTTCGTGGCAGCGACTCAATGGTTAGGAAACGACTAGTCAGCACAACCCCATCTGTCGTTCTCGACCGCCAGGCTCAAAAGCAAGACGTAACTAGAACTCGATAGTTCAAGCCACTCCAGTGGCTACATAGAGCGCTCTAAGGCATCCCCTTGCACCAGCTCGCCAGTGGTGTACGATTGTATTATGCTGCTGACTCACTTTTGTTATCATTGCAGAGCTTGCATCGTCTTGCTTCATCGTCTTTGATCCACTGCGGATTTTTTTTAGCGTCTGAGACGCAGGAGAGGGTGGCACGTAGTCAGCACACGGCGTTGGTTTCTGGCGCGAGACTAGGGTCAGCTTATGAGGTCTTAGGCCGAGGTGAGGCCGCCGAACGTTCGGCGCGAGCATACGCTTTCTCAGACAGTCTGAGTAGTGCAAGAACAAATTATCGTTGTCACACAGGCAAGACTTTATGTCCTCTGGGCTCTCCTTGAAAAGGACAGAGCAAGGCGCGCCTTTCGCGGTCCGAGCCTGCGACCCTCGATGATCTAATATGGAGGACTGGATCCCGACTCAAGGGGTTGAGTACGAGCACAAGATTGAGGATGGAAGATGGATGAAGAAGGAAGAGAGACGAGCGCCCGCAAGGCGCGCAACTTCAACCCAAGCCAACGTGTCAACCGAGTCTCAATCAGGCGCTGGGATCCGGCGTAGAGGGGATACAGTCAAACCTGAGAAAATTTATATCGCCCAATCTTATACCTGGCAAAATTGATGGACTTTTCAATCTCCCGACTTTTTTGGCTGACAGAACCTGTCCAATCTTATACCTTATAATTCATGGGTTTACAGGTCAAATTACTACCTCTATATATAAAAAAAGGTCGATCCGCGACCATGTACCTAAAATCGCTATTTTTGACTGTGTTGCGGCCTGGAGGGCCGCCTATAGTGAATGTACCAGTACAGTATTGGGTCTGCCGCACCTGCCTGTGATATTGGCGTCCCGACCAGAAGTCATGTACGACCCTTTCCGCATTTTCTGCACCATGAAAGTCGTGCTACAGCCCGAGGACAATTTTTCTTGATTTTTGGCGGGGTGCCCAACTATTGAGCAGTTTGTGTATGATTTAATGTATAGCAAGCGCGTAGGATTACATGATACTTCTTCTACAGAGCTCAGGCGTGGTCTCGCTGTCGTTGACGCGCGGACGCGGGCGCCGCTACGCTGCATGCGGGATGCCCCGTCGATCACGTGACGTATTTCTGGCATCCTGATAACGGTTTTAGGGGCTCAACAACAACATGAGGTTCCAGGCGCTGTGAATACTCCTGTGAATACTCCCGCACTACTCTCTCCAATTTTCGCCTTTTCCCTCCCACTCTCATCAAATTTGCGTGACAACCGCGCCGAGTCTTTGGCGCGAGGGTAGCGCCGTACGATAGCGTACCGCTTTACCATGGGAGACCATGGACCCGCTGGGCGCCCCGCTCATCTCCTCTCCTCTTCGTCCCGCTCCGATCAACAGAATCAGCTCCCCGCGCGTAATGACAATAACCAACCGATCTTGGTATTGCGACCCGTATAAGCGTCCACCGTACAGCTTTGTAGAACGAACAGTGTGGTCAGCGCGAGGGCCCGATGGCTGATCCGACGCTGAGCTCGCCCCACCACCACCTCTTCCTGCGCAGAGGCAAGTGCGCAGGCCTCGAATCGAGCTCAAACCACTCGAGCCCCACGTTCCCATCCCCACGTTCCCATCCGCGACTACCTCGGCCCCAGATGGCCATGTGTGCCCACTGAAATGCTCGACACTGGGAGTGCAAAGGACGAACCGGACACTTCAGCACGTGCTGCTCGCAGGGTAAGGTGCAGCTACCTCCTCTCTCCGGCCCAATCCCGAGTATCAATAGCTACTTGAAGGCTCGGATAGCGGTCAGTTGCTCCGTCCAACGACATTCGTCTGTAGTAGACCCACATGCTGAACTGTGCGACCCACCTACACAGAAGCTAAGGCATTCCGGCGTTCCGCGAGAATGCCCGGTCGTACAACAACACGCTATCGTTCACTTCGCTCGCTGGCTGCTCACTTTGACCAGACTCGACCAGGCACTCAAGGACCCCGCATGTTTTGCGTTTTTGGTTGCTTTTACCATCGACTCGCCGCCCTGATTCCTACCGTCAATCAACGTCCAGCCTTGGCCCAAATATGGCTCATCGACCCGGCCGAGGCCACTGACACTCGACTGGGACCCGACGGCGAAGACAGTCGCATACAAAGATCTACTTTGACCAAGCTCGAGTCCATGTTGCGTACCAAGAATCACTTTGTGAGGGAGTTTGCATCGGCCAAAGCCCGCGCAGGTTGGGACACGGCCAAAGAGTCGGCCCTGCGCCTCTGCCTACCACCTGGCCGAGACCGACGCACCCACAACCTTATATCGAGAACGGAAATGGCGATGCTTATCTGCGATTCCGACACCAACACGGGAGATTGTGGACCTCAAGACCTTATTCTCCACGGTGATCGATGTCCCGATGGTCGGCCCAAGTACCAAGTCATCAACTCGCTCCATCCATCTGCGTTGCGTCTCCGGTAGCCACTACTATTTCCTGCAGGGGAAGATGGCTTCCACCCCAACATTTGTCTTTGCGGGTTTCGCTAAGCTGGGATGCCAATCGCCAGAAACCGAGAGCAGATCGGCAATGGTGTCCAATCGCGGGAGGTACTTGCCGGTCTCGGTCTTGCTGACGAAGGCGAAGAGGAGGACGAAGACTGCGACGATGAGATGAAGACGGCGGGGGCCGAAGAGAATGGTGATGGTGAACGTACGCGTCTTCGGCTCTTTCTCGGATGTTCCATTCTGCTTAAGGCGCAAGAACAGACTGACATTGACCTTTTGAACACCTAGGACGAAGGTCAAGTAAAGGGGTCGAGGTGGCGAGTCTCGCGTTCACAATTCTTTGCGCACTACTTGCCAAACGCGACGAGTACTTCTCAATCCCGCATTGCACCCAACGTCCCTTCCCGGCGTTCGCGATCGAAGGATACTCCCAGGCTGAGACCGATCGACTCAACTACATCCAGTTGCATTAAGAAAACCTACGCCTCACCACGACCCAAGGCATCAACGGCTTAACCCCGGACCAAATTGGACGCTCGATGACTTTGGGTTCGATGTTCAAGAATAGACCGCGCGACATCATGCAGCGATACCAGGATGCGATGGCGTGCGTTGTCAAACATGGAAAGCCTCCGCTGCTCATCACGATGACGTACGACCCCGAAGCACCGGAAATCAAGGCTGCACTGGGGCCGAATGACAAAGCATGCAACCGTCCGGATCTCATTGCACAAGTGTTTGAAGCCAAGTCCGGCAACAAGCGACATGCAGGCTGTTTCGGCGATGAATGTAGAATGAATGGATTTGTTTCTTTGCTGTACTTCGTAGGGTTTTCTTAACCTCTGCGCTGAGATCATGTAGACTGTTCGATTATCCTGCTATTTTTTGAATTTCATCCTCCCGTTAATTTAACGGGTTTCCACTGGTGCGATCAGACAAGATTTGAGCGTGGCGCCAGCAGTTGAATTCCGGGAAGGGAATGAGACCATGATCGATGATATGAAGAGGAATTTCTGATGAGGGCTTCTCGGATTGTGAGGATGTTTGTTTTGGCGTCGTTGTCGGCGGAAGAGGAGCGAGAAGCACGTCGCGACTAGCCTGTCAACGTGTCAACCGCCGCCTTTGCTCTACTGTGCTCGCTTCTCGGCTGTTTCGGGGCATTTCGGACTCTTCCAGCAGGCGGCTCGTCAACAAGGACGCCGAAGGAGAGGCCAATTCCTGATCAATCGCTCATTTCCGGCTTTCTCTTATCTTATAACCAGTGGGAACCCGTTAAATTAACGGGAGGATGAAATTCAAAAAATAGCAGGATAATCGAACAGTCTACATGATCTCAGCGCAGAGGTTAAGAAAACCCTACGAAGTACAGCAAAGAAACAAATCCATTCATTCTACATTCATCGCCGAAACAGCCTGCATGTCGCTTGTTGCCGGACTTGGCTTCAAACACTTGTGCAATGAGATCCGGACGGTTGCATGCTTTGTCATTCGGCCCCAGTGCAGCCTTGATTTCCGGTGCTTCGGGGTCGTACGTCATCGTGATGAGCAGCGGAGGCTTTCCATGTTTGACAACGCACGCCATCGCATCCTGGTATCGCTGCATGATGTCGCGCGGTCTATTCTTGAACATCGAACCCAAAGTCATCGAGCGTCCAATTTGGTCCGGGGTTAAGCCGTTGATGCCTTGGGTCGTGGTGAGGCGTAGGTTTTCTTAATGCAACTGGATGTAGTTGAGTCGATCGGTCTCAGCCTGGGAGTATCCTTCGATCGCGAACGCCGGGAAGGGACGTTGGGTGCAATGCGGGATTGAGAAGTACTCGTCGCGTTTGGCAAGTAGTGCGCAAAGAATTGTGAACGCGAGACTCGCCACCTCGACCCCTTTACTTGACCTTCGTCCTAGGTGTTCAAAAGGTCAATGTCAGTCTGTTCTTGCGCCTTAAGCAGAATGGAACATCCGAGAAAGAGCCGAAGACGCGTACGTTCACCATCACCATTCTCTTCGGCCCCCGCCGTCTTCATCTCATCGTCGCAGTCTTCGTCCTCCTCTTCGCCTTCGTCAGCAAGACCGAGACCGGCAAGTACCTCCCGCGATTGGACACCATTGCCGATCTGCTCTCGGTTTCTGGCGATTGGCATCCCAGCTTAGCGAAACCCGCAAAGACAAATGTTGGGGTGGAAGCCATCTTCCCCTGCAGGAAATAGTAGTGGCTACCGGAGACGCAACGCAGATGGATGGAGCGAGTTGATGACTTGGTACTTGGGCCGACCATCGGGACATCGATCACCGTGGAGAATAAGGTCTTGAGGTCCACAATCTCCCGTGTTGGTGTCGGAATCGCAGATAAGCATCGCCATTTCCGTTCTCGATATAAGGTTGTGGGTGCGTCGGTCTCGGCCAGGTGGTAGGCAGAGGCGCAGGGCCGACTCTTTGGCCGTGTCCCAACCTGCGCGGGCTTTGGCCGATGCAAACTCCCTCACAAAGTGATTCTTGGTACGCAACATGGACTCGAGCTTGGTCAAAGTAGATCTTTGTATGCGACTGTCTTCGCCGTCGGGTCCCAGTCGAGTGTCAGTGGCCTCGGCCGGGTCGATGAGCCATATTTGGGCCAAGGCTGGACGTTGATTGACGGTAGGAATCAGGGCGGCGAGTCGATGGTAAAAGCAACCAAAAACGCAAAACATGCGGGGTCCTTGAGTGCCTGGTCGAGTCTGGTCAAAGTGAGCAGCCAGCGAGCGAAGTGAACGATAGCGTGTTGTTGTACGACCGGGCATTCTCGCGGAACGCCGGAATGCCTTAGCTTCTGTGTAGGTGGGTCGCACAGTTCAGCATGTGGGTCTACTACAGACGAATGTCGTTGGACGGAGCAACTGACCGCTATCCGAGCCTTCAAGTAGCTATTGATACTCGGGATTGGGCCGGAGAGAGGAGGTAGCTGCACCTTACCCTGCGAGCAGCACGTGCTGAAGTGTCCGGTTCGTCCTTTGCACTCCCAGTGTCGAGCATTTCAGTGGGCACACATGGCCATCTGGGGCCGAGGTAGTCGCGGATGGGAACGTGGGGATGGGAACGTGGGGCTCGAGTGGTTTGAGCTCGATTCGAGGCCTGCGCACTTGCCTCTGCGCAGGAAGAGGTGGTGGTGGGGCGAGCTCAGCGTCGGATCAGCCATCGGGCCCTCGCGCTGACCACACTGTTCGTTCTACAAAGCTGTACGGTGGACGCTTATACGGGTCGCAATACCAAGATCGGTTGGTTATTGTCATTACGCGCGGGGAGCTGATTCTGTTGATCGGAGCGGGACGAAGAGGAGAGGAGATGAGCGGGGCGCCCAGCGGGTCCATGGTCTCCCATGGTAAAGCGGTACGCTATCGTACGGCGCTACCCTCGCGCCAAAGACTCGGCGCGGTTGTCACGCAAATTTGATGAGAGTGGGAGGGAAAAGGCGAAAATTGGAGAGAGTAGTGCGGGAGTATTCACAGGAGTATTCACAGCGCCTGGAACCTCATGTTGTTGTTGAGCCCCTAAAACCGTTATCAGGATGCCAGAAATACGTCACGTGATCGACGGGGCATCCCGCATGCAGCGTAGCGGCGCCCGCGTCCGCGCGTCAACGACAGCGAGACCACGCCTGAGCTCTGTAGAAGAAGTATCATGTAATCCTACGCGCTTGCTATACATTAAATCATACACAAACTGCTCAATAGTTGGGCACCCCGCCAAAAATCAAGAAAAATTGTCCTCGGGCTGTAGCACGACTTTCATGGTGCAGAAAATGCGGAAAGGGTCGTACATGACTTCTGGTCGGGACGCCAATATCACAGGCAGGTGCGGCAGACCCAATACTGTACTGGTACATTCACTATAGGCGGCCCAGAGGGCCGCAACACAGTCAAAAACAGCGATTTTAGGTACATGGGTCGCGGATCGACCTTTTTTTATATAGAGAGGTAGTAAAGGATCAACCGACCATACACTTCTTCCCAACGGTCGCGGGCCTCTCGATGACGATCGCGGCATCATCAACGCGATGAACGCTCTGAAGACGGCGAACGATGAGCTGGTCGAAGTGGGGATAGTTACGAGCAACGAGAACATGAGTATCCACTTTCTCGTCGATGTGGAGGAGGAGAACCTTGCTGGTGAGGCTGAAAGGACCGATCAGGAGATTGTGGACCTGGTCATTGCCGAAGAGTTGAAGGAGAATTGCGAGGGAGAACTTGAAGGAGGAGAGGAGGAAGCGGAGATAGAGCTCCGACCGGCGGAGCGAACGACGCTAAAGGAGGCAATCTCAGCGCTTGATGTTTTCCTTAGGTTTGCTATGAATGGGTAGTCCAACGCATTTGATTTCTTTTGAGGACGAGGCTAGGAGGATTCGCAGGACTCTTGCTGCCGAGCAGGATGCCGCGAGGATTCAGACGACAATGACTTTATTTCCAGCGTCAGTAGGTCAGATATTTTTTCTTGGAGCTTTCAAAACTTGTTAGATGTCATCATGCCTCGGTAGAGGCCGTACATTGGCTGCAATTCAGCAATTCGGGCCTTCTGAATTTCCTCCCCCTCAAAAGTCAATGTATCGACTCAAACGATGCACGAAAATTCTTGATCTGATGTAGGAAGCTCAGAAACGGAGTTTCAGGTCATAATGTACTGATCTGAAGCTGAACTCTCCAAGCTTATACCTGTCTTAATTTATGGGAAAATTCGTCCACCGAAGATATAAATTTTCTCAGGTTTGACTGTAGGCACTCGCTGGACTCACAAGCTCATTCCGGATTCCCGGCCGAGGCCGAGGTCAGAATCTGAAGAGGGCGGCGGAGATTAACATTACACCTGTGGCGCTTGTGGGAGTCTTTCAGTTGGGTTGATTCAAATTGCACCAATTTATGGGTCGAGCATAACTTGCAGCCTTTTGTCTGAGCGAATCACTTGTCGGTCCACGGGTCAGCGGTGACATGTTTTCGAAAGCTGCGCTCTCGTTCAAATTTGGGCCCCATTGATCAATCCATGCTCGACTGCACCTCTCAGCTCTTGAGTCCTTTCCACTACCAACACTCTACCTCATCGCTCTTAAACTCGGAGCTAGAGAAACCACGGAAGCGGCGCCGAGAGCTCCAGATCATGATGGGTCTCGTCTTCAGCGCCCTCGTAGCTACGCCGCAAGAAGATTGTCGTCGTCTCGGATAGACTTGAGGTAGATGACATTGCATTCCTCTTGACAAAGAGCTAGCCGTCCATTCGGTTCTTGCAGTCATACTTTTTTTCTTCTTCTTCCAGCAAGTTATGTCCTACGGGATCGATAAGTTTCGCGCGCGCATGTGTAGTAGTTGTCATAGTCAAGATCTTCAAGCAACCACCTCTCACCTGGCAAACTCCTCATCCGAGATATCATGGTACCCTCTTCCGGATGCCACCTCTCATCCGAGCCCCTCATCCGCGACATTATAGTTCCCTCTCCGTATGCGAACTACTTGTTCGTTTCATTGCGGCTCCCCCCCCCCCCCCCGAATACAAACAATTGTGCGTGAACAAACCATTCAACGTAGTACGTGCCGGCTCGGCAAATAGAAGATCCCCCGGGGTGGCCGGAGTATTTAGTCTCTCTTCGTAGCCTTTCTCTCTCTCTCTCTCGCTCTCTTTCTTTTTTCTTCAGTTGTAATATTCGCTCCATAGTGTTCCCACACCTTGACCCCTAATCACCCTTCATCATCCCATCTTTGCACTTCGCTTCCCAATCTTTGGCACGATCTTCCACGGGCGCGCGCACCCAAAGCAAAGTGCTATCGACGTTAACTCCTGTGCGGTAATACAAACGCTAGGGTAAATCTTCCATAACCTCCCTTCGTTCTATCCTATCATTCTTACTTGCCCTTGTTTTGGGTTCTTGAACTCTTGACAGTAATTTGTAAAGGGGGGCTTTTGGTTCGTGGATTTTTCTCACTCTACTCTCGCTCGTTTCACCTTTCTCCGGGGTTTTTTTTTTTCCTTCGTGAAAAAGAGCAGGCGTATATCACTTATCGAGTTCGGCCCATCGGAACCTCGAGGTGCTTGTCTGGACGAAGAAGGGAGAAACCCAAACAATAATGATGATCCGATCGCCAATGGGTCCTCAAGGCGGTACGTAGGTAGAGGTGTATCGCATTCGTATCGGACTCTTTCAAAAAAACAAAAAAAGGCAGAGACGCAAAATCCCTAAATTCCCTAAATCCTCCAAGTAAAGACAAAAAAACACACGTTGCAAGTCCTACTCTAACTTGCTCTACTCTACCCGAATACCCACCAACCAACGTCACGTCTACCGCTCGAATTTCCTTTCGCGCCCCCCTCGCTTCGATCGTCTGACCGGCCGATAGCATACCGCATTTTCATCATCCCCTTTTTCGAACCTTCAAAGGATCTATTTTATCCATCCATCATCACCACCATCCCGCACTATTTTTCCCCCCATCCATTCCAATCCCCACCAAATCCCTATCCCCTCCAAAAGGTGTACGTTTTTTCTTAAACGAGCAGGTTGAGCCTCGATGAGATTTCAGTTTGGGTTTGAACGACGTTGGCGAGGTAAGAGACCTGTTCGAGTGAAGAGAGGGGGTGTGGAGTGTTTTGAATTAGCGAATCAGGATCAGGATGATAAGAAAGTGCGCTTTCCCTAGCGCCGAGCTTATCATCGTCCCCCCCCCCCCCCCAAAGCTAAAAGATGAACTTACCATCAAAACATCCGCCAAATGAGCATTAAACTCATCCTCAAAGCTCATCGACGCGTTATTCGCATTCCCATTCGACGACGACGACGATTTCGATAAACTCGTTACCGCGTTAACGGGTACGCTTCCTACCGTTTCTAATAAAGCTCTGGCTACTTTTTCGTTGGGTTTGATTTGGCCAAGGTTCACTTTGTGTACGTAGGAGAGGACTGAGTCGAGCATGAGGGATACTTTTTCGAGTAGGGTTAGTAGGGTCGCGAGAGGGGTGGTTAGGGCGATCGGGGTTGAGGGGTCGATAGTGTCGGAGGATGCGGCGGCGGCACTTGATTTCAGCGAGGTCAAGTTGGAAGTCAACAATTCGATTCCTGGTCTTTCTTGGGCGTGAACGCGTAGTTCGGTAGGGACGGGAACGAAAGCGACTTGATCCGCTCTTTGGGTCGTCCCAACCGGAGTCGAAACGTAACTCGCAAACGCCAACGTTTCAGGATCCAACACGAGATGAACGGCGGGGAAGGGGGATGATTCTGAACCGTAAAAGTTGTGAATCAAGGCGGAGAACGAGTTGAGGGTCGGGTGAGTGGCGTACCATCCTACGACGACTTCGCGAGCGTTGACTTTGTGGTGTAGGTCCAACAGGGCCTTGTGGTGGTCCATGTCGATCGTGATCGAGCCTTTACCTTGGGCTTGGTAAGGCACGCCGAACGAGGTGCGGACTTCGATCTCGTTCGACGCTTCGTGGCGGATACCGAGCAAGGTGCCGAGCACGCGGTCCTGCGACGACGAGCGGCGAAGGTGGTGGTCGAGCATCGCGGCCAGGGGCAGCGGGGACACCACCACCTTGGACACGGGGCGCGTCGAGGCGAGCGAGGTCGAGGGCAGCGCGAGCGAGAGCGACATGGTGAGTGGTGCGCGGTGGGCGGTGCGCGGTGGAGTGAGGTGAGGTGAGGCGAGAGGCGAGGACAGAAGCAGCCAAGGCGTAAGGCGTAATAAAAGGGGATGGTCGCGACGGCGTGACCGAGTGAAAGCTGGTGAAAGAGCTTTGCTGCGAGACAAGACTGAAATGCGCATTATGAACCGTGCTCGACTATTATTAGTAAAAAAAGTGCAAGCGTGGCGCGCGCGTCTGTAATGAGCGAAAATTGTCGCCCGTCGCCCGTCGCCCGTCGCAGGCACCCGCCAAGGCCACGCGCCCGCCTCGAACGCTTTTAGCACTCTGTCGCTACCACCGCCACCACCTACCTTACCCCCCTTCCACCATGACTTCGACCACCACAGCGAACGGCCAATCTGATCCGTCTTCGTCGTCCTGTTTGGCGTTCCAGGACGAGTTTACCAACTCGCACGGCGGACGATGCTTTTTCGTCGCCGTCGAACCCGTCTTTGAAGAGCAGGTGCGTACCCTTTACAACTGGTGCAAACTGATGAATGTGGATCCAAACTAGTGGGTGATGTTGCTAATCCACTGTGAGAGCTTACGTTTTAGATCTCGCAACTGGCTACGGTGATTGCGCGTTCTTCAGCCACCACTTTGACCGAAGCTCAACGCACCGACTACGTACAACAACACACCACCACCGCACGCCAAGCTTCCGCTTCCAAGCCCGTCACCGAGGACGACGCCGCGCTGGATGAATCGACCACTCCTCCGACGCCGCCTTCAACGGAGGAGCAACTCGAACAACGCCGTACGTTATTGGAACGACTCTTGCGTGATCTGGAAGGAGTGAGGATCCAAGCACTCGATCGAGAATTCCAAGGTTTCGCGCATCTCTTCCTTTCTCTCATCCTATCAACCTACAAAGTAACCGATCAAGCTTTCGCGAAAACGATCTTGGACCTCGTTGATACGCTTGCTTTCAGTCAGGGCAAGAATGCTCAACCTACTCTATCAACTCGATATGCCACCTTGGCGAACGTGTTCAACTCGCTCGATACGCAAGAAAAAGTTTTGGATGGTTTGCGTTTACAAGTGGTTGAAAAGTTGGTCGAGGCCGCGGCGCAGAATGACGATTACCTCGTTATTGAACCCGTCGTTCGTTCGCTCGAAACTTGGTTGGTCCAATGGGGATTCGCGGGGGAGGGAATTTCGAACGAAAACAGACAAAAAGGTGACGAGGCGGTATTAAAGATCGTCACCTTGTTGAACAAGGGTCAACAAATCGTACCTCGTTTAACTCTAGTCGAAAAGGATCTACTCATCGGCCATCTTTCCCACGCTGGTACTGAAGCCGGTTCAAAAACCCAAAACGAATTGGCATCACACTTGATCGCTTTGGTCCTTCGTCTACCCAACGAATACGATTTCACCTCCCTCTCGAACCTCCAAGCTCTCCAACAACCTTCAACCCAAGTCCTAGCCCAAGTACTCCACGTCTTTCTTCAACCCGGTTCAACCGTCCAAGATCTCGACCAGGTGCTTGCGTCCGATTCAGTCGTTTCTCAACTCGAATCGTTCGGATTGGACGTTGAAAAGTTGAAGAACAAATTGCGCTTAATCAGTTTAAGCGAATTATGTTCAACCCGAGTTGGTCAACGAGTTCCCTACCAAGAAATTTCCAAAGTTTTAAACCTTTCAATCTCGACGAACGAAGGTGGGGAAGGGGAAGAAGGGGAAGAAGAACTCGTTGAAAATTGGGTGATTGACGCCATTCGAGCCGGATTAATTTCGGGTAGGTTACAAAGTTCGGAAACGAATTTTTGGGTGACTAAGGCGACTAGTCCTAGGTCGTTTGGGAAGGATGAATGGGAGGTTTTGGAGAAGAGGTTGGGGGAGTGGAGGGTTAGTTTGGATAGTATTTTGGAGAGTGTGAAGAGGGGTCTGGCGGGTGGGGTTGGGGGAGCTCAGGATGTGGTGTCTTCTCGTTCGGCGGGGGTGGGGGGTAGGGAAGTGACGAATGAGAAGGAGTTGATTGCTGTTTGAGCGAGTGAGTGCGGGTGGGGGTGGGGTTTTTTGGCACTCTGTTGTCTTTTCGATATCGAATCAAGAGGTTTCAAGCGTTCATTTCGGTTCCTGTAGAATCTCACTGGTGAGAAAGAGGTCCTTGAAGAGTAAACAGCAAAGCTTTTTTCGAACGACTTTTTTCGAACTTGAGCGACTCGAAAGCACCCATCGAAGGGGGGGGGGGGAAGAACCCGACCTTGGATCGATTTCTGACGAATTCAAAAGTAAGTTCAAAGGAATGCGATATCATTTTCAATGACATACAAAAAGAACAAATTGAAAGAAAGCTTAATAAATAAATAAAAGAAGAGCTAAAATCAAGGACTCGGGGTCGAACCCAACGAGGCGCATTCACCTTCGTTTCGATCCAAGTTGCTACGTCCGTTTCAGAACGACACTGTAAGAACGATGGGAAAGGAGGACAAGATTTCAGCGCAAGCCTTGTTCAGCGTACGTATTCCTCATTCGACTGAAAACTTTTCGGACGATCGACTTACTCGCTTGTTCGATAATGCGACCCAATTCTTCCTTGCCTTCATTACCCGTGAAACCGGCTGTTCTCGAGGTCGGGACATGGGATGGGATAGGATGGGGGGTCCAACAAATTCGGGGGGGGGGGGGGGGGGGGGGGGGGGGGGGGGTATATGAGTGAGTCATCTTTTCAAAACAGAGAATATTTCAAAGAGGAGAAGAAGAAACGTACGAGCCAAATCCAAAACCCTTCTTTGCGGCAAAGTGCCCAAGACCAACTCGTCCACATCCGCAGACTTGTACCCCACGGCATTCAAACCCCTCGGTACGTCCAAACCCACCAAAAACCGAGCAATACGATCGTGAAGGAGCATTCCTACATCTTCATCTTTGATGCGTTTGATGTCAATTCCGTCCGGTTGGAATTCGTTAAAAATCTCCGCCGCTTGACGATGACGATCGGGTGCGGAAGGGGCGGTGAAATTAAAGACTGCTGGACCTGTTAAAGCGACCGAGATACCATGGGGAACGATCGGGTGATCGACTTCGTAACCTGGGTGTTGGTAACGTCCCTTGGAGTAATTGAGTCCAGAGATGGGGTACGAAATACCGTGACAGAGGTGAACGCCGGCGTTACCGAATCCGATACCGGCGAACGTTGACGCGAGCAACATGGAAGATTTGGCTTCCTTGTCCGAGCCGTCGGCGGCGACGCGAGGGAGGTACTTGACCGTTTGGCGAAGGGCCCATTCGGAGAACACGTCCGAGACGGGGTTTCGACCTTGGTACGCGGGACGGAGCAGAGGGTTCGAAGGACGGGGTAGTCGGTCGAGGTAAGAGATCGCGGTCCACGATTCCAAGGCGTGGAAGAGCACGTCCAGGCCGGACGAGATGTGCACCGAGCGAGGGCACGAGTCGGTGTTGAGCGGATCGACGATGCCGAGCAGAGGACGAAGGGCGCGGTTCGCGATACCCGTCTTGGCCGAAAGAGGCGAGTAGTCAAAGATCGCCGTGCCGGTCGTCTGTTCACGTAAAAGGCGGGGATCAGAGCTGGGCTCGATCGTGTAAACTTGGGACAAAAGCTCACCTCGGATCCGGTACCGGCCGTAGTCGGGACGGCGATCAAAGGGCGGAGGGTCTTGTTGATCGGCTTGCCCTTGCCGACGGGCGCGTTCACAAAGTCGAGCAGCTCGGCCTCGGGGTGGCAGACGAAGAGATTGGCGACTTTCTGTGGAGTGGGCAAAGAATAGACCGAAAGCATCAGCGACTGTACGCGTCGACATGCGCGCACCCGACCAGAGTGAGATGACCGAGATGATGACGTGCGAACTGGTCGACTTACGCAGGTATCAATAACGGATCCACCGCCGACGGCGAGAAAGTGGGAAAAGTCGTGGTGCTTGGCAAAGTCGATCGCGGCTTGCCATCTGTGATGATGATTTGCGATGCAAGTCGGGTGTCAGCGATCGAGGGTCTCGTTCGGCGCTTCGGCGCTTCGGAGAAAAGCGCAGACGAATTCGCCGCCGGTGCCGAGATTCCCGGTGGTGGGGGCAGGTGACCGAGATGGCACTAAAGAAGCCGCACAGGTCGAACGAATCTCGCTGCCAGACATGCAAACAGAAGAAAGCAGCACTCACGAATTTTGATTAGGCTCGACGCGAATCTTGTCGTAGACCTCGTAAGGGACATTGGCCGCTTCGAGCGACTCGATCGCCATCTTCATCGGCAAGAGTTTGGACACGGTCGCGTCGGTGAAAACGCCTACTTTACGAGCTTTTTGGTTGGCGAAATCCATTCCGACTTCCTGTGGGAGGATGTATCGGGGTCAGCGCGAGTGTATCTCGGGTGGGAACGCAAAAGTGCGTTGACGACCGGCTACTTTGGTCCCCTTTGAGCCGGTCCGAGCGTTTCACACCGGCACTGACCCTGGTGACGCCTTCACCAAACCTCAAATTGCTCGCCGCGACTTCGAAAGCATACTCTGTCGGAGGTGCATCGACGGGGGTCGCGTACGTCCTGGCTTGACCGCCGGATTGGATCGCCTTTGAAGCGTTGAGGATGTCGAGCGTCGAATTCTTGGCGGTGGAGCAGATCGAGCAGCCGCAGTGGGTTTTGTGCGTGCGTTGTAGGAGGGACTGTCGAAAAGAGAAGCAAGGATGTGTAGAGAGGGGTTCGTTAATTATGGGCGTTGAGGTCGGTACGGGACGTGAGAGAGAGTGTGGGGAGGGACGACTGACCTGCACGACTTGGCGCGAGGCAACGGGCGGTCGAGGCACTGTGAGAAAAGGTCGCAAGTCGGAATAGGTAGCGGGACAAACCGGTACTCCAAGGTCTTACTCACTGTGGGGTAAGAGTTTGATGTTGTGCGAGGGATTGGATGAGCGAGCGGGGAAGGAAGGAAAGGGGGGGAAGCGCCGCGTCTGGGCTCGTCTGGGCGCGGCGGCGGCTCGGCGACTGACAAGACACCGGGCGCGCGCGCACGCAATGGCCACTACCAACAGTGCTAACTGGGGATTGCTAGTGCTTGCTAATGCGGCATTAGATGCGCTCTCGACCTTCGCAGGCGTGCTCACTCGCTCTCACTAATACTCCCCACTCGACACTCGCAACTCGACACTCGCTATACCCGACACTCGCTAGACCCGACAATGTTCTCTCGCACAGCGGCGACGCGGTTGATCCACCCCGTCAACCCGACGAGGTGTACCACTTTCCCAGTTGGTTTACTCTACTCGACTACGGTGAAGGTTTGTGCACCTCGTCGTTCATCGTCCGGACCGGCGAGTTCCAACTCGAACGCACGAGGACGAACTAATCGATCTGCCCCCTCTTCGCCATTCGAGCGCACACCACCACGCCACAAGTCCAAGTCCAATGAAAACTCCAAACCACCCAAAACAAACTCTACACTGGGCTCTCATTTTCGCCAAAATGGTCAACCCTACGACGATTCGTATATGCTCTGCGACCAAGTTCGTTTACTTTGCTCGCGTGACCAACTTGAAAAAGCGATTGACCTCGTTCGAAGAACGCCCGCTCCGACGTGTACGGTGGTCGTTTGGAACGTGTTGATTAATGAGGTGTTGCAAGGATTTGGGGATACGGAAAAGGCGTACGAGTTGTGGATGGAGATGAAGAGGAGGGGATTCGCGCCGACTACGAGATCATTCGCGACCGCGTTGAGGGGTTTCGCCTCGATCGCGAACAAGGCGAAAGCCAAGACGGGCACCATCAACAAGACCAAGACCACAATCGCTTCATCGGCGACACTTTCGAGAGCGAGGACGATTCATTCGCAATGGGTCACCCATCTCAACAACGCTTTGGGTTCGGAAAAGATGACCCTTCAACACGATAGTGACGAGTTGTCCGTCTTGCCGACGAATCATTTCCTCAGTTTTTTGGGTAATACCGAACAATGGGATCTCGTATTGGAGACGTTCAATTCGCTTCCTACGAGCGGTCCATTGGCGCCCAACTCGGCGACGTATTCGCTCGTCCTTGGGTTCCTCAAGGCGCTTCCTCAATCGGCGAAAAACTTCCAGCTCGCGATCGAGATCTACAACCGCATGATCGACACCTTACCCCCTTCTCAACTCGACAACCGTACTCTATCAATCGTACTCTCCATCTGTCGAGATCAACTACGACCCGATGATCAAGCGCTCGGTATCTCGATCGTTACCCAAATCTTCGGTCTCTTACCTTTAAGCGAAACGCATCGATTGGACGATCCGACCACTCCGAAACCTTTACTAAGAATGGACTCAACTTCATTCTCTTCGGTTTTGACCTTGTTACTCAAGATGCAGAGGTATAACCTCGCTGTCGAATGGTTCGATCAAGTACGAGATCATGGTGATCGTTTTGGGATCCAACTGATTGGGGCACAACAGTGCGAATTGGTTTTACAAGCTTGGGTCGCGAAACGAGGTGATGCAGGCGCTGAAGGTGAGTTGATTTCACGAATAAACGATTTCTGATCGAACCCCATCTCAACGGAACTGACTTACTCTCTGGTGTTGCATCACAGCTTTATTGGAATGGATGCTAGCGCAAGGGATCGAACCTAGTATGCAGTGTTATGCACTAGCTATCAAGGCGTGTTGGAAGAACGTGAACCTCTCTAGAGCCTATCACATTCTCTCACGAATGACCGGTCAAAACTTACCCACACCACCCTCCAAACCGATTTCTACCCCATCAAATTCAACTTCAAACACTCTCGAAACCCGTATCGTCCCCTTCAGCACCAAACGACTTCGTCCCTCCTCACAAGCTTTAACGTACTTTTTACATACCGCATTAAGTACAAGAGATCGAGCCCAACTTTCAGAAGCTTTATCAACTTTCTTGACTTCTCGAAAAGAGGGTGGATTGGATGGGAAGAAATACCTCTTCGATCCCGATCCCGAGACCGATTCGAAGGCGACCCCGACGACGTTGACGTTGGAAGAAAAATATTTCCGTTTTACTCTTCACCGAGTTTTGGAAAGATGTTTGAACAAGATTTTGGACGTACCTAAGCAAGTTGTGGGTAGGTATTTGGGAGCTATGAAAGTGGTTGAATGGGAGGGGGTTTGGGAAGGGGTTAAGGAATGGGTGGGGAGGAATCGACATCCTAATTGGGGGGAGGGGGTAGAGAGGGAGGAAAGTATGGAGAGGAGGTACGAGGCTTTAAAGAAGCGGACCGGCGGTGGGAGAGAGGGGAAACAACCTTGGGAGGGGAGGGGGAAACAGACGATTAGGAAGGATGAGGGGAGGGGAAGGGGGGAGGGGAAGCATCGGATCGGGTTTGAAAAGTTTTGAGTAGAGTGGGTAAGCTAGTCTCTATGTCACACCATTCACTCTTGGTTTTTGGCGCGGTTTCATGAACTGAAACCGAGATGGTAGATTTCTACGCCTGACGGGCGGCGAGGCGAAAGTAATTTCTCTCGAGTCGAGTTTCATAGCAAGTAGGTTCACTTTTCGGTCACTCGACTCGTGCTCAGAGTCGAAAAAGTGATGAGAATGATGAAACGAGATGTACCAATGCAGAGCATAATAATAAAACGATAACACAGATCGAGCGATGCGAAATCAAGAGTCAGAAACGAGATCGAGAGTCGAGATTCGGAAACGAGCGAGCGGTGATGCAAGCAAGCGCGGGGATGGGCAGCACATTCGATCAATCCGAATGAGGTTTTTGACGCGCACATTCACCATCACTCCCAGTCTGCATTCGGACTGGTAGCCCCCGTCCTACTCGGTGTGTGTTGTTCGAACAGAGGCTCGGTCGCCGAATCGCTCGCGGACGAATCCGAGTCGTCGTTGAAGGAATTTTGGCGTGAATGACGGGTGAAGATTTGGCGGTCCGAATCGGTGTTGAATTCGGAGAGGTGGTGATGAGGGTTGAGAAAGGGGGAGGGGCGGGAGTGGGAGGTGGGCTGGGCTGAAGAAGAGGGGGGACTGCCCGAGAGCGTGCCCGAGTCGGTGGAAGAGGAGAGCGTCGAGCGCAAGTTCTGTAAAAAAAAAGTCGGCGATTGCCCAGTCAAAGAGAGAGAATATAAAAACTAGTAAAAAACTAGTAAATCGTTTTTTGCTCACTTGGTGGTGGTCGCTCCCGTCTTGAGCGACATCTCTCTCGGCGCCGGTCGTATTTGATCGTCGTCGTTCGTGGAGCGCCGTATTGCTGCTCCCCATTGTCATCATCTTCTCATGCCCACCCGCTTCAACTGCACTACTCTTTCCCTCTACTTCCTCGTCGTCCTGAACGTCCTTGAACGTAGGTGGCGAAGCATAAGAATGGGTCATCCTCTGCTGACGTTGCTCGTATTCCCTTCGGCGTTGATGCGCTTGCGCATGTTGGTCGAGTTCGTACGCGACGAGACAGATGACGCCGACGGTCATGCACCCGACGAGAAGGTAGATGTGGAACATGCTGTGGTTGCGTGCACGGCGGCGGCGGCGGCGGGGGGGTGAGACACTCGTTCGCCGACGGAAAAGGACAGAGTTGGGCAGAGGAAGGGAGGAAAGGAGGAAAGGGAGTAGGGAGGAACGCTGTGGCGCTACTAGAGCGTAGAGCGAACCAGCTCGAGAGGAGAGGAGAGCGAGCGACGGGCAATAAGCGATCGACGATCGATTTCACGCGGACTAGTACACGCGGCGATCCATTAGCCCGAACGGAGACCTTGCCCCGCGCGCGCGTTTTGCCAGGTCAGGCCCAGTTGAGCCACTGGACAAAGCCATGCCAAGTCGCAGCCCAGAACTGAGTAGAACTTTGCAGAACTCATCAGTAGCGCACTGTCTCGCACTACTGTCGCGCAACTCGCGCACCCGCCACCGATCGCACCGCGTGCGACCCCCCACATTCATTTCCCTCCGAGTCGCTCCCGCGCCACACCTGGCTTCCCCGCCTCCACGTCACCCGTACCCGTACCCGCTCGGACTCGGACCACCGCCTCAACCCATGGCCATCGCCTTCTCCCCACCGATCCCCTATCCTACGAATCTACCGACCGCGACGCAACTTTCGATCCTGAGCCAGTTGAAGCATGCGTTGATCGGCCACCATGCCCGCAAGCTCGTCGTGCTCGCCCATCCCGGCGCACTCGAGCAACTTGTCCAACTCGGTGGCCATCACTTGCGACCGGATACACACCCTACAGAGTTGCAAGTGTTCCATGAGGCGGTGACGCTCTTGGGGACCTTGTCTTTGCGTCAGTCATGCAAGGGACGCAGACAGACGCCGACGCCTCGAGCCTTGGACCGTTCAAACACTGACGACTACAACGCCGTTTCTGCGATCACAGCGACTCATCAAGCTCAACTCGCACTGCTCAATAATCAAGTTCACCAAACTCTCGTGTCTGCACTCGTGTACATCACTTGCGATCGAGCATCGTCCTCATCGTCGCCCGTCACCACCGCCGTCGCTTCGTCGTTCGCCCTCGACAAACTACTCGAATCCGTGCTGCGATCGATCAAGGTCGTCTACTCGGACCTGGTCGAATGTGTAGGGCCAAGCGAGTGGGGCGATGACTTGCTCTCGGTTACTCCTATCAGTCCTTATAGCAAGTATGCGAAGCGCGATCAGTCTGACTCGCGCAATGTGGATGACTTTGATGACGACAGCGACGACGATGACGATGACGACGATCAGACGATGAACAAAGACTTTCGAACCGGACGATCTTCCCAGAGTAACCTCAAGCGACTTGCTGCAAAGGCCTTGTCGGACTTGTACTCGCCTACCTCGACCGCTCTCCTCGATCTCGCCGCTATGCTCGACTTTGATTCCTCCTCGTTCGACCCGCAGAGTTTGCGATTGCGACATAAGCGAGCTGAACTCGTGTGCGATTTGTTCGCGTCGACGGTACGAACCCGACGACAACGTGAAGCCGTCCTTCAAACGGGTACGACGACAAACAAGTGGTGGGATTCGCTCGTTGGAATCGTCACCACCACAACGGGCAGGGTTCAAGAGAGTGCGATTGCTGCCATCTCGGCGCTCTTCAAGGATGAAAGTGATACTCTAAAAGCATGCATCGGAGGTCAGTATTGAGGGAGGGTATGGCTTACGAAGATCTGGTTGCTGATTCGATTCGGGTCTACCTCTTCATTCCCGCAGCTCAAGGCGGCAGTCCCCTCTTTCCGACCTTGAACGCGCTCTCCCAATCGGCGAACGCATCTCGACGACTTACAGCAACCATTGCAAGGATTGTGCTCTGTCAATCGAGACGACTGTCAATCACATTTTCGACTCCCGAGTTTGATCGCACCGCCGCGGGGGAACTCGGGATTGATTCCGTCGCCGCGACTTTGGTGACTTTGGTCGATGGGGACGAGAAGTTACGAGGGAGGGCCTGTTTCGCACTTGGTCAGTTTCGACAATCACGTTTAGCTCTGAAACGATTTACTGATCAGATTCCGACGTATTCGATCGTAGCGTACCTGGTGGGAATCAAGTTTTCACTCGAGATTTATGGAGCTTCCAATAACCGAGTACTCGAAATCGTCAAGAAATTGCTCAAACCGACCACATCTCTCTCTACCACCACCACTACTACTTTATCCGACGAAGCTTACTATGGACCACCTCCCAACTCTACACCTATCGAAGCTGCCTTGACTTTAATCGCTCTCCTAACTGCCGAATCTGAAGATGATCGCCAACTCGTCAAAGAAAAGGGTTTGATCCCACTTATCGTCGAATACCTCTCACACCCTTTACCCAAAGTTAAAGCTGCTGCATGTCATGCTTTGAGATCATTATCGAGGAGCGTACATCTCTTACGAACCAGTTTGGTAGACACCGAAGCTGCTAAACCGCTCGTTAAACTCTTGGGAAAGGGTGAGGATCAGGTCGTTAGGATTACGGCTGTCGCGACCGTTTCGAATTTGCTGTTGGAATTTAGTCCGATGAGAGGGACGTTGATTGAAGAGGGGGTGGTGGAGGAGATTGTAGGGATGGCCAAGGAGGGGTCGAGAGGGATGAAGAAGAATGGGGAAAGAGGGAGGAGGAAGAGGCAAGAGGTAAAAGACGTGAATGTGTTGTGGGCTCTCAAGAATGGTACGTTCTCAGGGATGAACACAAACAATGGACCATGCTTCCAAAACTCATTTCTCGTTTCACTCCTGCTACCAGCGAGCTATCAGGCTTCCTATGAATTCAACACGCGTCTTTTGACTCTTCTCGGCTGGCCCAACCTCCGCACTTTTTTGTTGACAAAGCAAACGAGCGTCTCCGAACAGGCTTTCGGGATCCTTCGTAACCTCACATGTACCAACGGTAGTAACTCGACGCCCGCCTTATTCTCTCCACTTCCATCCGAATCCGACACGCCACTGATCAGGCCGGAAGAGGTGATCAAGCACTGCGCGGACGTTTTGGAACTTGAGAAGGATCCCTCAGAATGGCCTATACTAGAAGAAGCGGGTGTTAGACTCCAAGTTCTTTATACGCTAGTCAATTTGGCGGCGGGGGACATGGATATGAAGAGAACAATCTTGGTTCAAAAAGGATTGTTGGATCTTTTGATCGGCGCTTTGGTAAGTTTTTTTTCTCTTTTCCACAACAGAGCTACGAAAGCCGTTTGACGGTGTTGGGGAGGTTATATATTTTTTGATTTTGGTTTTTTTTTATAGAAAGCAAAACTTGCGGATGTACGATGCGCGACCGTATGGGTTTTCATCAACCTCTCACAACCCATCCCACCACCCCCTTCGATCCCAACTCTGACCCACTCAACGAAACCCACAAGACCGTACTCGAATCCCACTCAACCAACCACCATAGCACCACTTTCCTCACTCCCTACGACGACTGAGATTCTAGAATTTTTGAGAAACAAGGGAGTGAATCGGGCTTTGGGTGAATTGAGTACGGATGTTAGTTTGGATGTGAGGGAGAGGGTCAAGGATGCTTTACAGGTTTTCAGTGGGTGGGATTGAGTAGAGCTTCGAGGGTGTTAAGAGGTTGATTTTTGGGGAGCGATGAAGAAATGGTTCAGAGATTTTTCTCAAGAGAGAACGAGGATGAGATACGAGAGCAAGGAATGTGTGATCTTTTGGACGAGGTCCGAATTGCACAAGAGGGAGGAGAATCGCGAGCTACGGAATTATGGGTGCTAGACTTGAAAGGACGCGGTAGAAATTAACAAAAGGTCTCGAGGAAGCGGTGCTCGAGTAGATGGTGCCTGATGGCCGATTGTAGTAAAAGTACGAAATCGAACTTGAGGCTCGGGAACGAGAGTCTGAAAGCTTTTTTTTTTAATAAAAAAAAACTGGGCTCATAAATTGCTATCCTTCGGGTTGGCTCGGACCGCTACAAAAAAGAGCTAAAAGTGGTTTATAAAACAACGACGGCCAAGCAATTGGGTGAAAGTCAAACCCCTACGCGCAAAGAGCGCTGCGCAGATCAAAACCCCGCCGAGCACCTAACGCGGACTCCCAACGGGCGGTGAGTACTGCTGCCGCTTCACGTGCCAAAAGCGGGAGCAAAGATACTCGAAAACCAGGCGAGAGCGCCGAGAGAACGAAAGGGGGGGAATATACAAAAAGTCACGACTGGAAACACGGAGAACCAGGAATACTAAGACAGAGAGGAGGGGAACACACCCCGAGGGGCCAAGGGAGGGGGTCGAGGTCAGAGATAGAGGTCCCCAGGGACTAACAGGCCGCAGCCAAGCCGCAGCTACTCGTCACCCCGACAGCACCTGATGTCCTCCCTCGGCTGAGTCTCGAGTGCTGGCTGTTGAGCCGTCGGGGCTGAGCGAAAAACGATCCAATACAACGAAACGAGCCTCGCCTTGACGCGAAGATGTTGACCAAAAACGAGCGATATTTCTTCCCGATCCATGCCGTAGATCTAGACCAACGCGAACGAAACAAGTTTCAAGACAGTCAGCTTCTGAAAGAAAAGTCGACCTCCGAAAAAGAAGGGAGGAAAGGAGGGGAAAGAGAGGAGGGGAGGAAAATGGGAAGGAAGGACTTAACTCGGTCAGCACACCTCCCAATCTCGAGCCCCAGGCACAAAGCCCGCTCGAGAGATAAAATCTCGCTCGAACGCTCTGAGTGCACTGGGGAGCGAGGGCGGGACCACGACGTTGTCCAGCTCGAACCGTTGATGAACGCGCCAGCGGAGCAGGTGCAGCCGCTGGAAGCCGATCGCGCAGGCCAGCCGAACCCACATCCATTTCGAGGTCGTTCTCCCACAACCCCGCAAAAGGGGGAGCCCCATAGTCAGCTGCTCCGGAGTGAACGTCGACGGATCGACGTCGGTATCCTCGATGCCGAGCTTGTCGAACAGAATGCGCAGCACCCCGCCCCAGAAGCTGGTCGAGTACGCGCACTCGAAAAAGTAGTGCGACACCGTCTCGATGACCGCTGCATCGTTGCCACAGAACAGACACGTCGGCGAAGAGGCATGACCCTGAGTATGCTGCCTCTTGCGCGTCGGCGTCACGTCGTACATGAGCCGCCAGTGGGTGTCCTGCTCCGCCACCGAAGCGAACCGGTCGTGGAGCCATCTCCAGACGCGCTGCGTGTCGCTCTGAGAAGTCCAAAGAGGGAAACACTTGACACAATCCTCCCTCCCTGGAAACCGCACCTTGTTCACAAGCCGACGAAGCTTGCGAATCGTAAAAGGCCGGGAGAGCCCAAAGACGTTGAAGCACCGAGGACGGGGAGCCTCCTTGAGAGGTATCCGAGCAAGGCTTTCGCCTTGAGCAACTGACCCACGCGCGACCACACGTGCTCGTGCTGTAGGGTGGGTTCCTTAGAGTGCTGCCAGAACCCGCGTCGATGACCAAACAGAGCCCATCCGCTTTTATTGTCCCTCCAGTACAAGTCCGCGATCTGCGCCCACTTTTACACTGCGTCCTCATCGTCAGACGCGTAACGAACGTCATCGGTAGAGTGAAGGGAGGCGTGGCGGAAGCGAGAGCAATTCGGGAAGCGTTAGGAGTTCGGACTTGATCGATGAAATAGTGACACCGGCCGCTTCAACGACTGCCCCCCAGTGCGTCGAGTCGCGGTACAGCTTCTCGAGCCGAGCCGTGGTGCTGAAGAACCCCCACCGACTGAGATCGCGGGTCGCAAGACGAGCGACCTCCAGCTCTCGCGAGCTAGGGGGCGCCCAGACCGGCCGCACATACTGATTTCGAGTCTTGAACCGCTCGAGCTGAAAAAGTCCGGCTCGAGCTTCGATTTGCACCGGCCGGGGGACGAAGTCCTCGCCAAATTTGTCGACCAAGAGGAGTCTGAGCTTCTTGCGTAACTCAATCGGGTCAACTCGATCTTGTTGAGTTAATTGTGATCTCTAGTGAGCAGCCCGAGAGCGACGGGTAGGCAGTTCGGGGGTTGTGTTGGTTGAGTGATGGTCCCTCGGTGTCATTGGCTTTGCCCTCGAGGCTGAACGTAAGGGCGACTCTCTGAACTCAATCGATGGAGACCGAGGAGGTGTGCCCTTGACAGGCGTTGGCGGTTGTACGGGCATGGTGGATCATAAGGGCGGTAGCGACGTCGTGGACTGGCGTTGTAACTTGTGGACCGAAGGTGAGACCGGTGAGGCGCGGCTGGCTGATTCACGTCGGCGCGAAGAACCGTCCCTCTGGGTCCGTGCGCGAGCCAGCTCCAAGTCGAAAATAGCGACTTCTCACCGCTGTAGCTCAATGAATAGGACTTGCAAGAGTCTTCCCTTGGGTAGATGCTCGAAAAAATAGCATGAGAATGCGCCTATTGAAACAGATTGTATAGGTTGATTTTATTTGCCATGCTACAGCAAGGTGGTACTTTTCTGGGCCAAAATTTCGATAGGCAACTCAGCCAAACTCGCGGATAGGGTACAAGCCCCTCCATCTGTGGAGGGTTTCGAGCTTACGTCGTGACCACTTAATTGTTCGACGCGTATCAGTCAGGACCGCGCCGCCGCACGTTTCAGACCCGACTTACTGTAGCACTTGTTTGGCGTGGCAGTCGTCTCGCTTTCTTTCCCGAGGAGTCGGACTTCGGAAGCGTCAGCGCGGCCAAGTCGGATCAAATTTTCAGGCCAATGGAGTTGCGAAATTGTCGGCCGGCCCCAGACGCGTTCAGCAACTCGCAACACGCCGAAGACACCGTACGCCAAGCCAGCACGCAAGCGACCGAGCTTCGAGCATCACCCGATCTTGACACCCATACCAGAAGCCTCCATCGAACTTGACGAGCCGCTCGCGGGTCGGCTAGCTGCGGATCATGACAGCACCTCTGCTGCTGAGGCTGGCGACCACCTCGCGGCCATGTCGACCGGCGCGGTGCTGGCCCCACCTTCATCCTCTACCTTCGCAATGCAGGGAAAAAACCACCTGGCACGAAGTATCAACTTCGATCTAAGCTGTAGTGTGCATAAGAGCGAAGTCGGCCAAGACGGTGGCCACGATCATTACGACGATGCCGTTACTATTTCCAGTCCGATCCTCAACGACGCGTTCCCGTTTTGCACCTCTACATCTTCTCTTTTATTTTCGACAACGAACACGCTCGATCAGACGTTGAGATTCAAAGGTATCACTTCCAACACCGATCTGGGTGCACCGCGGCCGCAGGGGACGATGTCGTCATTGCCTTTAACACCGAACCTCTCGCTCTCGAACACTCAATTGGCGGCTCTTCCGCAAGAAGGCGCGTCGATTTCGCCATCCCTCAGTACCACTCGTGATTTTCCTGAATCGATTGCTCTGAGAATTAATGTTACGTCTTCAAATTTCCAACCCAATATCTGTACATTACTCTGGACATCGCTGATACCACGGTGTGGCGGGCTCCACTGCACTTGCTCAGTTTCGACCGTCGAAGCACGATCTCCCTCCGGCCACTTAGTTGCTGGCGTGGCGGTGCGAATGACGCCCTCTGTCCCCATCAACTTCACAGCAGGAGCCTGTCGTTTCGTTTACCTTCAGCATGTGCTCGACGAGGTTGCTGACGAGCTCGGAATTGCTCTCCAAGGTATGCAGGACAATCATAGAGTGATTCACCGAATGACTTGCCTGCAGATCGCTGACGCACTCCCTCCAATACAAATATTCAGACAACTCCTGCTTTGATTACTCCATCGCCGATCAGAGCGATGTCTCGTTTGCTCCCAGCCAGATCTTCATCTCCTCTCGATACGTCAAGCTCGCGTCGTTCGCTGCCAGGGCCGATTTCTCGGACCAAGTTCTTAAGTCGACCAGCTCCGCTCTCGACCTCGGCACGCTGCCAGCAGAAGCACTACTCTCAATCAGGGTACGTCTTTGTTTTCCTTCCGCATCAAACAACGCTTGCAGAATCAACTCGCTTACTGAAATTGCTACCGCCTAATCGTCACCTCAGATCTACCAGCACCCTAAAGATCGTCATCAATTTCTGCATTGCACTTCCATCCCCGCTCGCTCGCAAGCGGCACCTCTACAAGATGAGGGCAGGACTGGAACACCCCCGCCTACAGTCACTCTGGTCAGGACTCCTGAAAACACACTGCATCTTGGCGAGGCGGCATCAGCATCGAGCTTCTTTGCCATAGCCGAAGCGGAGGCCGATGACGAGGTGTGACGGCAGAATCGTCAACCAGCCGAGTTCCGCACCTCAAGTGATGGCCACTGCTACTCCCGGTCATCGCACACCCATCCGAACGACCTACAATATCCGAATGACCCGGAAGATGGAGACTGTCCGGATGTACCGAAGTACAACGAAGGACGAATGAAGATGACCGACCTCATGCTCGATGAATACCCCAGAGAAGTCGTTTTCGATTCATGGAGACCCAACGGAACTTGGGACGACGTCGTTGCCGTTCCAATGTCGAATGGTGGCTTGTCGTATCTGTGGTCTTTCTCAGCATCGGGCAATCGAAGCGACTCGGGTGGTGTCTGGCAAGGCCCTCGTCCGGAACTGAATGTCGAGTATGTCAAGTACAGCAAGAGATACTGCTTGGGTGTGTTTCTCTGTTGCGACCGATCCTGTTGTGGCAAGCGTCAACCTCCGACAAAGATATCAGTACCAAGGAGGGCAAATCGCGGGGAGGAGGCCGAAGCGCTCGACACTACACAGGAAGCGCCCAACAAACTCACCTCGCGCAAAGCGATTGCTCCGAACGTAGAGCGCACATCATCGCAAATCCCGCTCTGTCCAATTTCAGCTTGCAACGGGCCGATGAAGCACATACTTTGTTCGGCAACCATTATTCAAGCGCAACGCAAGGATCGCCCGGGCGAGGTCTTCATTTTGCATTCGGGATTCCACTACCATCCTCCTCCGTCTGTCTCTCGTCCGTCATCGGAACAGGTGGAACAACTGCAACGTCTGCGTTATGCCGCGCCCCAAGCATCTGCGGAAGAGCTACGCATGGGCCAGATGACCGCTTTCCCAGACGACCCACGACACCGGCCGTCCGCTTCCGAGATCTGTCCACTATACGACAATACTCGGACGATTGCCAGGCACGCGCCAAGAGTGGGTCAAAGCAAGCGTGGCGCCCTACAGGATGATCTCCACTCAGTCGTGCGCGTGATTACAGATGTCGATCATCAGCTGGTGGTGTACACCAAGTACGACAGTGGTTTCGAGGATCCGCTCCTCGCATCCGACCGCGACCCCAATCCACGGAAGCAGGCCAAGACCGAGCCTGAGAGGAAGAGACGGAAGGCAATTTCAACGATTTCAGGAAGAAGCAGTGACCCGGACACTAAAGCAAGCTCCGACATGTCGATTGGCATCCAGACCCCTTTGATGCGAGAACGACTCATCAACTCGATCGCCGAACAAGCTGCTGATGGCAATATAGGGTGGCCTACTGTAATACACCCCGTAGGAGTGCACACCGGAGCGACAACGATAAGATCACAGGACCAAAGTATGTAGGATTGACACTGGACACTCTACGTTAGTCGCTGCTACAACAATGCCTCCTGATCCACTTGGGCTCACCTGGACACTCTACGTTAGTCGCTGAGGAGAGACTAAGAGTGCCCAGGCGCGCGCCCCCCCTCCTTCTAAGGCCCAGGCGCGCGGGCCTTACACTCTCCACCACCTATTCCAAACCCACGCTCATAACACCTTCTTCCGGGACAAATACGTACTACTGGCCACAGTCTGCTACTCACCCAGCGCTCGTCGTTAGCTCCCCATCTTGTACTCCATCGGCAACTATGAGCGAGCAAGTTTCTACCGCCAGCATATTTTGCAACTGTTCAAGATCCTGAACGATAGCAAGTGCACTCTAGACGAGATCGTCAATGGGGTCGCCTTTGCGACTACTCTGCTGCGCAACTACTTGGTCTCCGTGAAGCCATAGTAGAGTGGTATGTAGGACGCAAAATCGCAGACGTGGGCCTACTCAATGTGACCGACGATCAGAAAAAGCAGTGGACGGCGGAGGCTATCAAGATCGGTGAGAAGGTGGCTAAGGGTTGCGCTTTTCACTTCATTGACAGCTGCATGAGACTTTTTTGCTGCGCGCATTGAATGGACCAGTGAGGCAAAGTGGCTGCGCTCGTCCGATTCGGCGAAATGTTTGAGTCCAAATCTTCGAGCTTGCTCGATGAAGTAAAACAGCCCCCACACTCCTGAAACCACCAAAAGTGTGATTCCAATCATGTGAGCACCAACCACCCTTCCGAGCATCCACGGGAGAGAAAGGGTCCGTGCGCGCGAGCCTGAATCGGCGCGTCAAATCCTTGCAGCAAAAGCCGAAAAGACCAGCAGCTTGTTCGGCGATCGAGTCGATGAGTCGTTCTCGCATCAAAGGGGTCTGGATGCCAATCGGAATGTCGGAGCTTGCTTTAGCGTCCGGGTCACTGCTTCTTTACAAGTTGAGATCTTGCCAAGACGACACTTCATCGTCGACTGGCCCGTCCTAGTACTATCGAGTCTAAACCTTAGCGAGCCAGCTCTGTCGGAGGTATTCGGCTCACTTGTTGGGCAACCAGCAATGGCGGACGTAGAGAAACAATATACTGGGCGTCCTTATCACAAGAGCGATTGCATCGGACGCTCTTACACGCAAATCGTTTCGATCACCTCGCTTCCTCCCCTGTATTCAACATCAACAACTAGTACTACAAAGCTGGCCCAGAAGATCACAACGGTGCGAAGTTTTGAGACAGACCTATCACGCTTAGTCCAGTGCGATACCGGAGTCCAAGCGCGATCGGTGATGGACACTCGGTCGACCGATACATCCGGACAATCGTTGAGATCGCCGGCCAAGATCCGAAGAGTCGTGGGTCTCGGGGCGTTGAAGTGCAGAAGCCCGAAAAAGTCGCGACGATCGTCCTCCTTTACCGGCGCGTACATGTTGATGATCTCGACATCGAGCTCCTCAAGACGAAACACCGAGGGCAGAATCCGGCCGTCGAAACGAGAAGCTCCTGCAAAGACCACCGGGGTAGAGGAAAGGAGATGGCCCGCCAAAGGTGAGCCATCGGGTATGAGGGTAAGGACATGAGGAGAGAAACGAATACAGGCCCCTGGCCAAGCACTCTCGAAGCCTTCGCGCGACGCGTTGTAGCTGAGGTGGTGCTCTTGCAGGAGGATGGCCGCAGGGGCCGGCCGAAGTGTTTTGAGAAAACGGATGATTTTGACTTGATTGACTGCGTTCTTGATCGATCGAACGTTGAAGGTCAACACAGTGAGAGACTCCATCATGATGAAATCAGATCAGCGCCGCCCCCCTCGAATTCGGTCACCTCGGACCTGTGACCCCCTGAACTGTTGGCCCCTGAGCCGTTACCACCTGATGCACCGAGGATCATGGCGGATCCCGCCCGGGTGACACGTCGGTTGCTGGGTGCCGAGCTCGAACGAAGGCGTCGAGGACTCGTCGAGGCTGTCGAGGTTGTCGAGGTTGCCAATGATCCCGGCGTGCCACCGGACAAAGGCGAAGCCGGAGCAGAAGCAGAAGGCGAAGGAGAGGTCGGGGTCGAAACGGGCGCCGCCATTGTCGTCCGCGTCTCCTTTGTTGAGTCCATAGTCGCACGCGTCAACGTCTCTTCCCCAGTGTCGCCGCCCTCCGGTTCGGTCGAAGCGACCGACTCGTCGTCGCCGTCGCCGTCGTTCGCGTCGTCCTTGTTGCCGGTCGCTGCACCTGCGGGGTTAGCACGAGGTCCCAGCTGGATCATGTTAGCGCCAGAGACACGAGAGTTCAATGCGGCAGGCCCACCGTGCTCCCATTCTTTCCAGCAACTCGGAAGCCGGTCGTCGAAGTCGAAATCGAGGCCCGCGGAACAAGGGCGGCGGTGGCCGGAGTCGAAACCGGCTTCCTGCAAGCGCCCAATGGTGTCCGGCGCCATCGCACACCGCGCAGTAGTGCGTCTCGAATTCGTGTCGCAAGCCGTACTTGGCGCCCAGGATCTCGATCTCTTGTGGCAAAGCGGCGTTGAGCGCAGCCTTCTGCGTCTCGATGGAGCCTTGGAAAAGACCAGCATGTAAGCGAAGGTACGCGCAGTGGAATCCGTCTTCGGTCATGGCCATCGGATCGCCATTCGGATCGACCGCGAGGCCCCGCTGTAATTGCATCAGGGTATAACCTTGCGTGCGACCTGCGCGGCCGAACGAAAGGGTGAGAGCATCATCGAGAGATTTTCGGAGCACGGAAGCGGGGATCGCGCTGGAGGAGGAGGGCAAGGTGAATCGCACCTGAACGACGTGGTTTAGGGGGGAGGCGCTGGGGAGCTCGGTGACCATCTCCTTGCCGTGGTAGGGGAATGGACCCGCTGCAGCGGCTTCGAGACAGGCTTGCTCGGATTCGAAGACAAGCTCGTACATGTGACGAGCGATCGGGAACCTCTTCGTGGCTTGGGTTCAGCTTCACGCATTTCGAGACTTTCGAGAAAAGCTTCTCGACCTCGGGGTCAAGGACGACGCCCTCAGGCCGTGCGAACATGAACGGCGTCTCGGCCAATCCAAAGTGCTTGCGCAGCGCGATCTGTACAGGACCTCTGGGCGATCCAGGACCAACCAGCAATCACATTGGAGGCCGGGGCTGCGTCGTTTAGCACCGCTCTTTGGGCGGCTCGTGCGAGCGCTGGCGCCTGCGAAGGCGGGGTCGATGTAAGGTATGCGCGTCTGATGTGCATAAAATACAATCTGTCGTTCTTGACCGCTAGGCTAAAAGCAAGTTGTAACTAGAACTCGATAGTTCTAGCTACTCAGAGGCTACTTATGGGCTTGTTCTTGTATGGCATCCGAGTCCCCTTACAGTCGAGGCGTCGTGCATCAGGATTCAGGACCATCAGTCGGCGGGTCGACTTGCTGGAGGGAACGATCCCGAGTGCTCGAAAGGTCTTTTTGCATCGACTTTTCATAGTCCGATCAAGCCTGAGTCGCCTCAGTAGTGGACCACGCTGGAGGATTCGCGGTTCCTCCAGTGACCGAGTCACGCGTTTGCGTGTTGAGTGATTCGTCACTCGCGCGGTTACCACCCAACGGGTCGTCGGGCGCGGGCGCATGGGCGCGGGGCGGATTCGGCATCGGTTGTTGGTGTTGTAGTGAGTTTCTGTGGTGTAGCGTGTGTAGTTGACCTCGTAACCCCTTAAGTGTTACGGGACAACACCAACAACCGATGCCGGATCCGCCCGGCGCCCATGCGCCCGCGCCCGACGACCCGTTGGGTGGTAACCGCGCGAGTGACGAATCACTCAACACGCAAACGCGTGACTCGGTCACTGGAGGAACCGCGAATCCTCCAGCGTGGTCCACTGAGGCGACTCAGGCTCGACTGGACTGTGAAAAGGCGATGCAGAAGACCTTTAGAGCACTCGGTATCGTTCCCTCCAGCAAGTCGACCCGCCGACTGATGGTCCTGATGCACGACGCCTCGACCCCGCCTTCGCAGCCCAGGCGCCAGCGCTCGCACGACATGCTAGAATCAGTGGGAGTGGTGAAAGAGGATTCAGCGCATGCATCTCTTGAAGGCGCCTTCACTTTGGGGTACGGGTCAACAGGGTTCCTCATTAGATGTCTAGATATCCTATCTTAGCACATCTCCCTTAGATAGAGATGTCATCTTATCTAGGGGCCAAATATCTTAGATAGTTAGATAAGCCCCCGGGGGTTTCCTTAGATATCTTTGGATATCTTAATTTTTCTTGTGTCTGCTACAGACTTCTGTTGCGCTGGAAGTTGTAGTTTCCACTAAGCCATACTCGGCCCAAGCGCTGACCCCTACGGGAAATCCGCGCAACCGCAGTTAACCGGGGTCGACTTGGGCGCGACAATTGAGCAACCGCGGGTCCGACTTTGGCTTGAAGCTTGATCGTCAAGCCAAAGTTGACCGCGGTGTAACTGCGGTTGCGCGGATTTCCCGTAGGGCGCTGACCGCGGCTGAGGCGGCACTTGCCGACGGGCCAATTTGGGACCCCTTCAAACGTTTTTGCTGCCAGAAGATGTTTCATCAATTAATCGCACAGAGAAAGGAGGTGCATTTGGGACATTTTGGGAACTTCGCAATGTACCCGCACCGTTCTCTCTTTTTTTGTCGCACACTCGCACACTCGCACTCTCACCTCGCCGATCGACTATAATCGACAGTCTTTGCTAAATCCCCACGGCTGAGGAGGAGCTTGCAAGTACGGGATTTGCCACCGACGAAGAGGCACAGACTTACTACTTTCGACTGAGAGGAGGCTCTGCAAACGATCGCTGGCAAGCTCGCTAGTTCAGCTGAGAAGAAGTAAAAGTCAAAGACGTCATGGCAGTCGTTCCCAACGGAGGTGGAGATTTCGGACGACTCTGACGACACGGATTAGCACAACGATCGGCCTCAATGCATTCTCCCGCTTGACCAAGCAATGATTCGTCTTCCCAGCACTTATCAATAGAAGAGGATAATCCAGCATCTCGCTCTGTATGGCTTCTTCGAAGAAAAAAAGTGAAAAGAAAGTCGGTGCTTACGAACTCGTCGACGACCACGACACCCAGCCCCAGCAGGCGCTCGAGTCGTGGATCGACCCCACATTCGAGCCCCTCGAGTCGCGTACGCCTTGATCTTGTTCCGCGGCGAGATCCCAAAGTCCGCTCAGATGTGATCCCAAAGTCGCCTACGATGTGGGACCAGAGTCGCCTCCGACGTGGGCCCAAAAGCCGACCTTATGTGAGCCCAAAGTGACGAGCTATTAGCGCGGTTATGTCTGGGTGCCTTGTACATAATTTTCGCATAGACTCCTTCAATGCCTACGCGCGGAGTGTAGATACGATTGCCGTAAAGGGAGAGATCGAGAATCGCTGAATCACGAAGCTTGAAGCCTCTCAATGAAGAAAACTAAGACAAACTCATGCTTCGGCGCAACTCAACATTTGATGGCACCCCAATTTGCGGAGGGGCTGGGGCGAGGAAGTCCGGGCCGGGAGGCTGGAGCGCGGATCGCAAGGTCTAGCGAGCCATAAACACTCAGATGAAGGAGAGCACTTTTTAATCGACAAAGCTAACGAATCCATCCGGGGAAATGTTACTCGTGATGAGGTAATTCACCCGGACCGGATCTTCTGATCCCCAGTGCCACTGGCAGCTCATGGATCCCGCGCCAAGCTCTTGCGGGGGCCCCAGGCGAAACCGCCGGGGCGGCGGGAACCCCATAATGAAGCAAAACTGTGGCCCCAGCTCATCGTCGCACCGGGGAAACCTGCGCCGGAGGTTCGCTCGTTTTAGTTGATGCGAGGGAGTGGTCCCCCCAACGGCAGAATCTGGACCGGAAGAATTGTACGTTCAACTTGGAGGCTCTCGTAGCTGCAAGAGAATACACCAGAAAGCGCGTTTGGCAACGAGAATCGACGAATTTAATTTTGTCCGATTGGAAATCCCAGCCCGACGCGCCCGTCTTCCAAACCGGAGACCACTTTTATAACGCCTTCGTGAGGACATTTCCGGTCCCTCTCGGTACCCAACTATTGGTATCTGGAGTTATTTAAAATTAAGTGCAAGCAGAGACTGGAGGGGAAGTCACTTCTAGACTAGATTAACACTCCAACTTCTTCCACAATGGAACGCGAAAAAGTCAATCGATCGCCGCGGAGTTTACCCGCTGACGAAGTGGCCATCAGCTGGAAATCAGCCGCGACAACTTTCATTTCGCCGGTGCACCTTTTGCACTTCTCCTTCTACATCGTTTTAGCCCCAATCACCACAATCCCTGCGCTCCGAATTCGCACATCGGATAGAAGGTACGTGCATTATACTCGTTGACCTGCCGTATGTCGTGCTACATCGTTCGTGACTCGTCCTCGTATGAACTGGCGCGCTGGGTTCGTTCAGTACGGTCCCGAGCCCGGTGTCATTGGTCGAGGAGTCGGGTTGCGACGGTTCTCCAACCAACTTGAACATTGGAGATAGGGCTTGCCTCTTCATCTGCCTGTGTACCAAGTGTTTAGATACCCTGGCGCACTGGTGCTTGCTCGAGCACTGGTGCACTCGAGACCAACGTGGCTCGCGCGGACGCTGCGGGGGTCGTCCTACGTGGGGCTCCGCGACTCTTCGAACGGTTGATCTTTTTGACCGGTCCGGCTGAATGGCGCGACGTGGTTCCACGCGCCAAGGTCACCGCAGGACTGTATGCTTCCATCCCGACAAAGTCGAACCTCACCAGAAGAGAGGACACGTGCTTCAACAAATACTGATTCAATTCAATCCCTCCTAGTATTGCAGAAGTCGGCATATTCGATCGAGAAATATTATGAGCTTTTCACCCGCTCTTGGCGCGGCCGAAATCGTCGCGCTCTCAGCAGATACAAAGGCCTTCTACTTCACGTACACGGGATCCGACTCTGCTTCCGGCGATTTCGAGGTCTGGACCGACCTTTCTGGCGCCTGGTCTGCACTTCCTTTCGCTGTCGTCCCATCACTATCATCGACCGCCGATGCGCAGGTCAAGGTCCACGTCGCTTCCTTCGATCTGAGCAACGCCAAACCGGGGACCTACCAGTTCACCTACAGGAAAGACCAAGCCGAGCTCGATGCTTCTGGTATGAAAGGTACAATCCAACTCGTCGCGGCCAGTGACAGTTTACGACAACCTAAGAAGCATGTCGAGCTCAAGACGTTCAACCTCAAAGATGGGAAAAGCAATGCGATTGAATCGTTTGATCTCGAAATCGCGGCCCAAGATTGGAGTGAAGGTGTTGTTTGGGAGCGCAGCTCGTGCGTAGTTGTTCTCGTCGCTTCTTTTCTTCTTGGCTCCGAAGCTGACATCACATCCCTATACGTCTAGACGGATCTGGTACCTCGCTCGTGAACTCCAACCGGGATCGCCCACCTCGTGCCTCTCGACCGAATATGAGGCTCAACTCGTTTACTTACGCGGCAAGCCGACCACGGACTCACCGAACGCTCCGATCCTAGTCCTCTTCCCTTCCACGACGGATCAGGTCATGTCCACCATTCGAGGAGGTGACGATAAAGTTTGGCTGAGGTGCATGCGGGATACAGGCGCTTCGGGTGTCCGAGGTCACGTAGTTATCGGACGAGGCGTCGAGGGGGACTTGGAGGAATTAGTGGCCGAGTGCGTCGAGATAGCCAAGAGGGCTCTCGGTGGTGACCTCGATCAAGCGATCGTGAAGATTCCGTCACCGATGGCGCAGTTTCCACAGGGTGTGCGAGTTTGCACTTGGAATGCCCTGGGGCTGGCAGCGTACGTTGTTGCCCATCGCTTTGCCAGATTGTAAAGTGCCAATCACTGACACGCCAAATTGCTATTCTGCAGCTACAAGCTCTCCGACGTCCTCAAATGGCTCGATTCCCTGCTCTCACCGTCGACGAGTTCGCCATTGTTCGCCGCCAGCCTCGATACGGTTCTGCTCGACGACGGATGGCAGGACATCAAACAGGCTTCTTGGCAGCATGGTGGGCGCCGTGGTCATCCACAACAGACTTTGCACTCGTTCGGCGTCCGTCCGAGCTGGTACGACGTCGGTTCGGCCGCGAGTACGCCGGTATCGAATTCCATCGCCAGTCCTGAATTGACGGACGCGGTCAAGCGTATCAAAGCCAAGGGCATTCAGCGCGTCGGCGTCTGGATGACCATTGCGGGTTACTGGGATGGCCTTGAGCCTAAGGGCCCTATGGCACGCTACGATCTCCAACAATGGAACCTGCACTCGGAGCTCTGGGATGAGGCCATCGCGCTATGGCACGTCCCCTCGATCAACCGACTGGAGGAGTACTACAGCGATTACTTCAAGTCGCTCAAGGCTGCTGGTGTCGATTTTGTCAAGGTCGACGATCAGGCCCATCCCGACTACCTCGTCGCGGGTGGCACGGATGATGTAGGCGAGTTGAGGAATGCGATGCATCGTGCCATGCGCAAGATGTCGAACGAGGTCTTTGGTGACGGCACGACCATCCACTGCATGGCCGGAAGCCCCCGCATCTGGGGTGGGGCTTTGGCTCTTCGCAAGTCCAACGGTACGAAGTCGGTGATCCGCAACTCGGACGATTACTTCCCCGAGCAAGACGACTCTCATCGCTGGCACATTTACGTCAACGGGACCAACACGATCCTTATCCGCGCGCTCGAGCTGATCCCCGATTTCGACATGGGGGAGGAGTTGCATCCTTGGGGACAGGACTACCACGTCCCGTTCCGCTCGTTTTCTCCCGCTCCGACGTATTCGACCGACTTGATGACGCGACCCTTGCACCCTCAAAAGGGATGGAGTGCTGCTTTGGCCAAGACGAAGCAAGGTGGTGCTGGATTGGTAAAGACGACGAATCGCGTCGGAGCCGGATTGGAAGGGCGTCTGAACGACGATGTTATGGGCGAAGGGGTGGGACAAGCTTTCGTTGTGGCGCTGGCGTTCCCCGAGGCGCAAGGTGCGCATTTGGGCGCTTGGAACACCCGCTCGAATGAAGCGCATGCCTTCACCAGTATCAACTCGAACGACGTCGTCGAGGCTCTGGGGCCTCTCAAAGCCACGGCCCCAGTGGCGTTGTACGTCGCCGGACACGACTGGGCTTCCTGGATCAGCCCAAACGATTTAAGCCTCACGCTCAGATCGTGCGCCACACCTTTAGTCACGATCAACGTTGAAGCCAAGCAGTCGCAGATGGTCACGGTTGCTCAGTCCTACACCGTCGACGGGATCAAGATTGCTTGTCTCGGTCTGACGGACAAGACGACTGGACTGGCGGCAATCAAGGAGATCGCTGTATGCCAGGGTTCGTCGCCCTCAGCAATTGCGGACGCGAAGGTCTCAGAAGCGAAGACCTCTACCTTCCCTGGTGTCTTCCCTATCGATCAAGACCGCCTGCGCATCACCCTCGCTTTCGCCAGCTCACACCTTGGATTCTACGTCGACAAATCTGAAAGCCTTGTGTTCGTCTTGGATGGCGAACGCATAGATGAGCAATGGATCAAAAGGGGTGACAAAACGAAGGAAGGCCAATTGATCGAGGTGGATTTGGAAGGTTGCTGGAATGCGATGGGCGAACCAAAGGGGTCTGAATGGGTGGTGCAAGTTGGACACGAAAAGGTATGACTTTTCCTCGGACGGGGCTCGGCTTAGGTAGGTTTCTTGATTTACCCAAAATAATAAACATATCGTGTTTCCGTTTCTCTTTCTTTTGTTTGGTGCAATCTTATGTCTGGTTCTTTGATGGTCTATGTTTTGTGTGAACAATCTCGAGTCTTCTAAGGCGTGCATCAGAGCTCGAGAGCTCACAGAAGACTGGGTCCGCGGAGGCAGCATTGCCATGCCTTGTCAAAACGGATCGAAATCTGCTACTACTAGCCGAGCATTACTTGGCCAGCCTGACCGTGTTGTGTAATTCTGTTGGTCAAGAGGATATCAGCGGAATTTCCTCGTGTCTTGAGTGCATTTGAACACACTGCCAGGTGACTGGTGCACTGGTGGCTCGGCGAGATGGGGCGTTCTTGTCGAGGCCCGTGCGCGGCGGGAAAGCTAGCCAGGCGTGGTGACGAGCAAGGTGCTTGAACGGCTTTCGTCTTTCCCCCCACGTCGCTCGAGGCTCCTCTGTCCAACCCACCATGTTTGGCCAACCCGCAGGGCAAGTCTAACCATCCTATAACCACTCGAACAAGAAACACCCCTACTGACTCTTCCCTCCACACAGTTTCGGAGCCGGTCCTAACCCGACCTCAACCACCTCGTCGTCGTCTCCCTCCCTCTTTGGCACCTCTTCCACCGCCGCAGCAACCCCGAACCTCTTTGGCTCTACAGCCCCTTCCTCATCCTCCACACCTTCCTTCTCTTTCGGTGCCAATACGCCCGTAACTAGTTCGGGGACGACACCTTCCTTATTCGGTGGTGCGACGACTTCATCAGGAGGAACAGGTTTGTTCGGTACCAAGCCTACTCCCGGGGGAACTTCAACTTCTTTATTCGGTCAACCGAGCCCAACCACTACCACACCGAACAATGGTAGTGGTCTATTCGGCGGGGGCGTAGGGTCAAATAATACGTCGATTCAACCTACGGGTGGGGTGGGATTGTTTACAGGATCGACTCTGCCAACGTCGATGATGGGAGGCTTGTTTGGTACGAGTACGAGTACGAGTACTGGTTTGGGGGGACAGCAAAAATTGGGTTTGTTTGGGTCAGTTCTTTGGAATGGGCCTTTTAAGTTACGGTTGAGAGGGGTAAAGAGCTGATTTCCCTTGGCTGCTTGCTGTGTGTGCACGATCGTACCCTTGGATCGTACACAGGTCTACAGCACAACAACAGCAGCAGCAACAGCAACAACAACAGCAACAAGGAGGGTTTCAACTTGCTTCTTCGATACAACAACAGCAAGCGTCGACGAGCTCGCTGAACAAGATGACCAAGTTCAATGATCTGCCCGAGAACGTCAGGGCGGTGATTGAGGGGATAGAGTCAGTCACTGAGAGTTAGACTACGCCTGGGAAATGTGCATGTTGGCTGAAGCGAAACTACAGCTCTTTCGTACGACAACAAGTACATCTATCGGAACAGCTCAAGCGGAGGGAACTGGGAGTGGAGATTGAAAAGACCCGGAACGAGTGGCAGCAATGTTCGGCTGTAAGTTGGAATGATGAGGTGAGATATGCTTCCAAGGCTGATATCGTATGGGGTTTACCCTTTCAGGACGCGACCGCGATCTCCTCTCTCTTGCTCCACTCGTCCAACTCGGTCTCGGCCGTCCGAAATCGCCTCGACCAAGACGCGCAAGACGTTGAAAAAGCCACTTGGATCGTCGAAGGTTTCAAGAACCCTCAAGGTCCGAAAGCGCAACAGGCCAAAGCCGTGCAAACGTTCCCGTTCGAGTTTTTCAGGAACAAGACGGACGAGTTTGAGGCTCGCTTGAAGAATTATAAAGAGACGATCGAGGTGGGTTTTTGTCTTTCCCTCTCGCCGAGGGCTTGGCTCGTCCAAATACTAAATCGGAATGATCATGCCCTATAGCAAATTCAACAATACCTATCCTCCCCTTCCTCCCTCTCCTCTTCGATCGACCCTTTGTCGATCGTGCCCACGTTGAAATCACAAACGACGTCTTTCCTAGCTTTGGCGAGCAACGTCGCGTCGTTGCAGAGTGATTTGGACCGGTTGAAGGACGAGTATAGGCTCATTTGGAGGGACAGGACGGGGAGGGTGATGGATCCTTTTCGGGAGCGGGAGGGGGGAAGGGAGGTTGCTGGTGTGGTGTCGGGGTTGGGGAGGGTCGAGATTAGATGAGGAGGGTTGAGGGGCTAAAGTGAATGTGTGAATGAAATCAAGTGCACGATGTCAACGATCCAAATCTTCTCGGTGAAGCGCGCATTGGACAAGTTTCTGTGCGCGGCTCTTCTGTTCCTCTCTCCCTCGGCCATCTCGGCTTCGGGCAGGCCGTCATGGACCCCGATGAGCTAACGCACCACATCGACGCCCTCCTGTGCATCACCTCCAACTCGGCCGATCATGCGAGTGCGCTCATGGCTTTGGAAGTTGGATTGGCTGGACTCGTAGTCGGATCTGAGGACGATGAAGGGGAAGAAGAGCAAAGCCTGCGTCAACGCGTGCGTAATAGGCCCAAGACGACGACGACGACGACGACGCGTCTCGACGCGTTCTTGAGGCTGCAGGACAGGTTCGAGTATAATAGTACGTCCTTGTACTTGATGAGATGAACTAAACCGGGGCTTACGGATGTCGTTTGGGATGACCGGGGTAGTTACGACCGTGTTGTTGCATTGGTTGGGCAGCTCGATCGTGCTCATGACCCAGCCGAGGATCGATCAACTCGGTCAGTCCTGCGAACATACATGAAGGAATTCTCGCCGAACCTGACGGCTGTCGCTGCACAGATACAGATCTGCTTCGTTCCAACTTGATTCGGTGTTTGGCTTTATTACAAGGTCTACTGTTGATGCATCGCCCAAGTCGAGCGCTATTCGTTCGACGCTCTGCCCTCCAGGTACGCTCCGCTCCAACCACCCCATCCTACTATTCTGTCAAAAGGAGTCGAACTAAGCCCCCTATTATCATTACCTCCACAGTCCCTGCTAGCAGTGCTCGACCTATCTCGTCCCTCGCACGTCTCCTCCCCACTCTTATCCCACCCACCGACCTCCCCTTCTCCAATCCATTTCCCCAGTCCTTCTACCTCCCATCATCCCACCACCCCTCGAACCCCTCACAACCCACCTTCCTCACTCTCAACCTCCCCTACGAACCGTACCACTCCCCACTCGAACGGGCCAAGGCCAAGTACAAAGAACGACGACCCTAGTCAATTATCACTCGCTGCCTTAGAAGCCCTTCTCTGTGCTTTGGTCGACCGACCGGAGAATATGAGAACTTTTGAACAAGTCGGTGGATTGGCGACTATTGTGAGATTGTTGAAGGATAAGACGGTCGGGCAGAGCGTGAGGTACGTTTTTTTCTTAACCGAAGAGAGAGAAAGAGGGGGGGGGGGGGGGCAAACGAACACGAAAGCTGATTTGAAAAAGGTTTTTTTGGGTATGGCGGCGTATGATATGACAGGATTAAAGTGATTGAATTACTTTACTACTTCTTGTTACCCGAACAAGAACCTCCTCATACTTTAAACTTATCACACCCATCCTCCTCTACCTCTATGAGCGAGTTCGATCCCAACCCGAGACCACATACTCCTCCACCAATCACCTCAACACCCCCGACTAAATCACCTTCGAAACAGACTTTTGTCTTGCCGAGGGAAGAACGTTTAGCGCATGCTTCGCGGGGTTTCGTACCTCAGACTCCGGTGAAGGTGAAAAGGTTTAGGAATGGGAGCGAGAGCGATGAGGACATGGGGGATTCGAGTCCTTCGGATGGGGAGGATGATCGCACACCTCGGAGACCGAATGGGAATGGTCGAGCCATACGATCACGATCTGGGAAGGAAGTGGTTTCGATAGGGAAGAGAGTGACGAGAACGACGAAGGAGAAGAAGGAAATGTTGAGAAAGGTGATGCCGAACGTTGATGCGTTGGAGGAGAGGTTCAGGGCGATGGGCTTGGGCTTGGGATTGGGCTGAGCTTCGGTGCGAGGCGCCGGGAGGAGCGTCGGATCCGACGATGTTTTATCAACATATGGATACAAGCAGCTCGAACGATCAGTCTCGATCCCAGATGTCCGAGGCTCGAAAGGCTCTGCAAGATTTACGCAATCGCGCTCGACGCGCATGACGGCTCAGACCACATCTACAATCTCTTGTAACACCTTTCTTTTCTCTGTTGTTATAACACTCTCAACTCTCACTTTAAGCTCGGGTCACGCGCGGTGCTGTCCAAAGTTTCGTTGATCAGCCGAACGCGGAGCGCTGATAGGAGGTCTCATCTACGGCCAAAGGTCGAGGACGCATCAGTGGTCGTGTCTGATCCCACCTTTCGTTGCTCCCACCGAGTTTGGACGGGACACCTTCCGCTCTTCTTCCCTCCCCCTCTTTCTTGGTCCTCTCAAGAGTTGCTTCCCATCGCCGATGCCCTCGAACCTTTTCACGTTGTTCGTCCGGATCATAGTGGTCTTGAGTTTGACACATTTGATCGCCTAGTTGAGAGCAGATCAGCATTAGTTCAGGTGAGGGTATGATATAGCGAATCGGAGGACCAAGATAGGATGAGGAATGGAGTGGGGCTGGGAGCGCGTTAGAGACCCAAAAGTGGGAAAGCCCGAGAAAGTGAACGGTAGGGCCGAGAGACAAGGGTCAAGAGGAGTGAGCGCGGCCGAGGCGTGGAATCGAGAACGCTGAGACTTGAGACTGGACAAGACTTGGGATAGGAATAATATACTTGAAGCACGCAGAAGGTGAGAACCGGGTAAGACGCTGTACTGGATCCAACCGGATAACCGGAAGTAAACTCCGTCGAGACGCCCTAGTCATTCGAACCACTCCGTTCCGTTCCCTCCCCTCGCCGTCTCAAACCCTCACTTAGCCGCTGTCCCCGTATTCCTCGTACGGCCCGGTCCCACGTCCGGTTTCCGTCCTCCGGTTCCCGCCGTTGCTCGTCATTTGTCGAGACTTTCGCAGCGCAAAAGTGAAGGCCCGTTCGTAACCGCCCCCCTCTTCCTCCCGCGCGCCGACTTAAATCGTCTTTCTCCCATCCGGCCCGGTCTTCCGGGTACATTTCCGCGCTGTGCATTAACGTTGACAGTTGATCCCCCGAGACATCGAAGTACTTAATTTATCCGAAGTGCAATATCGTTACCGCTGGGGTCTTCCTCGGCCTTCAAACGTTGGCGCACGATGAGCGGCCGAGAAACCGGGCAGTTGGAGCCGCCCGCTTGCTGCGCACTGTGCAAGCGCCGTTTCTGAGTGAGACAGGAGGCGAGAGGGCGACAAAAGCGGGGACAAAACCTTGCGCTCCGTGAGCGGTGCTGAAGATGAGGCGGAAGCCGGCGCGTCATTCCGAACGGCGCATAATGAGATACATGTTCACCTGACTTCTAGAAACATTTTTAAGTGCGTCGTTTCCCCTTCTTGTTTCAGACATTCCAATCTCCGGCACGTTGGACAGTTTGTCGCGGTGTCGAGGCATGAATCGCTGTCTAGCTTCGTTTCGGAAGAAGCACTGAGACATCGCAAAGTGGGAAAAGAGGCTAATATAAGCGTTGGGTAAGGACGAGGAACTGAAGCGAGTCACCTTTGGCCTCGTGTTCGGATATCTCACCCCCACCACCGCCATGTCGCCCCCCATTGATCGAGACGACCCAACGTTCCGCTGAAAAGGAGCTAGGAAGGTGAAGACATCGAGGGAGGACGACATGCGGGCTGCATCAAAGTCGCTCTCTCCTTCTAATATGTCACACCACCTCTTGGAACTCTATCCTCCGAACCCCAAAACCAGACCATGATGTACTCCTCCCTCTTCATCTTCGCCTTCACCGTCGTCGGCGCCATCGTGAACGCCAAGATGGCCAAAGTTGCGACGAACTCCCAGACAGCCTCCCTTGGGCCTGTGGCCGGCGCGGAGAAGTTCCACCAACCCTACTGGAGGAACGGGTACGTACCACGGTGGAATAGATGGCGATGTACTGTCCTGATTATTCTTTTGTCGTGCTTCGTCATCACCACTGCAGGACGACGGATCCGGCGGCATGCGTCGCCGTTAGCCAGGCGTGCACGTCAGTCTCACTTGATTCGCACTCAGGAGCCTCTATTCCAAAGCTCTGACTCAGCGTATGACGATGTTATGTGTGCAGCAATTGCCTTGTGGGTTGCTACCAGCATCACAATCAGTGGGGATTCTCGAAGTAAGCCTCGGATTGCTGGGGACGACGGTCTCATTTCTCTTTGTCTCTCATGTTTCAGCCGCGCTCCTCTTTCTGACGCTGGTTGCGATGCTTTTAACCGTTTAAATTCTGTTCATAGTAAGACCGATTGCTACTCTGGCCAATGCAACAACACGATGGAGACGAGGTTCAAGGAACCATGCGTCATCGAGGACAAAGCCAAAGCTTGCTCCGACAGGCTTCCCAAGGCACTGCAGGGAGGAGGGTGAGTTGAACTGCTTGTTCAGACGTAGGCTTTGACCGTTTGCGGAACATAAGGATAGTGTGACTGACTTTGGGGGTGTGCGGCATGGGCAGACCGGCACTCGAGAACTGCTGTAAGCAAGCCAATGGAACCAGGCTTTACTAGACAAACACAAGGTGGTGAGTGAAGGCAGACATGCACGCTCTCCGCCGGGACTCTGTTGATCTTGGGCCGTTCATTCTTAGAACACGCGCACGAGCCCAGCCTTCCGACTTCCCTCGGCTCGTTCTCTCGTCGAATCGCATCGCCCACCCACTCTTCATTCAAGTGGTAAGTCTCTTATGCAGATATCTAATTTGAAGATATACACTCATTCTGGATGTTGGTTTAGGTCATTTTCACTACTCTGATCTATTCTTGAGCACCTCGTCTGAGACGACTCCTGCTTAGGTTGATTCTTCTGTCCAATCTCGTCATCAGTTTATCATCGTACACAATTTTGTCACCAGTTAATCATCGTACACAATGCAAACACCCATGTTTTGCGTTCATCTTCATACTTGCTTTCACGCGACGGAGAGAGGACGTCGGATAGGATTGCCCACGTGCGAGATAGAGTCGATCTGCCCCTGTCTGTCTGTCTGAGACATCCACAACGGCGGTCTCTCGATCTCCGTTGATCGCATGTCGTCGAAGCCTTCTAGCGTTTAAGCGTCTCCATGCCTCTCTTCATCAATTCACACACTCTCTCTCTTCATCAAATCACTCACTTACGACCTCGTTAGCCACCATGCGCACCTCGTTCATGATCCTCGCCTCAGCTCTCGTCTCGACCGTGGTCGCGGCGGGACCACTCTCGTAAGTTCGGGGATAGCTCATCGGACTCACAAGGGCAGACCAGCAGACGTTGACGCTCACCTGCTTCATCTGTTTCTTCGCTACGGCAGGTCCGTTGCTCAAGAGAAGTGTACTCGCCTTACCAAGTACTGTAGGTGAGTACATAAAATCCAACTAGCTACCTACTACAGCTTTCGTCATATTGCGTTTGGAGCTGTCCAGGCTAATGCACGTTCATTTCATCCTCCGGCTCGCAGGGACTGTACGCCGGACTGCAGCAAGCATTGGCGACGGAATGCATATGAAAGGTAAGTTTAAAACCCAGGGCAAATTATTCATCACTATCAATCTACTATGCATGAATGTCAGACCGTACACCGTTTCCGAGTTTAAAGTTTAAAGCCATAAATTCCGAACCCCGGGCGGATCCCTTACGTATCCGACTCCTTTCATTTGGCAGTTCCAGAGCCTGTCAAGCGACCGAATGCTGGGCTGTGGACCCAAGCCAAGGGACAAACGCGACTACCCAAAGTCCAACCGGTTGGTGCACCAAGGTTTTTGATGCGTTGACTTGCTTGGCCAGTTGCAAGGAGGATCAGAGGTGAGCCAGGTCTCGCTCGACCCGAGGGGTGTTTCACCTCGTTGCTGAATAGTAGATGGTTTTTTTTACTTTGTCAGCTGCGAAAATTGCTGTGATGCGGCGGGAGACCCCCGTAAGATTTGAACTCGTCAAGACTATAAATTAGCGAAAAGATACACCCACTGATCCCGCCACTGCATCCTACTACTCACAGCCAAATGAGTTGTTGCGCTTCATATTGTTCATATTGCCGAGCGCATGTGCATACGCCGAGCTGCAGTGCCCGCTTCAACTCGCTGAACGATTAGGGTGCCTACTTCTTGACCTATTATTTGTTCCCCTCTGTGCGAGGCCCGATGAAAATACTTCCAGTTCAAATAGCCCCCCATGAGCTGCTTTAGAAATGTACGCGAGAAGTTTGATCGGCTGCCATGCTTTCGTCGATCACCGTTTTCAGTTTGTCAACGGCTTCGCGCGATACGCGCCTCGACGCACGCACCTCCTCTCCTCTTCTCCTCCCTTATCCGCTCAGCCCGCACTACCACCACTCGCCTTTGCCTCCGCCAGCACCCACTGGCACCCCAGCCCAACGTCCTTTGCTAGCTCTGACGCACCACTCTGCCTCCTTCGCTCGCCACGCCGTGCTTGATCGCGCAAATGAGCGGCATCAGTCCCGCGTTGCAGCGACTCGAGGAAGCGCTGCCGAACCGCGTCGATTGGAGGTACGAGATGCGTCGAGAGGCTCAGCAAATACTTCCCGGTGAGTTGAGAAAGACGACTTTGAATTGGGGAGCGATTACTGATGCGGTTGGTGGGGGGTTCGTTGCAGGTTTGTTCATCGGCCCGTTTCAACCGTCATGGAATCTCGAAACGTTGAACAGGCTCGGAATCACCCATATCCTCTGTATCGCCGAGTCGAGAGAACAGTCCGTTAAGCCAGCAGCTACACTTGAGCTTTTGGGTCGTCCTTGTACTGACCCTGGGGACATGCGACGCCGCACGCGCCAGACACCTGTTCCGGGCCAAGTTCCCCGAACGTTTCGTCTACCTCATCCTCGAAGTGCGCGATGCGGACGACCAGAACCTCATCAAGATATTCCCACAGTTCGTTGCGGAAGAAATCCCCTGAAAGGTCGCCATCCCAATCGCGATTACCGCACGGCTGACTCGTCTTTCCCTCCCCTTCCCGTCCCAAACCCCCACCTCACTCGAATTTACCCTCGGATCCCAACCGGCTCGCATCCGATCTAACCACAACGGCTCAGAACACAAGCCTTCATCGACGGAGCAATTGAAATGGGTGGAGCCGTGCTCGTTCATTGCGGAGATGGCATCTCTCGCTCCCCCGCCATCGCGTAAGCTCTCCCACCCGACCGACCCCACACGATCGGAAAAGTGACCAACTTGCCCGAGGGGATTTCCTATCTTACAGAACCGCCTACGTGATGGTCAAACATGGCCTGACGCACGAGGACGCATTTCAATTCGTACAAAGTAGGAGGTTCTGCGTCGCCCCTAGGCTCGGTTTCCAACATCAAATCGAGGTGAGTGGAAATTGGCACAAGCTCACGAAGGACCCTCGAGCTGAATCAAGTTCTCAACCCTCACTTTATCAGGCCTATGCTCCGATATTCATGGCTTCGCAGACGATGACGATGGCGCAGAATCAAGGCGGGGTCCATTCGGCGCCGAGGGAGAAGAGGAGGGAAAGAGAGGATGATGATGAGGATGATGAGGAGATGGCTATGGGTGGGGGTGGGTCGACGATGTAAGTCGAGCATATTCGGACCCAGACTGGATTCGTCTCGAGGCTGACAGTGATCCTTCGTCCGCACTTGTAAAGGAACCCCGATCTCGATATGCATCGAAGGGTTCCGACCGCTCCGCAATGGGGAATGGCATAATCTTTTCCCCATCACCTCAAACTTCTTCCCCGACAACCTCGCATGTATACCTACCTCTTCGCAAAAAAGCAATCAGGACCAACTCGTCAATCCTTACGTACCCTTCCTCGGGTTTGCTTTTCCTACGTCTTCATCGTTCGCTTTCTTCTTCCGTCATCTCTCCCCCCCCCGCCCCCTCCCCCGGTAATCTCAATTCGTTGGCCTCGTATGTGTTGTAATAAAACCTATGTTCCTTTCATGTAACCTGACTTTCCTGAGTTCCCCCATCATCATCTCCATCGCTATGGTTCACGACTAATGACACATCAAGAGTAGGGCTCTTTTTGGAGGAAAAAAAAACCCCTTGGACTCGAACGGACCTCAAGAGCTCAGGGGCTCAGCGCTCAGCCAGCGGTGACGGAAGTTTTTGCTCGATGTGTTTTGATTCCCTTTGGTGCGGCGATTATTAGTGAATTCACAGCGAACCGGCGGGGCACGACAAGAGATGAGAAAAAGAAATTACCCGGTCGCGCCATTTTCCAGTGTTGCAGTTCTACGAAGCTCACGAATTCGAAAAGAAGGACTAGTAGAGAAAGAAATAGAAAAAAGAAACGGCAAAAAAGAAAGTGATAGCGCAACGGCGTCCTGCTCGGAACGTCTTCGTCTCGTCGCATTCCTCACTAGAAGCACGTCACGGTTCTATTCCTCCCGCTCAGATCCCTATGCACCTTCATCATCTACCCCATCCTACGCTCCTCATATTTCGTCCCCCCCGTAGCAAACTTAACGGTACACTGTGAATTTACGCAGAACCGCCTCAGTCAATCCGACCCTTCACCACATTCCTTAATTGGAAAAACTGAGAACATCAGAGGGAAAAACGTACCATGATCGGAATGCAAGTTGGCCGCGATCTCGGCCTCCATCCGGTCACCGTTGGCGAGTAGTTTCTCCTTGTTGTACAAGAGCTCTTCGCGCGTCTCGGTCGTGTATTCGGTGTTTTGCGCTGAGTGGTGAGAAAGGGGAGGTGGAGGTGGAACGAGTTGGAAGAGGGAAGTGAGGGGGGAAGGAGATCGAGTGGGAAGAAGAGCCAAGTCAGAATTTCAGAAAAAGCGACTTGCGATACGACGATGGTCTCGAACTCACTCTCGACGATGGCATCAACGGGGCAAGCCTCTTGGCAGAACTGTGAATGACCGGTTCCAAAGGTGATCAGCGTGTCACGCCCGCAATCGCTCGCGACTTCCCGCCTTCCCTCCACCGCCACAGCTCCATAGCCGCCCAGCTAGACTGCAAAAACGATAACTGATCCGATGACTTACACCGCAGTAGATGCACTTGGTCATGTCGATGTCGTATCGGGTCGTGCGGCGCGCGCCGTCCTCGCGCGTCTCGGACTCGATCGTGATCGCCTGCGCGGGGCAGATAGCTTCGCACAACTTGCAGGCTGTAGTTGTTCAGACGGAGACGGATACCATATAGGGGCAAGATGGAAACAGAGTCGGCAGATCAGCACCCTGATCGTTTAAAGAGATCAAGCTCCTCCTCTGAACGTACCGATACACCTCTCTTCACCTGTCGCATAACGGCGCAGCGCGTGCTCGCCTCGGAACCTCGGTGACATCGGACCTTTCTCTGTAGAATGATTAGGAGATCGGTGAGGTGATGGCCATGCCGTAGCGGAGAGAAGACGACTTGCCGAAAGGGTACATGATGGTGTAGGGCGGCCTGTGGATAGTATCAGGTCGGATCAGTGTCCCTCCGAGCTGGCACGTCCACCACTTGTGCGTTGAAGTTGGGTTCGCACCTAAAGAACTGTGGAGATGGGGCGAGGTGCGGCGGAGGATTGCCATCAGCACGGGGATTAGCGCCCTGCCCTGCCTTGTTCTTGGTCATATTCGAGTCAACATCACGTACCTGCTCCAAAACGAGGGCCATTCCTGTGACGTGTAGGTAGGAAGGTGTCACGAGTGTGGCAAGTGCACGGTTGAGCCAATCAGCGTCGACGCAAAGAGGAGGCGCCCATCGTCCGGGTGGTTTGCGGAACAGCCAACGATCAGTCACGCGCACCACACCTCATCACCCCACAGCACCGAGTCCTCCCCCAACTGACCTCGGAGGATCTCGGTAAAGAAGAACAGACTGGACGCCTTGTCGAGTGCGGAAGGCCCTTTGCTGTAATCGACCTCGGCCGCCGCGCGATGGGGCACGATCGGCGCTGGCTTGGACTGATTGCGCTCCTGGCCGACGACGAGAGGGCTGGTCGAGTTTGGCGGGGTGGCGAGAAGGGCGAGGGGTGAGGAGGAGAAGAGACGTTGCGGTTGGGAGTGGGATGGGTGGTGCAGTGGTAGGAGGAGAGTGGAGGCTACTGGCACAGAGCTTAGCCGCGTTGCCGTCAGGCGCGGGGCGACCACGGCACCCGATCGAAGCAGCGGCAGCAAGCCCATCCGAACTGTCGACGACATGCCGTAGAGAGCTCGGCGTATAGGGCGATAGAGAAGGGGGGGGTGGACGTGCGGTGGCGGGTGGATAGAGCGGGAGCGGGAGCGGGTGCCGTGGGTACGACGCGGTTGACAACATCCCCCGCTCGCTGACTCGCTGATTTGCCACGATTGGCCGGCTCGAGCTCTCCCACGCTCGCACGGACCCCCTCACCTGGGAATCGATCGAGTGCCTCCACTGAGCGCAGGACGCAACAACGGCCATCGTCCTGGGGGTCTAGCATCAGAGTAGTATCTCCCGCGGCAGCATTGCTTCTTACTCTCGAGAACACATGCACGGGTAGAGCCACAGTTACAATTACTAAACGGCAAGAGGGCAAATCCCGTTTTTCCGCCCTCTTTCACTACATAGTCTTTCCACGAAATCGTCTGTACCATCATTGCAAGCGAAGAAGACACTACACCAACCTGACTCCGCCTCTCAGATCTGAACCGACTCGTAAAGTAAACCCTCCCTCTCCGACCCGTCAAACTCCTTTCCCACTTTCCATCTCATCTCGTGTTGTGCGACCGATAACCGACGACCGAACGAGGGCTGACCACCCCCTCTTTCCTCCAGAGGCTCGTTCCTCAGGGATTACGCTTGCCGCAGCACTCGTTCTCACAGCAAAGGGTTTGATTGCCCATGTCCTCAGGCTGCATATTATCGGACGAGCACCTAGTCACCATCAAAGTCGTTGGCCGGTTCACTCAAGAAAGATAAGCATACGATCGGACCTCGAGTCGCCACGCTCAATCCCTCCAACTCGGAAGACTAACCAATTCACTTGTAGTGTCAGGCACTTATTCCAGCACTGAGAAGCATTCTGCGCCCAATCGCAAACGCTTCCCGGCGCGTCCCCAACGTACATGCCATATCTGCCCTCGATGCAGGCATCCGTGCTGAGTTGGGAGGGGCATGGCACAGCCGAGATGAGCAGAAAGAAGAGAACAAAAAAAAGGGGGGGTGTGGGGGTCAGGATCACACGTCCGGCGTTACTTAGCTGACGTCGAGGCAATGCTCGGTTAGTAGACTAGGTATACGCACCTCTTGTAGCCGTAAGTCTTGTAGTTCGCCTTGCAATCGTTATGAGCATCTCTGTAAAGAAACCGAAATGTCAGATTAAATTACAGATTTGGGGCATAAAATGGACCTGGCTTACTCGCAGCGCTGATCGAGGTTGGGGCACCTGCCGTGCTTGGCCAGATCAGTGAGGCACTCTTCGACGACAAGACCCCAAAAGACCGTGATGTAGCGCAGCTATGACTCACCCGAGGGGGGAAGCTTGAATACCGACCACGGCGGCAACGAGGAGGATGGGTAGGAAACGCATGTTAAGGGGGGGGGGTGTTCCAATCGATAAACTTGGTCGAATTCGGTGATGGGGTAGATGAAGAGAGAGAGAGAGAGAGAGAGAGAGAGAGAAAGCCTGAAAGTATGTCAAGGAAGTAAAAGCGGACTCGTGTCGTTCGCCATGCGGTGCTCATGCGGTGCAGTGTGTTTCGGAACTCCTTGACTCGGCGTCAACGCTGTCTCGGAAACTGCTTTGACCTCGCGCCACGCGCCACGCTGGCGCCGGTCGCTTGGAGTACGGGTTGAGTCGCGTGGCCCACGTGCACGCTACGCTTAAGCTTAGTTAGTTAACTAAGTACGCCACCGCGGATAGTTAACTAACTATCCCAACTATTGAGGCATAGTTGATAGTTAAATAGTTCTAGCTCGGAGGCTATCATAGTTAACTATTGCAACTATGGCAACTATAGGGGTCGCCGAGGACTGCCGGGGCAAGGAGCATTGGCCAAGATGGCGATCGATTTCTTGACGACGCCTTCGACCGCCTACGATGCGGAACGCGCTTTTTCCGCTGGGCGCCATATCCTTAATCAACTGCAACACTTCCGGATCCCTCTTGAATGCCAAGATGTGCGTTGGCAGCTGGGCCGGCGCTGATGATGACGCTGCTCGTACGTAAGAAATTGATTGATCGAGTTACGATGATACTTACTAGTACTCGTGAGTTTATTTTGTTGTCCTGCCGCACCTTCCGGTTTCATCACTGACTCCAACTCTGCATACACAATTTGGCATATCTACAGCTATCGTCAGATTGTCATACAGCGCGCAGCCCTCAAAGGTCGTGCCCGCCAAGAGGCGCGCCACAGGAACTAGAGAAGCAATTTATCTCGATGATGATGATGATGAGGTGTAGGTCTGTCATGTAGAATCTCGTTCAAATGACAAATTACTGTTGTCAACGGTTGTTTCAAGAGTAATGTATACCGCTTGAGTTTATATAAGCTATGCTATTACACTTTCGTAAGAGGGTAGTTTGAGAGCATGGCATCGAGCGGCTCTTATAAGTCGGTGGCCGAACCAGAGGAGCAATAGGCTCAATACAACCAAGCAGTTGTTGTATACTGCTGAGCCCTATGGGGTAATTGCGTTGGGTAAGCCCTCGGCCTCAATGACGCTCGGCGTGCACCATGATTAGGGGCCATTTTTATAGTTATCCCTGGTTAACTATCCCAACTATAGTAACTATTGGGTCATAGTTGATAGTTAGATAGTTATGGCTGGAAGGTGGGATAGTTAACTGACTAACTATGGAGCAACTAAGCTTAAGCGTAGCCTTGCCGGCGGCGGGCGTGGGAGGGATTGGACGCCGCCGGTCATGGTCTGTGCCTACTCGGCAGGTCACTTCTTCATTGATTTGCGCACCGGAGGTCGTATTCCTAGCTTCAATGATGGAAACACAGGTAGAGTGCCCATGACACGTAGGTCGGAAGGCCTGAACGTAGCGGCTTGAACCGCACGCCCGTGCGCCTGCAGGATCATGCAGGACTCCCGGGAAAGCTCAGCCCAATGTGCGTCTCGAAAAACGGCGATTTTTGGCGGATTTATACATTGGGATGAGGTGTCTGAGGGGTCGATTTATACCTATTTTCAGACGTACACTGGAAGAATTCCGAAAACATGAAAAACTCAATGTCGTGAAATTGCCCAAAAAATCGCTCTCTAACAGCCAGAAAGACGAAAAATCGCTCCGACGACCCGGTACTAACGTCGCGTCCGCTTTGACAGCCGGCCGCTTGGACCCTACGAAGGGCCCGACCGCTTATAATTATCGGCTCCGCTCCCTCCGTCTGCATTGCCCCTCTCCTCGCCAGCATGCGCCAGACCCTTCCGAATCGGGGCCAAGGACGCTGCAAGGACCCCTTTTGAAGCTTTGCAGCTGGCAATATCGCTCTTGCGCCTGTGGGTCCAGGACTCGCCAAGTGTTGCCGTCGAAGCCAAAACCAGCTGGGGGCTCAACGGTCTGCATGCTCGAGTTGTAGGTGTCAAGGCAGCTGACGACCCGGTGACCATTCAAAAAGAAGATTCGAGCTTGGCCGCGGCTGTTGCGATTGGTGAAGACTCCGGAACGGGCTTGCGTAGGAAAGAGCTCCTGAATCACGATGTTGGAGACGAGTCCGAGGGATTCGGTGCTCTCAACACTGCAGGGACGCATTGCTGGTGACGGATTTGTGTAAATATAGCGCACTGTGGTGCATACAGAGGCCGACGTGATGAGCAAGTTTTCTCAATTGCAGTGAAGGGGTTCGAAAGGCAACAAGCAAGGCGCTTTTGAGACTCACCATATCCGAGGGCAAGTCCCTCTCCGTTGCGAATATTGAGGTCAAGTTCATCACAGCTTTGTGTGATGTGGTTCAAAGATAACCAAGGAGCCGATTTTCAACGGATTCTTGGCCGATACGGAGCCATTGTTCGCGCCGAGGTGTGGATGTTGCTGATCGAGCTGTCGGTAGCGAACGGCCCGACTCCTATCCCTTTCTATTCAACATCGCAGCAAGATGTTAATTCAGAAAAAAGCACGTGATTTTCTCCAGAATACTGCATACATGTGCTCTTGCGTCCTTCGTGTTTTGCCTTGTTTCGACTTCGTGTTCGGTCATCTGTCGACCGGCCGTTCGAATTCCACCCCCGGTCCAACGGACATTCCGAGACATTCCTGTGAGTTTCCGCCAACGCTCATCGTTCGTGGATTCAAGTAGACCGCTCAAAATTGCCGAATGAACAGCAGCATGTGATCCTGGAGGCGATTGATTCGATCCATTGGAGTCAGAAGCTGTGGATGATATTGCGGCGGATTGCCCTATCGCGTCGAGCGCGGGACTCTGCGTTTGGAGCCCGTCAAGTGGTCGCCACGGAACTTGCTGCAAAACAATACGCCGGCGATACAGCATATGCAAAGCCGGCTGCCAACCGATCGCAAGCTTCGCCACGACTAGTAGCGGAACGTCAGGGTACTCGATTCGCTGTATTGTATGTCCATACACCCAGCGAACGAGCGCTATACAGATATCTCTCGAGCAAGGTACGACTGGGAGCTTGTAAGGGTTTGATCCCTCAAAGGTCGCGAGAACTGCTACAATCGACTGTTGACGTGTTCGGTTCGTTTGAGGTTGATCTCGTTGAAGTCCTCTAAGTTGTCTAAAGGAAAGAAAGACTATCCAAAGGTACTGTGACAAATCTATTCAAACGAGAGGAGAGCAAGTTGTCTCAGCTGTGGGCAAGGCCCGTGGAAGGGGCGCACCCCTCACAGAGCTCCTCAAAATCTTCGGATATTCGAGATTACCGAGCTGTGGAATAAGTATGCCAACGGATAGACATTTTTTACAAAGTATGTCGCGTATGTGTCACACTGAATGGTAATGTTGAGCTGAAGCGCAATTCTCACACAGATGCCAGAGCACAGCAATACGTGGGCATCGAGATGGTCGTCGCTGGCAAGTGCTCAAGCCACAATGAACATGGGTGGGAACGACGTCAGTGTGATTCAAGCTTTGCTTACCGACCCCTCCCGCGGTCGTGATGTTAGCATGCTAGCGGCTAATCCATTACTCGGTCACAAATCGCCAGTCTTGGGGAGGCTTACAGAGGTAGAAGTCGATTCCTTGGATCCTCCAACCTCACCCATCCGCCCCTTTGTTGCAACTGCCTCGAGCGACACTGGTTCGAGCGCGGACTTGGGCACGAGCAGCGCTTTGACGCGCGCGGGTACCACAAAAGGGGCAAGGCACTGTCGATTATGTGGGCAAACTATTTGTCGACGCAAGGGGTCAAAGCTAAGCGATGACGGATCGGTGACTGGGTGTGACGGGGCGTGCTTGGACTGCGGGAAGCCTTTTGGGCTGACAGACGAGATGGATCCGAACGACCCACAATCACGAAGGTTCTGTAGAGGACTGACAAGGGCTGAGATGAGTGGTCGAGCTCGGCATCAAAAGAAGTGTCACAACTTTGTAGCTGCATAATACCGGCGTAATATGATGTATGTTGTCAAAATGACTTGTTCCGTACCACTTCCTCTCTTTCTCCTTTTTCACCTCCCCCAGTTGGTGTGTTGGGAATGAGGGTTAGGAATGGCGCGTTCATTGGTAATCTGTTTAGAAGCGCTCGTCTGTTTAGTGAAGCCTGGCGATGCGCACCAACCGTTGTCTTCTCTCCACGGTTGGATTACACGCTCGTCAGGTACGCATGTTTAGCTTCACAGCCACTTTCGTTGCAATTAACTGACGGTTGGATTACACGCTCGTCAGTCTGTTATTTGGTAGCGTCTGTATTGCCGCAAGGCACAGATCCGCACGCAGAAAAGACGCAGCGCATATCCAAGATGGCTACGACCACGGTGGATTCCGGGTCCGCCACTCATCGCGGCCTTATGGGCGACCTGTATGGCAATGTCGACGCCACAAATTGGGGAATGGCCAAGGATCGACTCCAACGGGTGTTGGAGGGCGATGGCCGGTTCAAGCATGTCACGACCGAACTCAGCGTTGGCCCCGAGCCCGAACAGTCCGAGTTCACCCGTACGCTGGGTGGCTCCACAGTGGCCGACGTAGCCACGTTCCGTACACAACATCGGAACTACCGGCATGACGTCGACGACCTCAATCAAGCCTTGGCGCAGGCCCGCAACATCTTGTTCGTATGCCTGGGGGAGGCCACGTTCGCGCGCATCGCAGACAAGCCAACGCACGAGCTGTGGGCGGCCCTCGATGAGGATCTCGGCGCCGCATCCCACGACTTCGCGCGGTCGGAGAAACTCGATGCTCTTTTCCAATACCAAGCCTACGTCGATGGAGACCCTCTCGACCCTTGGTTGTCGCGCTTCAACCGGCTGTTCGTCGATCTCAACGCCGCGCATGTTTCCCGCGACAAGGCCTACCAGCGCGCCAAGATCGACGGGGTCAAGTACACGCAAGCTGAGTTTGACAAGTGGGTTCCGCCGCCTGCGTTGTCGGAAGGCATCCGCATGGACCTCTTGAAGGCGAGGATGTCACGGCCTATTGTCACGGTTATCGACGCCCTCGGCCCTATCCCGTCGCTCAGTGATGTGGAGGGCGCGATTCGTCGCGCGGCGATGTCTCGCTCTTCCGGCACCGACGTCGCCGAAGCCCTCGCGGCGAAGACTCAGGGTCGTCGCAGGCGCCCCGCTCGTTCGTCAGGCAAACCGAAGTCCAGTTTTCTCTCGGCTTCGAAGGTACCGGGTCTCGTGGACAAGTGGCCGCACGGGGTTGCGCAGAACGGTCGCCTGAGGCTGGGCCCGTCGCAGTGTCGGAAATGCTACGAGCAGGGTCATCTTGGCGACGAATGTACCGTCCCCTCGACCGAACTGTCCCGTCATCGGGTTGCCGTCTTAGCCAAGCACAACATCTCCATCGGCGCGGCCGACGCGATGGCGCTCGTGGCTGAGTACGGTCCCGACCCATCGGTTGACGACGACTCTTACGAGAACTATTTTGCCGAGGTCGCGCTTGACACCGAAGTCTCTGCGCTGTACTTGCACGACGGTCCCCGCTACCTCCTCGACTCGGGGGCGACGCGCCACATGACCACTCGTCGGGATCTCTTGGTCGACTTCCAGCCTTTCACGACGGAGCGGGTGCGCGTAGTCGGCGCATTCAAGTCCAGCGCCATGGCTGTCGGCAAGGGCACCCTTCGCTTTGACGCCAATGGCGCGCCTCTCGAGCTCCGCGACGTCCTTCTCGTCCCGGGTCTGTCCGCCGAGCTCGTCTCTCTTGCCAGTCTCATGAAGGATGGGTACCAGCTGTCTGGGATTTGCGACGCCGCGGGCGCACACTCTGGTCTCACCGTCTCGGGTCCGGCTTCGAGTCTCACCTTTGCTCTCGATCGCAACCACTACGTTCTCCAGGCGAGTCCGGCCTCACCTCCTCTGGCGGATCACCACGCGCTGACAGCCACCTCCTTGCCTACAGATGTAGTGCTTTGGCATCAGCGTTTGGGTCATCTGTCCTGGGGTCGTTTGGTAGAACTTGCTAAGTCGGGCGACATTTCCCTCGACATCTCTGCTGTAACCCGGGATCAACTTCGTCTCCTCGATCAGTGCGATGCCTGCTGCTCCGGCAAGGCCGTGTCTGCCCCCAGTCGTGAGGCTGCCCACCACCCCGCCGACGCACCTTTCGCTCGGGTCTTCGCCGACGTGTGGGGGCCTTCCCCTGTCCCTGCTCTCTCCGGCGTCCGATATCTGTGCGGTGTCACGGATGAATACTCGCGTTTCCGCTGGGCTCGCGGCATTCGGCTCAAGAGCGAGGCTTCGTCCGTACTCAAGGGCTTCGTTGCGATGTCGAAAATCCAGTATGCTGGCCCGGGAGTGGCGACCTTGCGCACGGATAGGGGGGGTGAGTTCGTCAACAACGACCTCCGGGATTGGCTTGCTGAGCGGGGCATTTTTCACGAGCTATCCACGGCATACGAGCACGGTCAGATGGGCATACAGGAACGGAGTTGGCGTACGATTTTCAACTCTGTTCGGGCGTGGCTTCATCGTTCAGGACTGCCGTCATCGCTGTGGGAAGAGGCTGCGCAGGCGGCCATCTACGTTATCAACCTCCTCCCGTCGTCGCCTCTGCAGCAGCGCACCCCTGATGCCGTTCTTCACGCCGCTGCGAGTCCCGTTACGTCCACCCGTCGTCCCCGCATCGATCGTGTCAAAACCTGGGGCTGCGCCGCCCAGGTACCGTTCGCTCCCGAGCAACGTTCCAACAAGTTGGCTCCGCGTTCGCGCCTGTGCTACTTTGTCGGGTACTCTTTGCGCTCTAAGGCCTGGCGCTTCTACGACCCGGTTGGCAACAAGGTCTTCGAGTCGTCTCAGGCCAAGTTCTTCGAAGATCGCTTCTTCCCCGCCGCGGCAAACCCTGTACCTACTGTTGTTGCGCCCGCCGTTCTGTCCTATCCGTCCGTCCCGCGCAGAGTTCCTCCGCCCGACCTTCCCCCTGACGACGACGATACTGTCAATCCTGCGGGCGTCGCACCCGCCGTCGCGGCCGCTCCCGCTGTTGCCCCCGCCGTTGCTGTCCCGCCCGCGGCTGGTCCGGTCGACGTTGTGGCCCCACCTGTCCCGCCCTCCCTCGTGTTCTCCAATCCGGGTCCGGCGAACGCCCCTCCTGTAGGTGATCGTTCCACTCGTGCTCGTCGCCCCCCTGACTACCTGGGTTTCGCCCGCGCGGCTCACGACTTGGAGTTCGCCGCGCACGCCTCCGTCTCGATCGAGGACTTTGACGAGGACGATCCCGACGTCCAGCTGTACTCGTACGAGGAAGCGACTGCCTTTCTTGCCAAAGTCGATAAGGACGACGCCCCTACCGTTCGCGCGGCACTCGCTGGTTCGTTCCGCGACTACTGGCTGGCGGCCATGGCGACCGAGGAGGGCGCACTGGCGGCGAAGCAAACATTTTCCAAGCCGCTTCGTCCCCCTCGCGGGGCTATCATAATCGGCAGTATGTGGGTCCTCATGGTGAAGCGCGACGCCGAGGGCAAAATCGTAAAGTACAAAGCTCGCCTCGTTGCGCGTGGGGACATGCAGAGGCGTCGGGGTGAGCAAATTGACTCGTTCTCGCCTACTGGCCGCGCCGCCTCCCATCGCCTGCTGCTCGCCCTTGCCGTTGAGAACGAGTGGGAGACCCGGCAATTCGACGTCTCGTCGGCATACCTCAACGGCAATCTCGGTGGGACGGAGATCTACATGCGTCTGCCCAGTGGGCAAGTCGTGCGCCTTCAGCGCGCGCTGTACGGACTCGTCCAGGCGGGTAGGGAGTGGTACAAGGTCTTCACCGAGTGGATTTTGTCGATTGGCTTCACGCGTACCGACAGCGATCATGCCGTCTTCATTCGCAGGGAAGGGGATAAGCGCTGTTTCCTTTCCATTCATGTCGACGACGGACTGCTCACGGGTGACGGCGACCTCGACGGCGTTCTCACTCAGCTCAAGGCGCGTTTTGAGGCCCGCAGCACGGACGAGGTGTCTTTCTTCCTGGGTCAGAGTATAATCCGTGAGGGCAGAACGGGCGCGGCCATCGTTACTCAATCTCATTTTGTGGATGCGATTCTCGAGGAATACAACATGGCCAACGCCTCCCCGCGTCCCACCCCGCTTGCGGCACCGTCGACGCTGAGGAACCGTGTGAGCTCTGATTTCGACCCCGCTTCCATACCGTACCGTGCCATTGTCGGCAAACTTCTGTATCTGTCCGGCACTACTCGGCCCGACATCGCTTTCGCCGTGTCCAAGGCTGCTCGTTTCTGTAACAACTTCGAGGCGGAACATTGGGAGGCGCTCAAGCACATTCTCCGGTACCTCGTCGGCACTCGTAACTTTGGCATTCGATACCAGAAAACCCATCAGCCGATGTCGGCCATTTTGGAGGGTTTTGTCGACGCGGACCATGGTGCCGACCCTGTGACCCGCCGCAGCGTCTCGGGTTACGTCTTCACGTGCGCTGGCGGGGCAATCTCCTGGATCGCCAAACGTCAGACTCTTGTCACTCTGTCGAGCACCGAGGCCGAATATGTGGCCATGTCGTACGCCGCTCGTGAGGGGATCTGGTTGCGTCGGCTGCTGGCCGATCTTGGTTTTGAGCAGACATCGCCGACTCGTCTGAGGGGTGACAACCAATCGGCTATCACTCTGGCCAAACACCCGGCTTTCCATGCTCGCACCAAACACATCGGGATCCATTTCCACTTCATCCGAGATCACATTGCGGAGGGCACAATCGAGATGGTCTGGGTGCCCACGGGCACCATGGCTGCGGACGTCCTCACCAAAGGGCTCGGAACTCAGAAGCACTATCAGTTTGTACACGCGATGGGGCTTATCGATTCATCGCGTGAAGGGGCGAGTTGGTGTGTTGGGAATGAGGGTTAGGAATGGCGCGTTCATTGGTAATCTGTTTAGAAGCGCTCGTCTGTTTAGTGAAGCCTGGCGATGCGCACCAACCGTTGTCTTCTCTCCACGGTTGGATTACACGCTCGTCAGGTACGCATGTTTAGCTTCACAGCCACTTTCGTTGCAATTAACTGACGGTTGGATTACACGCTCGTCAGTCTGTTATTCCCCCTCCCTCTTCTTCTTCTTTCTCCTTCTTCCTCTTCCCCTCCCTCTTCTCCTTTCCCCCCTTTTTTTCTCTTTCCCTCTCCTCTTCCTTTTTTTTCCTTTTTCTTTTCCTCTCCTCCCCCCCCCAACCCCCGACATGGGTACGGGCCCGTTTTTCCGCCCTCTTTCACTACATAGTCTTTCCACGAAATCGTCTGTACCATCATTGCAAGCGAAGAAGACATTACACCAACCTGACTCCGCCTCTGAAATCTGAACCGACTCGTAAAGTAAACCCTCCCTCTCCGACCCGTCAAACTCCTCTCCCACTTTCCATCTCATCTCGAGTTTTGCGACCGATAACCGACGACCGAACGAGGGCTGACCACCCCCTCTTTCCTCCAGAGGCTCGTTCCTCAGGGATTACGCTTGCCGCAGCACTCGTTCTCACAGCAAAGGGTTTGATTGCCCATGTCCTCAGGCTGCATATTATCGGACGAGCACCTAGTCACCATCAAAGTCGTTGGCCGGTTCACTCAAGAAAGATAAGCATACGATCGGACCTCGAGTCGCCACGCTCAATCCCTCCAACTCGGAAGACTAACCAATTCACTTGTAGTGTCAGGCACTTATTCCAGCACTGAGAAGCATTCTGCGCCCAATCGCAAACGCTTCCCGGCGCGTCCCCAACGTACATGCCATATCTGCCCTCGATGCAGGCATCCGTGCTGAGTTGGGAGGGGCATGGCACAGCCGAGATGAGCAGAAAGAAGAGAACAAAAAAAAGGGGGGGTGTGGGGGTCAGGATCACACGTCCGGCGTTACTTAGCTGACGTCGAGGCAATGCTCGGTTAGTAGACTAGGTATACGCACCTCTTGTAGCCGTAAGTCTTGTAGTTCGCCTTGCAATCGTTATGAGCATCTCTGTAAAGAAACCGAAATGTCAGATTAAATTACAGATTTGGGGCATAAAATGGACCTGGCTTACTCGCAGCGCTGATCGAGGTTGGGGCACCTGCCGTGCTTGGCCAGATCAGTGAGGCACTCTTCGACGACAAGACCCCAAAAGACCGTGATGTAGCGCAGCTATGACTCACCCGAGGGGGGAAGCTTGAATACCGACCACGGCGGCAACGAGGAGGATGGGTAGGAAACGCATGTTAAGGGGGGGGGGTGTTCCAATCGATAAACTTGGTCGAATTCGGTGATGGGGTAGATGAAGAGAGAGAGAGAGAGAGAGAGAGAGAGAGAAAGCCTGAAAGTATGTCAAGGAAGTAAAAGCGGACTCGTGTCGTTCGCCATGCGGTGCTCATGCGGTGCAGTGTGTTTCGGAACTCCTTGACTCGGCGTCAACGCTGTCTCGGAAACTGCTTTGACCTCGCGCCACGCGCCACGCTGGCGCCGGTCGCTTGGAGTACGGGTTGAGTCGCGTGGCCCACGTGCACGCTACGCTTAAGCTTAGTTAGTTAACTAAGTACGCCACCGCGGATAGTTAACTAACTATCCCAACTATTGAGGCATAGTTGATAGTTAAATAGTTCTAGCTCGGAGGCTATCATAGTTAACTATTGCAACTATGGCAACTATAGGGGTCGCCGAGGACTGCCGGGGCAAGGAGCATTGGCCAAGATGGCGATCGATTTCTTGACGACGCCTTCGACCGCCTACGATGCGGAACGCGCTTTTTCCGCTGGGCGCCATATCCTTAATCAACTGCAACACTTCCGGATCCCTCTTGAATGCCAAGATGTGCGTTGGCAGCTGGGCCGGCGCTGATGATGACGCTGCTCGTACGTAAGAAATTGATTGATCGAGTTACGATGATACTTACTAGTACTCGTGAGTTTATTTTGTTGTCCTGCCGCACCTTCCGGTTTCATCACTGACTCCAACTCTGCATACACAATTTGGCATATCTACAGCTATCGTCAGATTGTCATACAGCGCGCAGCCCTCAAAGGTCGTGCCCGCCAAGAGGCGCGCCACAGGAACTAGAGAAGCAATTTATCTCGATGATGATGATGATGAGGTGTAGGTCTGTCATGTAGAATCTCGTTCAAATGACAAATTACTGTTGTCAACGGTTGTTTCAAGAGTAATGTATACCGCTTGAGTTTATATAAGCTATGCTATTACACTTTCGTAAGAGGGTAGTTTGAGAGCATGGCATCGAGCGGCTCTTATAAGTCGGTGGCCGAACCAGAGGAGCAATAGGCTCAATACAACCAAGCAGTTGTTGTATACTGCTGAGCCCTATGGGGTAATTGCGTTGGGTAAGCCCTCGGCCTCAATGACGCTCGGCGTGCACCATGATTAGGGGCCATTTTTATAGTTATCCCTGGTTAACTATCCCAACTATAGTAACTATTGGGTCATAGTTGATAGTTAGATAGTTATGGCTGGAAGGTGGGATAGTTAACTGACTAACTATGGAGCAACTAAGCTTAAGCGTAGCCTTGCCGGCGGCGGGCGTGGGAGGGATTGGACGCCGCCGGTCATGGTCTGTGCCTACTCGGCAGGTCACTTCTTCATTGATTTGCGCACCGGAGGTCGTATTCCTAGCTTCAATGATGGAAACACAGGTAGAGTGCCCATGACACGTAGGTCGGAAGGCCTGAACGTAGCGGCTTGAACCGCACGCCCGTGCGCCTGCAGGATCATGCAGGACTCCCGGGAAAGCTCAGCCCAATGTGCGTCTCGAAAAACGGCGATTTTTGGCGGATTTATACATTGGGATGAGGTGTCTGAGGGGTCGATTTATACCTATTTTCAGACGTACACTGGAAGAATTCCGAAAACATGAAAAACTCAATGTCGTGAAATTGCCCAAAAAATCGCTCTCTAACAGCCAGAAAGACGAAAAATCGCTCCGACGACCCGGTACTAACGTCGCGTCCGCTTTGACAGCCGGCCGCTTGGACCCTACGAAGGGCCCGACCGCTTATAATTATCGGCTCCGCTCCCTCCGTCTGCATTGCCCCTCTCCTCGCCAGCATGCGCCAGACCCTTCCGAATCGGGGCCAAGGACGCTGCAAGGACCCCTTTTGAAGCTTTGCAGCTGGCAATATCGCTCTTGCGCCTGTGGGTCCAGGACTCGCCAAGTGTTGCCGTCGAAGCCAAAACCAGCTGGGGGCTCAACGGTCTGCATGCTCGAGTTGTAGGTGTCAAGGCAGCTGACGACCCGGTGACCATTCAAAAAGAAGATTCGAGCTTGGCCGCGGCTGTTGCGATTGGTGAAGACTCCGGAACGGGCTTGCGTAGGAAAGAGCTCCTGAATCACGATGTTGGAGACGAGTCCGAGGGATTCGGTGCTCTCAACACTGCAGGGACGCATTGCTGGTGACGGATTTGTGTAAATATAGCGCACTGTGGTGCATACAGAGGCCGACGTGATGAGCAAGTTTTCTCAATTGCAGTGAAGGGGTTCGAAAGGCAACAAGCAAGGCGCTTTTGAGACTCACCATATCCGAGGGCAAGTCCCTCTCCGTTGCGAATATTGAGGTCAAGTTCATCACAGCTTTGTGTGATGTGGTTCAAAGATAACCAAGGAGCCGATTTTCAACGGATTCTTGGCCGATACGGAGCCATTGTTCGCGCCGAGGTGTGGATGTTGCTGATCGAGCTGTCGGTAGCGAACGGCCCGACTCCTATCCCTTTCTATTCAACATCGCAGCAAGATGTTAATTCAGAAAAAAGCACGTGATTTTCTCCAGAATACTGCATACATGTGCTCTTGCGTCCTTCGTGTTTTGCCTTGTTTCGACTTCGTGTTCGGTCATCTGTCGACCGGCCGTTCGAATTCCACCCCCGGTCCAACGGACATTCCGAGACATTCCTGTGAGTTTCCGCCAACGCTCATCGTTCGTGGATTCAAGTAGACCGCTCAAAATTGCCGAATGAACAGCAGCATGTGATCCTGGAGGCGATTGATTCGATCCATTGGAGTCAGAAGCTGTGGATGATATTGCGGCGGATTGCCCTATCGCGTCGAGCGCGGGACTCTGCGTTTGGAGCCCGTCAAGTGGTCGCCACGGAACTTGCTGCAAAACAATACGCCGGCGATACAGCATATGCAAAGCCGGCTGCCAACCGATCGCAAGCTTCGCCACGACTAGTAGCGGAACGTCAGGGTACTCGATTCGCTGTATTGTATGTCCATACACCCAGCGAACGAGCGCTATACAGATATCTCTCGAGCAAGGTACGACTGGGAGCTTGTAAGGGTTTGATCCCTCAAAGGTCGCGAGAACTGCTACAATCGACTGTTGACGTGTTCGGTTCGTTTGAGGTTGATCTCGTTGAAGTCCTCTAAGTTGTCTAAAGGAAAGAAAGACTATCCAAAGGTACTGTGACAAATCTATTCAAACGAGAGGAGAGCAAGTTGTCTCAGCTGTGGGCAAGGCCCGTGGAAGGGGCGCACCCCTCACAGAGCTCCTCAAAATCTTCGGATATTCGAGATTACCGAGCTGTGGAATAAGTATGCCAACGGATAGACATTTTTTACAAAGTATGTCGCGTATGTGTCACACTGAATGGTAATGTTGAGCTGAAGCGCAATTCTCACACAGATGCCAGAGCACAGCAATACGTGGGCATCGAGATGGTCGTCGCTGGCAAGTGCTCAAGCCACAATGAACATGGGTGGGAACGACGTCAGTGTGATTCAAGCTTTGCTTACCGACCCCTCCCGCGGTCGTGATGTTAGCATGCTAGCGGCTAATCCATTACTCGGTCACAAATCGCCAGTCTTGGGGAGGCTTACAGAGGTAGAAGTCGATTCCTTGGATCCTCCAACCTCACCCATCCGCCCCTTTGTTGCAACTGCCTCGAGCGACACTGGTTCGAGCGCGGACTTGGGCACGAGCAGCGCTTTGACGCGCGCGGGTACCACAAAAGGGGCAAGGCACTGTCGATTATGTGGGCAAACTATTTGTCGACGCAAGGGGTCAAAGCTAAGCGATGACGGATCGGTGACTGGGTGTGACGGGGCGTGCTTGGACTGCGGGAAGCCTTTTGGGCTGACAGACGAGATGGATCCGAACGACCCACAATCACGAAGGTTCTGTAGAGGACTGACAAGGGCTGAGATGAGTGGTCGAGCTCGGCATCAAAAGAAGTGTCACAACTTTGTAGCTGCATAATACCGGCGTAATATGATGTATGTTGTCAAAATGACTTGTTCCGTACCACTTCCTCTCTTTCTCCTTTTTCACCTCCCCCAGTTGGTGTGTTGGGAATGAGGGTTAGGAATGGCGCGTTCATTGGTAATCTGTTTAGAAGCGCTCGTCTGTTTAGTGAAGCCTGGCGATGCGCACCAACCGTTGTCTTCTCTCCACGGTTGGATTACACGCTCGTCAGGTACGCATGTTTAGCTTCACAGCCACTTTCGTTGCAATTAACTGACGGTTGGATTACACGCTCGTCAGTCTGTTATTTGGTAGCGTCTGTATTGCCGCAAGGCACAGATCCGCACGCAGAAAAGACGCAGCGCATATCCAAGATGGCTACGACCACGGTGGATTCCGGGTCCGCCACTCATCGCGGCCTTATGGGCGACCTGTATGGCAATGTCGACGCCACAAATTGGGGAATGGCCAAGGATCGACTCCAACGGGTGTTGGAGGGCGATGGCCGGTTCAAGCATGTCACGACCGAACTCAGCGTTGGCCCCGAGCCCGAACAGTCCGAGTTCACCCGTACGCTGGGTGGCTCCACAGTGGCCGACGTAGCCACGTTCCGTACACAACATCGGAACTACCGGCATGACGTCGACGACCTCAATCAAGCCTTGGCGCAGGCCCGCAACATCTTGTTCGTATGCCTGGGGGAGGCCACGTTCGCGCGCATCGCAGACAAGCCAACGCACGAGCTGTGGGCGGCCCTCGATGAGGATCTCGGCGCCGCATCCCACGACTTCGCGCGGTCGGAGAAACTCGATGCTCTTTTCCAATACCAAGCCTACGTCGATGGAGACCCTCTCGACCCTTGGTTGTCGCGCTTCAACCGGCTGTTCGTCGATCTCAACGCCGCGCATGTTTCCCGCGACAAGGCCTACCAGCGCGCCAAGATCGACGGGGTCAAGTACACGCAAGCTGAGTTTGACAAGTGGGTTCCGCCGCCTGCGTTGTCGGAAGGCATCCGCATGGACCTCTTGAAGGCGAGGATGTCACGGCCTATTGTCACGGTTATCGACGCCCTCGGCCCTATCCCGTCGCTCAGTGATGTGGAGGGCGCGATTCGTCGCGCGGCGATGTCTCGCTCTTCCGGCACCGACGTCGCCGAAGCCCTCGCGGCGAAGACTCAGGGTCGTCGCAGGCGCCCCGCTCGTTCGTCAGGCAAACCGAAGTCCAGTTTTCTCTCGGCTTCGAAGGTACCGGGTCTCGTGGACAAGTGGCCGCACGGGGTTGCGCAGAACGGTCGCCTGAGGCTGGGCCCGTCGCAGTGTCGGAAATGCTACGAGCAGGGTCATCTTGGCGACGAATGTACCGTCCCCTCGACCGAACTGTCCCGTCATCGGGTTGCCGTCTTAGCCAAGCACAACATCTCCATCGGCGCGGCCGACGCGATGGCGCTCGTGGCTGAGTACGGTCCCGACCCATCGGTTGACGACGACTCTTACGAGAACTATTTTGCCGAGGTCGCGCTTGACACCGAAGTCTCTGCGCTGTACTTGCACGACGGTCCCCGCTACCTCCTCGACTCGGGGGCGACGCGCCACATGACCACTCGTCGGGATCTCTTGGTCGACTTCCAGCCTTTCACGACGGAGCGGGTGCGCGTAGTCGGCGCATTCAAGTCCAGCGCCATGGCTGTCGGCAAGGGCACCCTTCGCTTTGACGCCAATGGCGCGCCTCTCGAGCTCCGCGACGTCCTTCTCGTCCCGGGTCTGTCCGCCGAGCTCGTCTCTCTTGCCAGTCTCATGAAGGATGGGTACCAGCTGTCTGGGATTTGCGACGCCGCGGGCGCACACTCTGGTCTCACCGTCTCGGGTCCGGCTTCGAGTCTCACCTTTGCTCTCGATCGCAACCACTACGTTCTCCAGGCGAGTCCGGCCTCACCTCCTCTGGCGGATCACCACGCGCTGACAGCCACCTCCTTGCCTACAGATGTAGTGCTTTGGCATCAGCGTTTGGGTCATCTGTCCTGGGGTCGTTTGGTAGAACTTGCTAAGTCGGGCGACATTTCCCTCGACATCTCTGCTGTAACCCGGGATCAACTTCGTCTCCTCGATCAGTGCGATGCCTGCTGCTCCGGCAAGGCCGTGTCTGCCCCCAGTCGTGAGGCTGCCCACCACCCCGCCGACGCACCTTTCGCTCGGGTCTTCGCCGACGTGTGGGGGCCTTCCCCTGTCCCTGCTCTCTCCGGCGTCCGATATCTGTGCGGTGTCACGGATGAATACTCGCGTTTCCGCTGGGCTCGCGGCATTCGGCTCAAGAGCGAGGCTTCGTCCGTACTCAAGGGCTTCGTTGCGATGTCGAAAATCCAGTATGCTGGCCCGGGAGTGGCGACCTTGCGCACGGATAGGGGGGGTGAGTTCGTCAACAACGACCTCCGGGATTGGCTTGCTGAGCGGGGCATTTTTCACGAGCTATCCACGGCATACGAGCACGGTCAGATGGGCATACAGGAACGGAGTTGGCGTACGATTTTCAACTCTGTTCGGGCGTGGCTTCATCGTTCAGGACTGCCGTCATCGCTGTGGGAAGAGGCTGCGCAGGCGGCCATCTACGTTATCAACCTCCTCCCGTCGTCGCCTCTGCAGCAGCGCACCCCTGATGCCGTTCTTCACGCCGCTGCGAGTCCCGTTACGTCCACCCGTCGTCCCCGCATCGATCGTGTCAAAACCTGGGGCTGCGCCGCCCAGGTACCGTTCGCTCCCGAGCAACGTTCCAACAAGTTGGCTCCGCGTTCGCGCCTGTGCTACTTTGTCGGGTACTCTTTGCGCTCTAAGGCCTGGCGCTTCTACGACCCGGTTGGCAACAAGGTCTTCGAGTCGTCTCAGGCCAAGTTCTTCGAAGATCGCTTCTTCCCCGCCGCGGCAAACCCTGTACCTACTGTTGTTGCGCCCGCCGTTCTGTCCTATCCGTCCGTCCCGCGCAGAGTTCCTCCGCCCGACCTTCCCCCTGACGACGACGATACTGTCAATCCTGCGGGCGTCGCACCCGCCGTCGCGGCCGCTCCCGCTGTTGCCCCCGCCGTTGCTGTCCCGCCCGCGGCTGGTCCGGTCGACGTTGTGGCCCCACCTGTCCCGCCCTCCCTCGTGTTCTCCAATCCGGGTCCGGCGAACGCCCCTCCTGTAGGTGATCGTTCCACTCGTGCTCGTCGCCCCCCTGACTACCTGGGTTTCGCCCGCGCGGCTCACGACTTGGAGTTCGCCGCGCACGCCTCCGTCTCGATCGAGGACTTTGACGAGGACGATCCCGACGTCCAGCTGTACTCGTACGAGGAAGCGACTGCCTTTCTTGCCAAAGTCGATAAGGACGACGCCCCTACCGTTCGCGCGGCACTCGCTGGTTCGTTCCGCGACTACTGGCTGGCGGCCATGGCGACCGAGGAGGGCGCACTGGCGGCGAAGCAAACATTTTCCAAGCCGCTTCGTCCCCCTCGCGGGGCTATCATAATCGGCAGTATGTGGGTCCTCATGGTGAAGCGCGACGCCGAGGGCAAAATCGTAAAGTACAAAGCTCGCCTCGTTGCGCGTGGGGACATGCAGAGGCGTCGGGGTGAGCAAATTGACTCGTTCTCGCCTACTGGCCGCGCCGCCTCCCATCGCCTGCTGCTCGCCCTTGCCGTTGAGAACGAGTGGGAGACCCGGCAATTCGACGTCTCGTCGGCATACCTCAACGGCAATCTCGGTGGGACGGAGATCTACATGCGTCTGCCCAGTGGGCAAGTCGTGCGCCTTCAGCGCGCGCTGTACGGACTCGTCCAGGCGGGTAGGGAGTGGTACAAGGTCTTCACCGAGTGGATTTTGTCGATTGGCTTCACGCGTACCGACAGCGATCATGCCGTCTTCATTCGCAGGGAAGGGGATAAGCGCTGTTTCCTTTCCATTCATGTCGACGACGGACTGCTCACGGGTGACGGCGACCTCGACGGCGTTCTCACTCAGCTCAAGGCGCGTTTTGAGGCCCGCAGCACGGACGAGGTGTCTTTCTTCCTGGGTCAGAGTATAATCCGTGAGGGCAGAACGGGCGCGGCCATCGTTACTCAATCTCATTTTGTGGATGCGATTCTCGAGGAATACAACATGGCCAACGCCTCCCCGCGTCCCACCCCGCTTGCGGCACCGTCGACGCTGAGGAACCGTGTGAGCTCTGATTTCGACCCCGCTTCCATACCGTACCGTGCCATTGTCGGCAAACTTCTGTATCTGTCCGGCACTACTCGGCCCGACATCGCTTTCGCCGTGTCCAAGGCTGCTCGTTTCTGTAACAACTTCGAGGCGGAACATTGGGAGGCGCTCAAGCACATTCTCCGGTACCTCGTCGGCACTCGTAACTTTGGCATTCGATACCAGAAAACCCATCAGCCGATGTCGGCCATTTTGGAGGGTTTTGTCGACGCGGACCATGGTGCCGACCCTGTGACCCGCCGCAGCGTCTCGGGTTACGTCTTCACGTGCGCTGGCGGGGCAATCTCCTGGATCGCCAAACGTCAGACTCTTGTCACTCTGTCGAGCACCGAGGCCGAATATGTGGCCATGTCGTACGCCGCTCGTGAGGGGATCTGGTTGCGTCGGCTGCTGGCCGATCTTGGTTTTGAGCAGACATCGCCGACTCGTCTGAGGGGTGACAACCAATCGGCTATCACTCTGGCCAAACACCCGGCTTTCCATGCTCGCACCAAACACATCGGGATCCATTTCCACTTCATCCGAGATCACATTGCGGAGGGCACAATCGAGATGGTCTGGGTGCCCACGGGCACCATGGCTGCGGACGTCCTCACCAAAGGGCTCGGAACTCAGAAGCACTATCAGTTTGTACACGCGATGGGGCTTATCGATTCATCGCGTGAAGGGGCGAGTTGGTGTGTTGGGAATGAGGGTTAGGAATGGCGCGTTCATTGGTAATCTGTTTAGAAGCGCTCGTCTGTTTAGTGAAGCCTGGCGATGCGCACCAACCGTTGTCTTCTCTCCACGGTTGGATTACACGCTCGTCAGGTACGCATGTTTAGCTTCACAGCCACTTTCGTTGCAATTAACTGACGGTTGGATTACACGCTCGTCAGTCTGTTATTCCCCCTCCCTCTTCTTCTTCTTTCTCCTTCTTCCTCTTCCCCTCCCTCTTCTCCTTTCCCCCCTTTTTTTCTCTTTCCCTCTCCTCTTCCTTTTTTTTCCTTTTTCTTTTCCTCTCCTCCCCCCCCCAACCCCCGACATGGGTACGGGCCCGTTTTTCCGCCCTCTTTCACTACATAGTCTTTCCACGAAATCGTCTGTACCATCATTGCAAGCGAAGAAGACATTACACCAACCTGACTCCGCCTCTGAAATCTGAACCGACTCGTAAAGTAAACCCTCCCTCTCCGACCCGTCAAACTCCTCTCCCACTTTCCATCTCATCTCGAGTTTTGCGACCGATAACCGACGACCGAACGAGGGCTGACCACCCCCTCTTTCCTCCAGAGGCTCGTTCCTCAGGGATTACGCTTGCCGCAGCACTCGTTCTCACAGCAAAGGGTTTGATTGCCCATGTCCTCAGGCTGCATATTATCGGACGAGCACCTAGTCACCATCAAAGTCGTTGGCCGGTTCACTCAAGAAAGATAAGCATACGATCGGACCTCGAGTCGCCACGCTCAATCCCTCCAACTCGGAAGACTAACCAATTCACTTGTAGTGTCAGGCACTTATTCCAGCACTGAGAAGCATTCTGCGCCCAATCGCAAACGCTTCCCGGCGCGTCCCCAACGTACATGCCATATCTGCCCTCGATGCAGGCATCCGTGCTGAGTTGGGAGGGGCATGGCACAGCCGAGATGAGCAGAAAGAAGAGAACAAAAAAAAGGGGGGGTGTGGGGGTCAGGATCACACGTCCGGCGTTACTTAGCTGACGTCGAGGCAATGCTCGGTTAGTAGACTAGGTATACGCACCTCTTGTAGCCGTAAGTCTTGTAGTTCGCCTTGCAATCGTTATGAGCATCTCTGTAAAGAAACCGAAATGTCAGATTAAATTACAGATTTGGGGCATAAAATGGACCTGGCTTACTCGCAGCGCTGATCGAGGTTGGGGCACCTGCCGTGCTTGGCCAGATCAGTGAGGCACTCTTCGACGACAAGACCCCAAAAGACCGTGATGTAGCGCAGCTATGACTCACCCGAGGGGGGAAGCTTGAATACCGACCACGGCGGCAACGAGGAGGATGGGTAGGAAACGCATGTTAAGGGGGGGGGGTGTTCCAATCGATAAACTTGGTCGAATTCGGTGATGGGGTAGATGAAGAGAGAGAGAGAGAGAGAGAGAGAGAGAGAAAGCCTGAAAGTATGTCAAGGAAGTAAAAGCGGACTCGTGTCGTTCGCCATGCGGTGCTCATGCGGTGCAGTGTGTTTCGGAACTCCTTGACTCGGCGTCAACGCTGTCTCGGAAACTGCTTTGACCTCGCGCCACGCGCCACGCTGGCGCCGGTCGCTTGGAGTACGGGTTGAGTCGCGTGGCCCACGTGCACGCTACGCTTAAGCTTAGTTAGTTAACTAAGTACGCCACCGCGGATAGTTAACTAACTATCCCAACTATTGAGGCATAGTTGATAGTTAAATAGTTCTAGCTCGGAGGCTATCATAGTTAACTATTGCAACTATGGCAACTATAGGGGTCGCCGAGGACTGCCGGGGCAAGGAGCATTGGCCAAGATGGCGATCGATTTCTTGACGACGCCTTCGACCGCCTACGATGCGGAACGCGCTTTTTCCGCTGGGCGCCATATCCTTAATCAACTGCAACACTTCCGGATCCCTCTTGAATGCCAAGATGTGCGTTGGCAGCTGGGCCGGCGCTGATGATGACGCTGCTCGTACGTAAGAAATTGATTGATCGAGTTACGATGATACTTACTAGTACTCGTGAGTTTATTTTGTTGTCCTGCCGCACCTTCCGGTTTCATCACTGACTCCAACTCTGCATACACAATTTGGCATATCTACAGCTATCGTCAGATTGTCATACAGCGCGCAGCCCTCAAAGGTCGTGCCCGCCAAGAGGCGCGCCACAGGAACTAGAGAAGCAATTTATCTCGATGATGATGATGATGTGTAGGTCTGTCATGTAGAATCTCGTTCAAATGACAAATTACTGTTGTCAACTGTTGTTTCAAGAGTAATGTATACCGCTTGAGTTTATATAAGCTATGCTATTACACTTTCGTAAGAGGGTAGTTTGAGAGCATGGCATCGAGCGGCTCTCATAAGTCGGTGGCAGAACCAGATGAGCAATAGGCTCACTACAACCAAACCACGAAATCGTCTGTACCATCATTGCAAGGGAAGAAGACACTACACCAACCTGACTCCGCCTCTCAGATCTGAACCGACTCGTAAAGTAAACCCTCCCTCTCCGACCCGTCAAACTCCTTTCCCACTTTCCATCTCATCTCGTGTTGTGCGACCGATAACCGACGACCGAACGAGGGCTGACCACCCCCTCTTTCCTCCAGAGGCTCGTTCCTCAGGGATTACGCTTGCCGCAGCACTCGTTCTCACAGCAAAGGGTTTGATTGCCCATGTCCTCAGGCTGCATATTATCGGACGAGCACCTAGTCACCATCAAAGTCGTTGGCCGGTTCACTCAAGAAAGATAAGCATACGATCGGACCTCGAGTCGCCACGCTCAATCCCTCCAACTCGGAAGACTAACCAATTCACTTGTAGTGTCAGGCACTTATTCCAGCACTGAGAAGCATTCTGCGCCCAATCGCAAACGCTTCCCGGCGCGTCCCCAACGTACATGCCATATCTGCCCTCGATGCAGGCATCCGTGCTGAGTTGGGAGGGGCATGGCACAGCCGAGATGAGCAGAAAGAGAACAAAAAAAAGGGGGGGTGTGGGGGTCAGGATCACACGTCCGGCGTTACTTAGCTGACGTCGAGGCAGTGCTCGGTTAGACTAGGTATACGCACCTGGTGTAACCCTGGCTTGTGAAGTTCACATTGCAATATGTATGAGCGTCACTGCAAAGAAACCGAAATGTCAGATTAAATTACAGATTTGGGGCATAAAATGGACCTGGCTTACTCGCAGCGCTGATCGAGGTTGGGGCACCTGCCGTGCTTGGCCAGATCAGTAGAGGCACTCTTCGACGACAAGACCCCAAAAGACCGTGAGGTAGCGCAGCTATGACTCACCCGAGGAGGGAAGCTTGAATACCGACTACGGCGGCACCGAGGAGGATGGGTAGGAAACGCATGTTACGCATGTTAGGGGGGGGGGGGGGGGGGGGGGGGTTCCAATCGATAAACTTGGTCGAATTCGGTGATGGGGTGGATGAAGAGAGAGAGAGAGAGAAAGCCTGAAAGTATGTCAAAGAAATAAAAGCGGACTCGTGTCGTTCGCCATGTGATGCTCATGCGGTGCAGTGTGTTTCGGAACTCCTTGACTCGGCGTCAACGCTGTCTCGGAAACTGCTTTGACCTCGCGCCACGCGCCACGCCGACTCCGGTCGCGTGGAGTACGGGTTGAGTCGGGTGGGAGGGATTGGACGCCAGTCATGATCTGTGCCTACTCGGCAGGTCACTTCTTCATTGATTTGCGTACCGGAGGTCGTATTCCTAGCTTCAATGATGCAAACACAAGTAGAGTGCCCGTGACACGTAGGTCGGAAGGCCTGAAACGATCGGAGATGTTCCCGGTGCCGGCGATGCGGACGACGTCCTGACTAGCGGCTTGAACCGCACGCCCGTGATAGGCTGTGCGCCTGCCCTCTGGGATTCAACCGAACGACGTCCAAGACATTGACTAGTAGAGGGGTTCCCCAACTCCCCGCTTAGCGTATGCAAATCATCAGTCTAATTGAGTTCGGCGTCTTTCGGCAATTTTCAATGGATATCACCAGTGTCTCACCATCACGGGCGCTCCCTTCCCCTTTCGCATCACTCCCCTCTCTTAACCGATCGATTATCCTATCTTTCAGTCATTCGTTTCCTCCCCATCTTCCTCTTGGCGGCTATTGTTAGCGTTCAAGACGCCCATCCGAGAAGTGGACCTTCACCACTGAGAGCTTCATGGAACGTCGCTTCCCCCTATAAACTGACAGCGCGCCAACCCACACCTCGATCGGAGAACCGGCTTCGAATCTAAGTTCTCACACAAGTGGCTTCCCGACCAGTGCACGAGTCTTGTCGCTCCAGACAGCTGGCGTTTGGTAACTCCACAGTAGCTCCCCTGTTCGTCATACCGTCATCGTTCTTCTACTTCTGTTTAGGCAAGCGAGAGAGCATTGCAAGCATTTTCAGTCGGGGGCGGCCAATCACTCTTTCAAGTAAGACAGTTCCCCGCTACCATTCCCGCTTCAAAACTTACAGAGTGTTGCCCTGGTGTCATGTTGACTGCGTCCTCTATCGCCTGACGAGAATAAGGAGAAAAATTACGTCGCCGACCAAAACGAAGCTCGTTGTGGTAGCTTCGGGTTGCTTCGCGTGTTAAATTCGCGGACAAGATGACGACGTGCTGGTCACAAAGCCACTGAAACTCTTCTCCGCAAGTTATATAGTCTCCTTCTCTGTGGTTTGGAGCAGATGTGACGAGGTGTCAGAAGTAAATGCCTCCGCCGTTGTTCTCTCCCATTTCATAGCTGCGGATCTCTCCTCGTGCTGCGTGGACCAAGGCTGCTGTGACGGCAGTGAGGAATCCTGAACCCCCAATCGCAACAAAAGTCGTTTCTGGGTAACCCAGCATTATCATCAAGACAGCCAATCTTTTGATTGATCAGGGTTGTTGGTATTCCTGCATGCAAAGGTGCAAGTTTAGGGGGGGGGGGGGGGGGGGGGCGAAATGGGCAACGAGGCTCGAACGTTTTCGAACTCTCGAGTTTTGTCAGTGCGTTTCGTTACTTGCATATATTCTCAATTCCTTTCATGTTCAATTGGACTGTGATTCTTTTTGAACACGGCGCGGCGAGTTCTTCGAACCAAGCAGGTATGCATGCACATGAGGAGAATGCGGGCGTTGATGGGGGCAGGTATTTGCGCAGCCTTTTCCCGAAACGGTGTACTACAGCCGATATCTCCGCCTGTTTAATATCGGAAATAGGCGATAGACCCACAGTATCACGTGAAATTGATGAACATGTGTTGAAACCAGGCGTGACCTAAATAAATGTGACACCAGCCCGTCCCCCTTGCCGTGTTCACCGACCGCAGGTCCGAGATCCGGGCGATGCTTCACGGGCGGGAACACCCTCGGTTGAGCTTGTGTCTATCAAGCGATCTCGGCAAATCGGATGAACGTGACTCAAAATCATGTGCACAAATGATGGGAACCGGGAGGTCAAAGAAAGCTAGCGGTGTTTCAAAGCTTATGGCGACGTCTCGGACGTTCGGCCTCGGAAGTGATTCGATAACTGTGCTGTGCATTAATGCGTTCCCGGAGCGGCGTCACGGAGCGGGTTCCTGAACCGCTGACGGAAAACATCATCTTCCGGAGCTTGTCGATCAATTTCAAGTAAGTGCTCGATCCTCGTGGACTAGCCCACCAAAGCCCGTTACACATACTCAAACTGGGGCGTGAAAGCTCACTGAACGAAACCTTGCAGATTCTGAATCAAATCCGAAAAAGGATCGCGAAATGCACGCACAAGAATCATTCAGGTCACCACCCCAGTAGAAGTTCTGGGCTTCAGGCCCATAAACCCGTTTGCAAGTGGTGCCAACTCAACCTCGCCAGGCGAAGCTGCTTCCATGTTGGCGACAGGATCTACCGGTCGAAAGTTAGTTCTTCGAGCCCGAAGTCGCACGGGCGGCCCGGTTTCACCTTGAGACCGAAAGAAGCGGTCGCGTTTGGCACTAGTTAATCATTCGATCCGATACACTGCGATTTACCTCGCAAGAAGTCCTTGCATCTTCCCAGAAGCTGGTAATACTCTGGCCGCGAAGACATTTTGGATGATTTGAAGCGCAGAAGATGAAAAGTCGACCATTGCAAGAAGCAAGAAAATTTCAACGACGGAGAAAGCGTCTATGAAACTCCAATTAAGGGTTGTCCAAGGGTGTAAAAATATGTACATAAGGATGGAAGAGGACTGTCTCGCAAGCGAGGAAGAAGAACGAATTTGATTCGACCAGATGGCGAAGAGGAGCTAGTAACCCGAACGACGCATCCTCTTCTCGGTCGGTCCACCTTGCATATCACAACAATGTCTGCACTTGTCATGATTTATGAAAGGGTTCCATCTAATGATACCGATTTCTTCAGCTTCAAACCAAACCTTCACGAGTCCTAATCCGACTTGGACTTACGAAAGCGTCAAGTTATAGCTCCTCTTCCACTGACAGGAGCGCATGCACTTGTCCGCCATTTGCATCTGCTTGCAAGGACGGGGGTAGTCGTGCGGGTGGTGCGATTCGCAGTGCGTTTTGAAGCACAATTTCTGTCTGCTCCGATAAGAAAAAAGGGTGATAGGAGGTGTTAGGATACCGCGCTAGCAGCGGTGGTGGGGAGTTGACTGACTGCTTGTGAGAGGTGATGTTGCCACAGGACGAGGTTTGACAATCGCTAAAGAAAAAGGGGATCCTCGTCAGCTCCGCTCTTTCCAGGCCGTTGCGATCGAAACGACAATTAGTGAGGGATCGGGGCATCGATTACTGACGTGCACCATGCCTTAAGCCAATTGCAGGAATCTCTGACTCAATTGATGATGTGATCAGCAACTTGTTAACTACGGATAGCGGTGATAGCGATGACCACTTACTGAACCGACGGAGGCCACGGGTTCGCAAGAGCCACACTGACGGCAGTGAAAAGAACGAGCAACTTGATGAGGGAAGGCATCATGTTGAACTAGGCAAATCGAAGGAAGAAGTGGTGTGAATAAAGGAAAGAGAGGAACGGGATGGGTGTGGTCTTATATCATTCTACTCATCCGAGGCTGCTGCCGATTCCATTCCATCCCCTTCCATTAACCTCCCCGCAGGATGCGCTCCTATCCTCCCGAACATCAGATTAGCCGCGTGGTTAAATTTTCCTCGGATCTCGCAGGCGGTTGGTTAAACCCTCGCATCTTTCAGGCGGTTGAAGTCGTCTTCGTGAGCGGTGAGAGGAAGTTTAGCCGAGGAACCCACCCTCCCTCGCTCGTGGCTGTGCATAGCATTTGTCATCAAATCTCGTGCAATGGAAGAGAGATGCCCAGAGGCACGATAGAGATGAGCTATGCTCGCTCGCTTGCCAAGGCGTGTCATGTAAAGAGTTTCAGCTCGTTTTCGCGTGATCGTGCACTTCCGAGAATATATGGATGCCTAACGAATCTTCGCTCTCGGCGCTCTCTCGTGTCCTCGTTCATCCAAGGGAAAGCCCGGAACCGTTCGAAGAGAGTGAGAAACGAAACACGCATTGCGAACCATGCACGACGAGGAAAGAAAAAGAAAAACAGGGAAGGAAGCGTCTACTTGCTCCCGACCTTCTTCTTCTTCCCCCCCGCAACCTTGACGCTCCACTCCTTACTACCCTGTTGCGCCTCCTTACCACCACTTGCACCCGTCGACGCCGAGTTCGTCCCTCGACTACTAAAACTTAACCCAGGGTATCTACTCGTCGTATCCGTCTGCCTCCTCGCTGTAAACTCATTCGCGAACCTCCTCCCATCCAAAGTCGATGAATTCGCATATACGCTATCCGAAATGATCTCCAAGACGTCTTCGGAGATCTCGAGAGGGAAGGAGAGGAGCATGGCGATGAATTCGTCTAAAGAGGGGACGACGAGGCCTTTGAGCGCGGAGCGGGTCCAGGTGAGGAATTCAGGGGAAGGGGGTGGGGGATGGTCGATGGAGTACACGGGGGTCGTGGTGCGTGCTACCGAGGCTCGCGCAGGGGTCGTGATCGTTCCGGAGAGGGTCTTGGACATGGATGAAGACTTAGTAGGCGTTGAAGGGATCATCGTGACACCCTTGATGGGGTTCTTGACAGCCGACAACGGCAGGCCAGGGATCACCGTCTTTGTAACCGGGGCCTGAGCTTGAGGCGACGCCTTGACCGCAATCGTCGTCCAAGGAGCAGGGGCTTTACTTGCCCCCGTCGAGGCCGACACCGCAGCATATCCACGCCCAGGCGCACGCGAAGCCGCGACGGCAGGTGAAGTCGCCCCTGCACTTTGTTGAGCTTGCAATGCCGCCTTCTTGCGCCTCTCTTCCTCTTCTTGGATCTCCTTGAGCGTCTTACCCGAACTGCTCGTCGCTTTAGCCTTTGACCAAGGCGAAGAAGCTGTCGTGGTAGTTGTAGCACTCGCCGAGGCACTCGTCGCCGAAGCACCCCAATTCGTCGACGCAGGCAACTGCTCCGCGGCTTCGAGAGCGGCCCCACGTTGCGCGGCTTGAATGTTGGCTTGGGCGGCTTGGATACGAGCGGCATGCTTGCGTTTCTCCGCGGCTCGAGCTTCGATCTCTTGAATCTCGCGCAACGACGGACCACTCGAGCTCGTCGTCTCTTCCTTGACCCAAGGAGCGGTTGTCGCCGGAACCGGTTTGGAAGGCGTCACAGGCGCCGAAGGCGCAGGACTAGGAGTGGCGGCGGCAGGGGCAGCCTGTTCCCCTTGTGCGACGGGAGCAGGGGCGGGAGCCTTGGGTCTCGCGGCGGCCTCTTGAGCCTCTCGCAAGATCTTGTCCGTCGCCGAAGTCTTGGAACTGAGCTCGATCTTCTCCGCAGAGAGCTGAGGGATTGAAGCCCAGTGCGAGACGGGAGCTGGAGCAGGGACCGGTGTAGCCGCGGTAGCAGGAGCAGTTTCGACGACAGGTGAGGGCGCAACGGGGGTGGGAGCAGGAGCAGACGAAGGCGTGACGGGCTCCGCGAGGAACTGAGGCTGGCTCGGCACGGCGGGGGGTGGACCGATCGGGGACGGAGCGGCGGATGTCATGGGTGAACGAACAAGTGAACGCGTATCGAGCTCCAACGAGCGTTGAGGCAATAGCGACGTCCACAAGGGTTGAGCGGGCGGAGCGATCGCCGTCGCACTGTTCAGACCGTTCCATCCTGGCTGAGACTGGCCAAAGACCGACGACTGTTGGTGCATCCCTTGCGGCTGTTGTTGTTGTTGCTGCTGCTGCGGTTGGCCAAATACGTTAAACTGATTGTGGTTCTGCAATTGATGACCAAAACCATTCACACCGGGCGAAGCGACACCATTGTTCCCAAAGCCCCAGGACGACGCCGCAGAACTGGCTTGATTCGCAGCGGCGAGAGCAGCCGATACGACACTCGGACTCGAGGAAGCCCACGGGTCCAGGGTTTGCGCCGTCGAACGACTCGCGAGACCGAACGCTGACGACTGGTGCGCGAGCGAGGGTGAAGCCGCGGCGGGGACACCGAACGGCTCGTAAAACGGTGAGGCAGCTCCGAAGGCGCGTTGCGAACCGAGACCAGGCGAGGCTTGGCCGAGAGGCCATGCACTTCCATTGACGGCATGCGAGATCGGAGGGGGCAGCGCGGTGATAGGTTGCAACTGCGCGGTGAGGAAGAAGGTCTCGCGGTCGCCTGAGCGGTGCACGACGCTCTCGATCGTCTCAAAGTCCAGTTCGCCGACACGCTTGACGCGCAGGTCCGAGCTGAAGAAGCCTTGTTTGTTCCAATCGACCATCATCGAAGGTGTGAAGGGGCCTTGGATCTGGCCATTCGGATCGCGGTACAGCCACGACAGGTCTTGGCCGCCACTGGGTTGGATCGGCGCGAATCCAGGCGGGTTCGACGGGGTCTGGGTCGGAGCTATCGAGTCGAAGCCGTTCGCAGCCGAGCTCGCGTGGTTCTTCGCCGCGGTAGAGGATTGGAAAGGGTCGTCGATCGGGTCCGAATCGAGAGCCAATGAGCCCAAGATGCTCGTCGCGTGCTGGGCCAGATCTGCCTCCGTCACTTGCGAGGCCGACGACGATGAGGCTGGTCCGACCGACTCGCTCGACTGTGACTCGAATGCCGGTGCGTCGTTCGGCTCGGAGCTCGGCTCGTCCTCATCCCAGGTCGCTGGAACGGCGTCGGACGGGGCGTCGGTTTCGGAGGATCGAATATCGGCGCTGGGCTCGAGAGAAGGTTCGGCGGCAGGGTGTCGTCGAGGTGCGAAGCCAAGAGGCTGCGGGTGGTCGAGCAATCCGACTGAATCAGTTCCAATTCCCATGTCTTATCACGTGTTTTGTTTCCCACGCCAGCACTGACCTTGTCACCCTCTCCCTCACTCTCACCAGCCCTCCTCCACCTGCCCGAGGCTTGCCAAACCTCCTTTGCGCCCGTTCCTTCACCACTCGTAGTCCTCGACGCCGATCCGCCATTGGTCGACCCACCTAAACCACCTAAAACGCCACCCGTGATCCCAAGAGAAGGGTTTGTGGTCCTCTCGGTACCCCTGACGCGCCTGGTCGAGCTCCCGAGCGCTCCAACAAGGCCTTTGTCCTGCGCTGCGCCGGACGAGGCAGAAGGGGAGGTGCCCGAACCGAAGGCAATACCGGACGAACGCGAGGGCGTCGACCGGGCGTTACGATCCCGATCACGGGGCAAGGTGCCCAACGAGGCTAGGTCGAGCGTGTTGGAGGGACTGCCGGCTGCAGCGGCGGGGGAATCGGTGCCACGGAGCTGGTGCGAAGGTCGGACTCGCGTGTTGGCCGGGTGAATCGAGGTTGCAAAGAGCTGCAAATGCGGGACCGAAACGGTGAATGTTAGTTAAGCTTCTGTATCATGATTTCGGTCCTCAAAATGCTGCAATCACATCTGCGAATGCTCTTGTCCCCACACAAGCTCGAGGAGGAAAAAGAGCCTAACCGAAACGATTGTTCCCCCTTCCCTGCCCCGTCCACCTTCTAGTCACCTCAACAAGGCAATAAAATCAAATAAGAATCAACACTCACCTCTTTCTCCCCGTTCCTAAACTCGCACAGAGCCCAAGGGGCCTCTCGTGTCGGATTTTCGCTCGTTGCCAAGGCGTGAGGGGACAGATCGATCGGCCTTCGTCGCGCCTTGTCCTCGTCATAAAGACTGAGGATAAAGTCCCTCGAATAAACGAACGGTTTGTTCAGAGCATTTCGCTCATGTTCTTGTGCGAGACGCTTGGCATGGGAGATGGGAGCGGTGGTAGGACTGAGGATGGAGGAGAAGGATCGAGCGACGACGGCGGGTGGTGGTGGTGCAGCCGCGGCGTTGGGCTCACTCGAGGTGGTATCGTCTTTGTTACTACCGTTGGAATTGACTCGACGAGGTGGACGAGGTCGAGTGATGGAAGTGGGTGCAAAGGCACCGAATGCGTTGCCTGGGCGAGCCGTTGGGTCCGACGGTGACGGTGAGGTGAGCAGCGGTCGTCGTCGTCGTCGGACGTCGCAGCGAAGCGAAAAAGGGGGGAAGAGCAAGAACCACAGGCGCGCAGAGGCAGTAGTAGAACAGAGGCAGACAAGAGGCATCAGCTACAGCCCGCTTGGCACACCCTTACCTCGAACTGACCAGGTCCGAATGCGTGCGACATGATTGCTGGAAAAGTGCGAGAGAGAGGATGAGAGCAAGGCTCGAGAGCTGGTGATGATGATGGTGCAAGGTGGGAGAGATGAAGTCGGCAGTGCGCACACGAGCGCGAGTGCGCGAAGCCCGAATTACAAATTGCACCTTTACAGACTTGAAGCTAATGCGCAGAAAACTGCCGCGCGCGCGGGCAGTCCTTTTTGACATCGCCCCTCAGGAGCACAGGCCCACCCCTCAATTGCCACTAGCAAGTCCCGAGCCTTCTCTAGCTCTAGCAGATCCCAGCTCTCCAGTAACCTAATGTTCTCGGTGTGGTAATTGTGAGAGCACTGCCGTTCGAGCGTTCGGAACGAGTACAGTGCGGAAACTCACTACACGCACATCGTCCGAGTGTGCCAAGAGCTCCAGTGTGCAGAGCTGGTGCAGAAATCGCGGTTGATGCGGGAGCTGCACAACGGTGTCCACTCTCGGCGTTTATTACTCTTCTAAATCGCCCCCATAGTATAGAAGTTTTCGAGTAGATGAAATTGCAAAGCCGAAATAAACTATGGGCGGCTCCGATCCGCAAGAGGCCCCGAATCTTTAATCCGACTCGTCCTCGTCCTCGTCCTCCTCTTCATCATCTTCATCTTCCTCATCGTCCTCACTAGCTTCCAAATCCAACAAACCCTCCATCCCCTCTTCCCCTCCCCCACTCCCTTTCTCCGCACTGCCAAGCTCCTCATCTTCCTCCTCACTTCCTTCCTCACTGTTTTCGTCCTCCTCCTCATCATCCCCACCGAGCATCACATCCTCCACGCTGCCTTCATCCTCACTAGCCTCACTAGCCTCACTTCCCTCCCCTTCCTCACTATCCTCACTACTCTCCCCCTCGACATACCTCGTACCCTGCGCACCCACCTTCCCTCCCTTCGCAGCAACCCGTCGTTTGATCGCCCCTTGTTGTCGACTTTGAATCTGCGCCAAGACGAGATCGAGACGACCATTCAAGGCGAATAGGCTAGGTTGGATCGAGAGTCGATTCGTCAGACTGGCGTGTAGGGCCGAGAGCCGTGTGACGAGGGAGGGGATCTGGGACAGTTCGAAGGGGTCAAGGGATGAGTTCTCCGATTCGGACCAAAAGGAAAGATAAGCTCCGTATAGGGTCCTAGACTGACCGTCACCAAAAACCCAACGTGCACCACCAAAACTTGCTTGACCCACTCGATCAAACCCCTAGACCTTTGCACGCTCGCCGTACCACCCACTTTACCCCCCTTGCCCGTTCCCAACCTCTGAACCAACGCTTCGAGGAGGTTCAGGACCAAGCTTCCCGAAGGGAGTTTTTGGACCGTCGATCGGATGAGGGTGGGTGAATCGTGCAAAAGACAAGATTCGAGTAGAGGGGCGTCGGAGGAGTGAAGAGCTTGGATCAGGGTCGTTGTGAGTGTCGTCGCCGGCGCGGCGAGACGATTCGAAAGATCCTCTTCATCCTCGTCATCGTCTTCATCCTGATCTTCATCCGAAGAAAGGCCCTCGTCCTCGCCAGAAGAAACCTCCTCATCGTCCTCCCGAATCGCCAAAGCATCCTTGCTCTGCTTCGCCTTGGATACGTTCATCGCTTGCAGCCGATCGGCAAGAGTAGGTTCGGCCATATCGACGTCTAGTTGACCCGAATGGGCGAGATCGTCGTCGTCTTCACCACCTTCAGTAGCAAGGTTCGGTTCAGCGGACCGAGAGTTGCTCGAGGGATGTTCGACGTAACGAGAGGGTGGGGCCTGCGCGGAGGAAAGCGACAACGAGGAGAGTAAGTGCTCGAGTCCAAAGGCACAAAAATAGAGAGAATTCAACTTGCCGTCCCCACACTCTCCTCCTGCCCATTCGCGAACAAACCCGCCGCATTCTTCTCCAACGCAATCTTCTCCACCAGCGACCCCGCCTCGCTCAGATATTTGACCTGTTCGAAAACGGGCTTGACCCCATCCCTGCAGAGCACAAGCTTGTCCGATCGCAAAGCCGCATTCGCGAGCGTCGCACCTTGTACTTCCGTCTCGACCTTAAGTGCTTGGACCTTCTTACTTGAGCCCGTAGTCGAAGGAAGGGAAGTGAGGTAACCCTTCCCCTCTGCATCAATAGCGACGAGATGAGCCACGTTCGAAGCGATTGCTTGCACGCCCGAATCAAGACCCAAACGAGCGACCAGTTGAGCGTCCTTTGAGGGGCTCGAAAGGCTGAACGACCAAAGTTGAACAAACCGATCCGTCTTGGAATACGTGAAGAAGGCGAGGTCGTCCTTCTCAACCGCAGAATCTTCCTCCATCGCAGACTCATCGACCTTGTGCTGGACCCACTCGACCCGCGCGACGTCGACGTGGCCCGTACATCTTCCGACAAGAGTCGATTTGAGTTCCTTGACCTTGTCTTTTTTCGGCGCTTTGGTACCCAGTGAGAGGGAGTAGATGTGAAGCGAGGCCTTGGAGAGGACGAGGTGGATGGGTATCTTGTTTTCTTCCGATGATGGATTCGCGTACCGAACGGCGAGGTCGTCCCATGCCGTCACTTGATCGCCCAAGACGGTCGTTCGAGCGATCAAGGATCGGATGGTAAGATCCCATACGCGTGCGATCCCATCTTGATGCGTCGACCAAAGATGACCCGTCGAGGTTGCCGGGCTAGCCAGAGCGGTGACGGGACTATTGACGCTAGGATGGGACATGGTCCATTCCTCCTTCCCATTCGGCGACCAAACGAGAATCTCACCCGATTCCTGACCCAACACCAACACCAATTTGGGCCCCGGAGTGTCCACAGCAGCTACTGGAGCTGGAGCTGGAGCGACCAGAGTCTCGATTTGGGAATCTGATTTTCTCCTCTTCTTGCCCCTCTTCTTATCCCCTTGACCATCCTCCTCTGCACCTTCAGCATTCTTCTCCTTCTCCAGCTTTGCACTAGGTACCCACGCCCATTCGATCGCATGGACCTTGTGCCGAGCTTGTTGTTCTTCCGTTTCCCCTTCTTCCGCTCCTTCCTCGCCCGCTCGACCGAGCGAATGCGCATCGCTCGCCCATCGACTGATGCATTTCCCGGACGAGGCGTCGTAGACCCTTAGAGTGTGGGTATCGGGTGCTCGGTGCAGGTGCGCGTAGTAGTAGATTGAAGACGACGACGATGCGGATGAGGAGGAAGAAGGTGAGGGTGAGAAGCGGGTCAACACGTCCGATGCCGAGGTCGAACGAGGCGTGATCGCCGTCGTGCGTCGAGCTGTAGGTCGATCCTTTTTACCCATCGTAGCTGGTGGTGTACGTGAAATGCTGTGCTGATGGGAGGTAGAAGGAGCGCGTCGAAGCGGAGTGCTGAGCGACGAAGGTGATCGACCGCTGCGAAGAAGCCTTGCGGAGCAGTGCGGAGCTGCAGTCGCGCGCGCGCAAAAGGCCTTTGCGAAGTTGATCGTCCGTGCCGCTCGGACCTCCTTACAGCTCTCCCCACTTTCGGCTCCGTTGACGTGACACTGCAAGCGCTCAAGTTTTCATCGCGATTCGGAAATACACTCTTGTCATTACACACAAAAACACAAACATTCGCAGTTCCCCTCTCTTTCCCTCATCTAACTCATACTAACATCTCCATCCCCACCTTGTCCATCATCCTCGCCCTCGCCCGCAACCGTCGTCCTCCTCGCCGCACTGACCGTCAAGTTCTCCTCCTCCCCTGGGCCACCTTTGGGTACCTCGACGTCCTCCGCCTCCGCCTGACCGGGCGTGGCCAACGCCTCGATAGTAGGTGCACCACCCATCATCTTCGCACCGTTCCCACTCCCCGCAGCAACCGATCCATTCCCCTTCACACCGGTCCCTAAACTCTGCCAACTCTGTCTATCCTTCCTCCCTCCCTCGCCCTCATCTTCCGAATCCGAGAACTCGTCATCGCGTTGGATTTGTGCGTCTCGAGAGTGCTGCGAACGACGTTGGTTGGGGTCGCGCGTGTCTTCTTCTTCGTCGTCCGAGTCGAGGTCCATTGCTGTGCGCGGGATGGCTGAGCGGTACCAGATGAACATATATCAGTCCCCGGGCAAAATGAAGTGGACAAAACAAAAGATTGAGACTTACGTTGCAACTGCACACTCGGTGCCGCTCCCGTATGACGCAGCGTCTCAAACACCTGCGTCTTGATCTTCTCGAGGTACTCACGCGTGTTGAGGTCGTCCATGTTGCACTGCGGTACGTCGAGTTGATACGTCGGGCCGTAGTATTCGTAGTATTCATTCATCGGGATATCTGAAAACCCCTAAGGGTCAGTTTACCGTTCCCCCTTTTCGAGCCGCACACCCCTTTCAAGATCGAACTCACTCCTACCCAATTCCTGCCCCGCGGCCAAACCCGTCTCAAAAGCCCACGTCCTCGACACGTTACGAATAGTATACCCACCTCCACCCAGCAACAATAACGGCAGACCAAAGGACTTGATGTATTGGACGCAGTTGGCATGACCTCTCATCGAGAGGTTCAAAGTTCCAATCTTGTCGCCGGACAAGGAGTCGCCTCCGCATTGGAGCACCACGGCGGAGGGGCGGTACCATTCCATGATTTGGGAGATGACCTGAGCGGACAGAGAAAGAAGAGGAAGGAGCCCCAAGTGGCAAGGACCAAGGCGTCAGCTCGCGCCGCTCATGCAAAAACAGATGGTTAGCAGACTCGAGTCCAGTAAGGAGGCAGTAGGCTCGACTCACTGGCTCAAATACACTCTTGTACGCCTCATCGGTGATACCATCCCTCAAGGGAAAGTTGACTGAGTAATTACGTCCTTTACCATAGCCAATATCCTTGATATCGCCCGTACCAGGGAAGAACTCGCCGTACTTGTGAAACGAGCACGTCATGACCCGGTCGGTCGTGTAGAAGGCTTCCTCGACACCATCGCCGTGGTGGACGTCAATGTCGACGTAGAGGACGCGGGGGTGATAGCGTAAGAGTTCGAGGATACCGAGGACGATGTCTATGCGGATTGCGATGGAATGGCGAAGAGCGGTCAGTTCTCGCCTCTCTACCAGCAGAATCTTGCAGGACACCCCGTTCTGCTAGTTTGATATGAAAGGCAGCATTGAAAATATTGTACTGACCGTTGATGTAGCAGAAACCCGATGCCTCGGCCTTTTTGGCGTGATGCAGACCTCCGGCCCAGTTGATCGCGATGTCGCACTTGTCCCTCGACAGTCGAGCAGCTCCCTCTGCATCGCTCATCCACACGGTTCATCAGTAGGCATTTCGATGCCCAGAAGTAGGGCGTACGACGTACCCATCGATCCACCAGCCGAGATGGAGCAGTACTCGAACAGGCCATCAAAAACGGGACAATCGTCACCGACGTTGACTGTATAGGGGTCCAGAAAGAGGGCCACCTCATCTCATCAGTATCAGTCCCATACATTAACAAACCCCATCATTTCGAGTAGGAGGACGCACATTTTCCCATCTCACGACTTATTCCCCCCGCCCTCGCCGCTCCCGTTCCCGCGCCGGTGACGCCCATCCCTTCGGCGGCTTGTTCGATCAAATCGGGTGTGACGCGCGACAAGAAGTCGACGTATTCGTCCGTGTGGAATTGGGCCATCTCTTTCCGTGTGGCGGGTTTGGCTCGCTGTGGAGGTGGGTTGGAGGTGGGTTGGAGGTGGGTTGGAGATGGGGGTGATGGTGGTGGTGTCGAGGCGAGGAAGCTAATTAGCACTTGATTGTTTGACGGCGCTGTGACGGCCAACGTACGAAAATCTCCATCTTCTTGTACAGGCCATAGTTCATGACGAGCGAGTGGGTCATGCGAATACTGTCATGGGTGGGCACGACGATCGGTCAGTCAGGCAGTCGGTGAGGTGGAGCTCGCTTTCGCAAGCCGGAGGAACGACGCGACGCAGGATGGATTTGTCGACCGCTTACCGATGCGGCTTCATCGGATGTGAAGGACCATAGTCTGTTCAGATGATGGGTGACAAGGAGATCAGCCTGGTGTGGGAGGATAGGGCCTGCTTGCTCATGCCGGGGCTAGTGTGACCAGCACAGCAAGGAGGGGAGTGGTGACGGCAACGAACGATAGTTTCCAATGTCTGGACAAAGCAACAAAGGAGTCAGTCTACGAGCAATGTAGATCCGTAACCGATGGACGAGACCCACCCGAGTCAAAGAAATAGCAAGTCCTCTTCTTGGCGCCCGTGACCGGGGTCATGATTCCCGCCGCCGCCGTCGACATGACGTGCTACGATCCAAGTGGTCGGTGTAGATCAAGGGCAGGATCCCGAACCGAATGTCGTCTTCGAATCAGCGCTGGCTGTGCGAGTGCTAGGCGATAGGCTGGGAGACGCCTGAGTTGGTCCCTAAGTGGTCGAGTCCGAGTGGTGGGCAGGAGATGGAAAGGCCCCTGAAGGCTGCGATCGAATAAGTCGCCGCGCGTCAGATCATGCGACGCGGTCACGGGGCTCTCGGTGGCGCAGTAGATCGCCATGCCGTTGGCTATCGCCCAAGGGGCGACAAATGATCTTGAAAAAGAAGAGTATACACAGGGTAGACCAAGATGCTTTTTGTTATGGCAGTCGGCACCGCGACCGCCGGGAGAGATAGTCAGCGCCGCCGTCACGTACTACTCCGACTGAGTCGTCGTCTCACGTCTTCCATTTATCGTACACGGACTTTGTCCGAGGATACATCGCAACACTCGCGGTTAGACCCGAACGGGTGAACTAAAGAAGCTTAGCGCAGTTTCAAAGCTCGTTGAAGTCCGGCTGACGGCTGAGCCGGAGCCGCGGAGCCACGATCCCCGCCGACGGACTGGTCGCGGGGCCGGTGCAGTCCGTGGGCCCGTCCTGAGCACATGGATTTTTGAGCTTAAGAGTCGAGAGCACAGCGTAGGCGACGAAAAGGGAAAAGGCACAGCGCGACGCGAGAAGCGCGGTGCCAGTTGCGCGGGAAAGGCGACAGCGCACAGTCCAGAGTTGGGAGTTACTCATTCTTGACATTTGGTCAGTCGAATGAATTGGACAGAACTCAGTCCGAAATGCCGGACCAATGACCTTTGCCACCACAGGTGTGGCACGTCGACCCGGAGGACGAGGGTTTCCATGAGCATCGCGAGGACCTTTCATGTGACCCCTCTTGTAAGGCTTCTTCCTCGGCGATCCGCCTTGCGCTTCGCTTTGCGCGACAGACGCGGGAGATGCTGGAGCCTGAACGATAGGAGGTCCAGCAGTAGCGACAGTAATACCCTGAATGCGACTTGCCAACGAGAGTTGGGATTGATACGCGTGTGCGACCACGGTAACCTCGAAGGTCGGAGCCAAGTGTCGACGAAGCGAGCTGAAGACAACCTCCTTTTCCATAGTCATAGCTGGCTCTCGTTCTGGCAAGACTCCCAACTTTTGACGATAAGAAAATGCTTCATTACAACAGCCCCCGAATGGACAATACAACAATTCAGATGACCCTCCATTCCGAATCCTTAGCTCATTCGCTTTGAATCCGCCCGAGAGATCTTCACGGAGTCTCTCCCGTCTCCATGCACCTCGTGACATTCCTCCCCATCCGCCGAAGGCTCGAATCCATCGAAGCACGCATCTGCAAGACCAATAAAAGGTTTGAGGTGGCTCGAGCTCTGCTCAGGTTCTATCAAATCGAAACCTGTCCATCACTCACGAACGAGGCAATCCCCATTCCTACAACTCGTCGCCAGTGCATGTGGGATCGTATGACAATCCCGACCTCCCATCGCGAGGCATGCCCCACACTCCGTCGTTTCACTCGAGGTGTAAATGCATTGAAACCCTCCCGCACCGTTTGGACAGATCTCGCTCCCTGGGGGACACGAAGCCGCGGCTGACTTTCTCCTCTCCTCAATCCTCGCTTGGGTCCGCGAGAGTCTTGTCTGGGTTAGAGCAACACAGCGGTGTTTTTGGTAGTCACAGGTGAGGCCTGGAAGGATGGAGTGATATCTTCAATGAAAGCACTCTCTTCAGTTGAAGGCGCGTGAGCAGGAACCAACTCACCTCGAGCACAAGCTTGATTGGCCCCACACGCGGCCCCTTTCCCACCGCAAATGCCGTCGGGTGAACAAAACACCGCATGGTCAAGTCCTTCCTCGACGGAAAAGTAATCCGCACATGTTAAGAATGTTGTGACAAAGGTACATGGTGTTTCAAAGACGGAATCGTAGTCGCGCAAATCCGTTGCAGCGGTCGGTTCACTCCGTGGTGTGGAATACGAACGGGCCGGAGCCCGATTGGACTCAGCCGACAGGTGATGTGCCGGTATGCCGTCGGGATCGTCATCGTTTTCATCTTCCTCCACGTTCGGAGAAGACGAAGTGACAATCAAAGGTAGTATACTGGGAAAGTCGATTTCTATTCGTCCCACAGGAAGCGAGTCGACGAAGACGTGTTGCCCGACCATCGAACGCCTGCGGAGACCAGCCGCCCCGCCCCCGTCGCGTCCGTCGCGCAGTGTCGGAGAAGTCGTCACGCCTACTTCGCCAAGTTTGACCAGCCCGAACCGTAGAAAGAGGAACCAGAGCAACGCCAGCCAGGCTTGCATCTTGATCGATTGCGAGAGGTCCAAAGAGGTCGACAGAACGACTGGTGTCGTGACTGAGGTTGCGGTGCGGCTGATGCAGCACCAGTGAGTTCGACGAGTCGTCTGGCAGGGCTCGCGACCAAAGCCTCCAAATGCGAAGCCAAACTTGACCGTTGCAGGGGGCAAAGCGCGCGTCCGCTCTCCGAGTTGAACACTGCAGTCCAAAGTCCCACGCTCTCCGAGTGCTGGTATTAGGTCCGCAATCCAGTCTTGTGATCAATGCGACACGCCTAGTGGTGAAAAGGTCAAGCAGGCTTGCTTGGAGCTGGTCAAGAGGCGAAGCAAATCAAGAACTACACGATTACTAGTCGTGCGTGGACTCGGAGTTCTCGAAGTCCGGGGAGTCACGGTGGCAGGTGTCCAATGCGCGTCCGGCCGTTGGGCCACGCGCCGCTTTACGCGTCGGAGCCGTTTCTCGCGCTCGGAAGCGGTCCGGGCACGGGATGCACAAGCGGTCTCATATGTTTTGGATCGTCTGGTCTGATCAGTCCGCCCCATCTAGAATGAAGCATCTAGATGGTCTTCAAAGCGAGAAGAGATGATTATGGCCGAAAGGAAGGGAAATTCTCAATAGGCCCATTTCGCAGTGAGGGTCACCCAGACAAATCAGCGGATTTTTAATTTAGCATATACTGAGCTATCGAAAGAGTTCCATAATTTATGAAGCATGGTCGTACAGAATCATTCGAGCCAATTCGGGCAGATCTTTCGAGAATTAGGACTGTCGCAGTCTGGAAGCTGAGGCGGACGGGATCAAAGTTCGGTCACTTCTTGAGGCGCCTTGGGCGAAGGCTTGCTCGAGTACTTGGTCTCGATGAAAACCTTGACGAAGCTTTCCTTGCGCTCGTCGAGAGTTTTGTACACCTTAGCCGTGTCTTCGAGCCTGATGCGATTAGAGACGATCAGGTCGCAAGGGTCGATCTTGCCAGGGATGAGGTAGTCGTCGATGATTTTCTGAATGTAGACAGGCGCCGGAGCCTGGCCGTTGCCGATCAAGCGCACCCCCTTTTGCATCACCGCGCCAATGTTGAGATGGTTGACAACTGCAAATGAACCGTGATCCGGATACAGCTGGTCTTAGCACTTTGCCGTACATCTCTCGCTGGCAAGCTGATTCTTGGCTTACATCCAGCGTAGATCCCGGTGATGCCGATCCTTCCAAACGGCACCACGGCCTTGATCATCTCGTTGATAATCGCCGACCCATCCGTTGCGAGGCCGATCGCAACTTCGATTTTCTCAACGAACGCCTTGGCCGCAAACTCGCCCGCGGCACACTCGAGCGCGACATCGACACCAGCCGGACGAGTGTGGTCAAGACCATAAGCTCCAGGTTTGGTCATCTCATTAAGGCGAGCGGACACGTCCTTGTGTTCGTCAAAGTTGAGCTGTTCGAACTTGTCTCCGAGCTTCTGCTGCGCGTACTCGAGGCGCCACTTGACGTTGTCGACGCCGATGATGCGAGACGCTCCAGCGAGGAGAGCCCACTTGGCCGCGAACTATAATTATCAAAAAAAAAGTAAGGACCGTAGGGATTAGTCAAAGTAACAGGTTGCACACAAGACCCTCAAAGAATTGAAGTCTTGCTCACGAGTCCGATGGGTCCGAGGCCTGTGAGGCAAAATGGGTGTCAGGAGCATTCATGAGGATGTCCGACGAGCATCAGGTCCATTCATACTAACGCACCCCAGATGGCAACGATGTCGCCTTTCTTGACTCCAGTGTCATGGCAGCAGTGGTACGAGGTAGGTAGCACGTCGGAGAGGAAGAGAGCGCTCTCGTCGGGAATCGATTCGGGGATCTTGAACAAATTGGCGCTGGCGAAGGGCTGACGAACAAATTCAGCCTGACCACCTGCAAGACGTTGCAATCGAATAATAAGAAGATCATTAGCTTAATTTACCTTAAGTATTAGATGACGAAGTTCGACGGTCAAAGAGGGGCTTACCCGCCATGCCACCCGTCAAGTGGCTGTAGCCAAGCATACCGACAATTCGATTGCCGTAGAGGGCGTTCATGAGCTTGCTGCTGTTGCTCTGCTGGCATCCCGAGGTGAGTCCACGCTTGCACATGTAGCAATCTCCACAGGTGATGTTAAAGCTGGCGACGACTCGATCGCCAGGCTGCAGACCCTGAACCGCTGAGCCGACTTGTTCGATGATACCCATATATTCGTGGCCGAGGATGTCACCCTTTTGCCTAATGCACCAATGGGGCGTAGGACAGACACGATTCAATGAGCTTCAACCATGTCTGAATAGACTTTAGACTCACATCTCGGGAATGGTACCATGGTAGAGGTGCAAGTCGGAGCCGCAGACCGTCGTACCGGTCACCTTCACGATCGCGTCGGTCGCATCGACAATTTTGGGCTGTTTCAATTGTCAAGTGCAGATATGGTCAATCATGCACAATCCGGTAAGCTTTGCTGAGCTTGGGTTTACCTTGGGACACTCGATCATCTGCACGTTGTTCTTGCCGTGCCACGCCAACGCGAGCATGTTCGCACCCGAAGGATCGGCGAACCTCTGCTTGTCAGCGGCCGGATTGCTGAAGTGCTCCGTCGAGGTGGGAGCATCCCCGATGTGGTGACCGATGATGTTGGAGGCGGTGTTCATGATTGTTTGTGGCACTGGGAATGATGTTTAGCGTTCAAGGGTGGTATGAATCCGTTGAGTGCAACAACGTCGCACCAATGTCGCACCGTAGCATCGGAACGCACGAGGGCAGTTCACAGGAGCATATATGAAAAAAGTGTCAGCCCGGGGCACAATGAATTGTGATGAAGCAGTATCAAAAATCCTATCGTATCATGCACGTGCTCCGCTCACAGTAGTTCTTGTAGGACAAATGCTTCAAGAGAAAGGTGGATGAAAGAAGGAGGGTGTCATCGGTCGGCCGAAGGAACACGTCGCGGCTGGGGAGCTCGCCGATCGATCATCTGATCTGGTTGCGTCATAGCGATCGAAGCTCCTGAGGACTCAGAGTAGTACGAGCAGATGCGTTAAAATACGAGTGTCATTTTTCAACCATCAAGAACACTGCTTTGTTCATTGTTGCTGCTACAAATCAGGTCGACTTGGTGACCTCGGGTGACCGAGCGGTCTCCTTTTTCGGAAGACCGCAGCGCCGAGGGAGCTGCGATGCCGAGCGGCGGCGGCGCGGGCTGGCGTCATTGGCACCGATGACGCAAGCTCGTAGAACTTGACCTCGAGTCGCTTGATAAGCGCCAAGCCTGACCTCAGGGCGAGTATAAAAGCGCCCCCCCGCCCTCTCACCTCTCTCTCTCTCCTTCCTTCTTCGTGGATGAGTACCTCTCACATGGCTCCTCCACCACTGGGCCGTAACCGACTAGCGCATCGACGCAGCACCGAGGCGGTAGGTGGTGGAAGTCGGCAGTAGTGTACCATCAGCCACCGTGAGTTCACCCCTCCCACTCGTTGCAAGTACCACCGTCGCTGACTTGGGCACTGCCCTCTGGTCTTGACTCGGATCGTCACCAGCCTCCGATCACGCTCTTGATCGAAGAGGGGCCCACGGCAGTCCTGGTCGTCTTGCGAGGTAAAAGGTTTGGGAGAGGTTTTTGGTTATCATTGTATCGGGTCAGTCCCGCTCGTGGCCGCCTCCGAGCATGCACTGCCACCGCCACCGCAGCTGCCATCATCGGCCGGACCCGATCTCGTACGACGGACTTGGGCTGACCTTGCTCAACCCTTGACCTTTGCATGCCCGTTCTTTTCATCCACCTTCACATTATACCATCCCCACCTCCATCACACCATCCCCACCTCCATCACCATCCTCACCTCCATCACCATCCTCACCTCACACCATCCTCACCTCCTCACACCATCCTCACCTCCACATCCAATTCCCGTCTTCACCTTCACCCTTCACTCTTCCCCATCACCATCACCTTCGCTTCCACCTCGAATCACCTCCACCTCCACCTTCATCCCTTGCCTTCACCTCTACGTCTGTTCCTCCCCATTGCACCTCCACCTTTGACTTACCCTCATTTCATGCTGCTCTTTCTTTGACCTTGATCTTGACCGTCAACCTCGCCTTCACCACACCGTCAACCTCTTGCTTACGTCATTCACCTCCACCTCCACCTTTGCCTCCACCTCGGGATTTGGCGTCACAGGGAGTTTCCTTGTCCGCCAATCGGCAGTGCAAGACGTCATGACCGGTATCAATGATGAATCAACAACTTTGTCCACAAAAAGTGAGTTTTACGCACACCAAGTGTGACTGCCTACTAGTAGTTCCGTCTGCTCGAACGTAAAGTTGCGAGCTGCTGCTAACGTGGTCACCCGCTGTCAACAGCTGCTTCAACTGGCATTGCGGCGGGACAGGTCAGACTCGAGGATGGGGATGATGGAGAGGAAGTGGGGATGTGTGGGGGTTCGCTGTGTCTGCTTTTTTAGTTTTTTTCTCACGTGCACGTATCAGGCCGCGCTGCACAGCGACTCCGACGGGTGTCCTCTTCTTTGTTTTCTCATTGTTTGGGTAGAACAGAGTTTGAGGATTAACCGTACTGGAATTCGAAGCTCCTGACCTGCCTCCCTGTGCCCCATATTCAGGGAAAGGTTCAATCGATGGTAGTGTATTGAATGGGGTGATGGTCGATCATAGACATTGCGGTCGTTTTTATTCAGATTGTTGTCAAAATGTGGCAGGTGCGCTGTTCGGTTTGGGGCCAACTATTTAATGAAACGGGCCAAAGAATGTGTCAGCATAATATGCCTTTGTTACCGTATACATCTTCATGTTTCAGATGTTACTTGGATTTCACTTGGACCGCGAACTCGCCCTAGCCGAATTAAAGTCACGGGGATGGCTTCTCGGACGCGACCCCACAAAAGAGGCAAACTTAATCATGGGAGATAGTGACCTCGCCACGGTAACCTTCTCCCCATCCCATTCTATTCGTGAATTGTTGCAAAAAAATCCATTTCGAAGAGATCGGTCGGGGCTCTGGTGGGCAAGACACATCATGGGTCGGCGCTGACTCACGCTTCGCCATGGCCAACTTGGCTCGCGCTGCAGCTGGGCCAGCAACAGAACTCACGAAGTAGATCATCCCACTCGCATCGATAATTGTAGAAATGTGAGGGTAGATGAACTGAGCTCGTGGCCGACCTGGTAAGCTGATTGACCTATCACAGTCCGTCGCTGGAGACTTGCGCGGGGAGAAGGTCAAGATGACAACATGGCACGCGCGGACCGAGTCTGCGACCGATGTCGCATAACTGCGGATGCGATGACGTAATGCGTCGTACAGGATGGGTTAGAGTAGAGTGGGATGGGTGTACTTTACTCAGCATCACCGCTCGCTTGAAACCTTGACGCAACCATCCGAGGAGCTTGATGGTCTCGTGGGGCCGGGATCTTCGCCGGACTTTGGTGAGGAGAAAGAGCGATAGTTTGAGAGAAAGGTCACGCTCGCGCTCGGGAGGTCATTCTCGAATCCTCCCGCGCACGGACGCACTCCGAGCGCAGATCGGAGATGCCATCCTCCCGACTTCCGAGGCATGGCAAACGGACATCACACCAAGCCATGGGTAAAGTATCTCACCGCTGGCTAGATCCTTCTTCTCTGTGCCCAGGACAGCTGATTTCCCTGGTTTTCTAGGTAATACTGCAGTTCGGCGAGTCGACTCGAGTCGCGTTCACTGACGGTTCGGCCATGAGATGTCCGCAGTGCGCACAAGCTGTCGGGACACTTCGGTTCATTTCGCATTGATTTGGTCAGTTCAAGGTGAATCTCATCCAGCATGTATTTCTGCATCCAGCTTTGTCCCCTCCGGGTGACTCATCGGCCTTGGCGTGGTCAAGCAAAGTCAGTCCGACCAAGACCTCCTCTACCTGTATTAGCGCCAGGTGGCGTGTTGAGTTTGCGGGCCAACGGCGCGTGAACTTGTTGAGACCTGATGGATCTCGTGCGATTGAAGAGCCGCTGTCTATGTACAAGGCCACAATTCAGACAATTCCGTTTTTTAATCTGGTAAATCACGTGCCACACAGTCTTGGGGCCAGATGGGCCACTGCGACTCGAAAGCGAAGCGGAGCGGATTGGTCCAAACTTTCAGCCAAACATCAATAGGAGGCGCACCCACCGCCTCATATCTGGTCCGGCGCTGCCAGGAGTTTAGCCAGGTTTATCCCAACAATACGGCGCGGTGAAACTGACCGCTACAAATTTCGTTCTCTCTGTCCTTTCAGGTCATCACTTTGCCGGTGCTTTCGTCGTACGCCAGCGTGCGGTTCGTTACACTTCTTGTCCTGATCGTATCCTGCAAGGCGAAAATGGCCGCAGGCGAGGCTACAAACTCCGATAGAATCTCGGAGTTAAAAGAAGTCTTGATCTCGACTCAAGTGGTTGAGTACGAGCACAAGATTGAGGATGGAAGATCGTTGGACAAGGAAGAAAGACGGGCGTCGACTCAAGCCAGTCAACCGAGAGGCTCAACCATGGCAGGCGCAGGGCTCTGGCAGGCAAAGGATAAAGAATTACAAGGTGAGGGAGTTTGACTATATGTGAGTGAAGTAGTGGCATGAGAAGTGGTTAGGATTCAGGCAGAATCAGGTCTGATAAGCTTTTGTCAGAAATCCACTCTGAGGGATCAATGGCCCGGCCCCACTGCATACTTCTCACAACTTCAGCGTTGCGCGCTGTCAGCGTACACCAGCACAATCTACAGCCACTTGAGTACCAATTTCCTTTCTTCCAATGCATCTCCTTTCCCTTGATGGACCGAGAGCTCTCGATGTCCCCAGCGAATTGTTGAACAAATGCGCAAACTTGAAGAGTCAGTCTTCTGCCACCACGGGCCCATGGGCGTTCTGACTCGAGGGAGACCTCCACTCGTTCGGTCTTCTCTTTTCACCCGCTTCAGCCCACTTCACATTATCCATCGCTGCTGGCACTTTATTATGCTAAACTCCCGCCTTCACTGCGGCACCAATACTCTTCCTTCGTCCATCCCCTTCGGTGTCATGCTGGAAATTCCTAGCGCCGAGAAAAAAAATCGGCGAAAGGCTGACAAGTGAAAACCACAAGATCTACTCTTGGAGAAGCTAAGAGCTTTATTTTGAGTCTTTAGTATCGGTGATCACTGAAAGCCGTGAACACAGTGATTTTCGAAACTCGCAGGCCGTTGAAATCACCGAAGCTGCCGTGCTTGCCGGCCCAATATTGTTCTCTTTTACCCCCACCACCACCGCGCTGGTCGACATCAGTGCGTCCGTGGTCCCAGTCACGTACGAGCCATGGGTGGACCTGTGCTGCTTCTCCTGAAGCTGATGATTGTGAGTGTGACCAGTTGATTCTTCTGTGCCCTTGTCGCGGCTGATGATCACGCCGTCTTTGCTGCATCAGCTATCATCCAACTTGCTCGCGTCCTCGAGAGCTCTCCGCCGGCCGTCGACACGTCGTAGTCGCACCGCAGTCGGCCAGGACCTTCGAAAGACCACCTCAAGTCGAGCTAGGACACGTATCATCAAGGCTGAGCTGACCGTATGGGTCGTATTTGTCCGTCGCCTGCGACTCGCGGTGCCATTGGAGCGCGTTGCGACGACGCGAAGGAGCAATCCGAACGAGGAGCTGACTCTGTTCCAGCGCCCGTTCTGCCCCAGATATGCTTCGTCTGCGTCGAGTCAATTGTGGATAGGACGATCGCATGGGCCGTGCCCTTCTACGGCCAGATCAAGATTATGGTGCTGCTGTTCCTGTGGACACTCAAGCGGCCAGCAAGTCACTTGGCGTTCCCATCGCCTTCAAGAGCCCGTGGCTAATAGGTCAAACCATGGTTTTGTACCGCACAGGGTTCACAAATCGTCTTCAAGCAGATCAACCGCTACATGCGAAGATGCGAAGGTCCGATTGATGCCTTAGGTCATGCGCTCGGTCAAGTCATCGACTTTCTCCTCGCGGCTATCGTCTTCCTGCCGAGTCTGCTGTGGAGCAAATGGGTGGCGTCGAGACAGCCAGACGTATGTTCCTGTAAAGATTGGGATGCTACACGTCATCCAGCTCACCATCAATTCACTGCGTTATCCCTCTCGTGCAGGTTCCGAGTATCCTCGCAGGCCTGAACTCGCCGAGACGTGGTCCGATGGCGAATCGATTGGCCGCAGCAATGCAAAAGTCGACTTCTACAAGTACGATAGACTCGAACAACACCAACATCAATGTCACTGCTCGAACTGTCGTCATCCCAGCATCGACACTCGCACCGTCAGCCAAGCTGAAGCGCACCCTGCCAACTCCGATCACTGTCGAATCTAGCTTGCAGCCTCTCTCGACGACCTCGTCAGCCAAAGAGGAAGGGTCGCTCTTGTGTTCGACGTCATCACGAGCAGCACCCGTCGCTTCCAGCTCTTCGTCACTCTATCCTTCTCTTTCCTCTGTTCCGTCTCTACCGGTGCCCCTACCGCCACCCGTGCCAACCCTTCGCCAATCGTCATCCCGCCTGCGCGTCGTGAGTGATCGACAAAAAGGCAAACAGCGAGCTGTGGAAGTGGTGTCGGATGACACGCCTCCCGAAGCTCCTTCCAGTATCGAGTCACCACCTCGATCGCCGTCTACACCGCCAAAAAACACGATCCGACGTCGTTCGACCCCTCGAAAATCCACACCGAGACGATCACTTCACATCGACGAATCACTCGATGCTAACCAACCCGTCGAGGTCGAGATTCAGGTCGACGAATCTGCCCAGGTCGACACACCTCGAGCATTCCCTTTTCACTCCAAAGTCTTTCCTCATACGCCTGCTCCACCAGGTGCGTTCGTATCGACGCCTTTCAAGAACGAGACACTAGGATCGACGGCTCGCCAACAGGCTTCGAGTGCGCTCAAAGGTCTTACGAACGACTTGTGGGGTCTTGGGGAAGATGCGAGACCTATGGGAGCTAGTCCGCTGGCGAGTCGGGATAAAACCCTTTTAAACGGCAAAGCTCCGGTCTCAAAACGAGCGGGAGGGAGTGTTTTGCAGAAGCTCGAAGCGACCAAGTTGAACGAAGACGAACAGGGAAGGGTAGGTGTCAGTGATCGACGAAAGAGGAAGGCAGTTCGTGCGCCTTCGGTCGAACCTCCGCCACCCGCAAGTAAGAGGAGGATCACGTCCAGTTTGTCCAGCTCGACGAGTAGTCGACTACTTGGATCGAGTGACGCACTGTCGGCTTCGACGAAAACCAAGCCTTCGTCACTCGCGCGCTCCGTTAGCGGCGCTCCTCGGAGTACGAGGATGAGAGGTCGAGTTGGCGAGGATTCATCGTCGTCCATCTTGTCCAGGTCGACGTCGACGTCGACAACCTCGATTAGTAAAGCACAATCTTTAAAAGCTTCCGCCAAGGAGCTTCTACCACCCCCCACCGCACTCAATCGAACGACCGATTCAAGCGCGTCGACTGGGACAATTGCACCGAAGCGCAGAGCCAAGAGGGTGTTGGGAAGAGGCGCCTCGGTCGATGTTGAGGATGAGCAGGTGGAGATGGATGGGGTGCCTGTTGTTAAGCGCAGGCGATGACTGTTGAAGAGTTTTAAAGTACGACAATCGTGTTGCATTTCATCCGTGTTCAATAAGGTTAACAGGGAGTATGGCAATATTGTACTTATCATCACATCACTTGGGATCTCCATTCTGCCCTGACTGCAAGGCGTATGCCGGCCACTTGTAGGGAGGCTAGCTGCGTGTTAATTAGCTTGCGCCTGCGTTACAGTCTTTCCTCCTTTCGACTCCTTCGTAGAAAGCACCGTGCGGACCAAGTAGCGGGAACGAGTCAAGTTGCAGTAGTTAGGCATGCAATCCGGCATCCCGTAACTAACGGGAAGGGCAGAGGGAGTACCCACGAGAGACCGAAAGATAAGAAAGAGAAATAAAGAAAGAAAAGAGACCAACAAGGCACTTTCTTTAAAATTTTGTTTACAAGGGAGCTCCAAAAGATACGACGACGTTGCTTGGAAAGCGCGGATCCTATCAGTACTCAGAATACTCGCCTGCGCTGATTTGTCGACCCGCGCATTGGACCCGAGGGACGAGCTGTACCAGATCGCGGAGCGGTATCGGATCGAGAAGAAGAAGAAGAAGGAGGAGGAGGATGGAAATTGCAGCTTTCGGCAACTATGTTGAGCATGGTCCCCGAGGTTGACCTGGGTATTGAGTTCACTTGCTCCCCTTCACAACTGCGTTGTAAGTTGAATTCTTTGGCTCGGGTGGAACACGAAACTGCCTTGCCCCTCGCTTCTCCATTAACAGCACTCAGCTCAAGAACATTGAAGCGACCGAGAAGGCCAAACGCGCACTCTTCGAGAAGTGCCGCAACGCCCTCAAAGTTGAACAAGAGGGATTCGTCGCCGAACGATGTGAGTTTTCTCCTGACAGATCCCGTTTTCGAGGTTGCCAACTAACTTGCTCTTCAGCGCTGCGGACATGCGTACAACAGTCTTTCGACCTCACAAACCGATCAACTCTGAAGCGGACGCGTTGGAAGAGGCGAAGCGGGTCAGATAGTTGTGGTACTCGGGATCCCGTCGGAGACATTTCGGACATAGCGGGCCCCGTCAGGAATCATTTCGGTTATAACGGGGTCGGAGTCATTTCGAGTCATTTCGGTTGTAGCGGGGTCGGAGTCATTTCGAGTCATTTTAGCGGGGTCTGCGGTACTCGGGATCCCGTCGGAAGCAGCGGTTGTAGCGGAGTCGTTTCGATCGAAGCAGGGTCGAGTTACGAAGTCGTTTCAACGGCCGAGTCGGGAGTCGATTCGATTTCCACTAGTTCGGGCAGGATCAAAACGCCGGTTTCGGCAGAATTCTCAGCGATTAAGCGGTCCCGGATAAACTCAGTACTTCGGTGACTCGAGACTTGACTGTCAGCGACGAATCATGCGGCGGGATTTGAATGGAAGACCGGGCCGGATGCGCGGATGAAGGGGTGAAGGAGAATGAAAGGAGCGCAGCGGTTTGAATGGTCGGAACGTTTGAGGGGAGTTTGCTTCTTGTTTTTAGCCAGACCACTTCCAGGATCCAATACAGAATCTTACCCGGCTCTCACTTTCTGTTTCAAGTCTCGTTCGGCGTCGTCTCCAGTCTCCAGTCTCAGTGTTTCGTTCTCGTACTCGGTCTCGTTTCTCAATTCTGCCCCTCCGTTTTCCCTTCCCTGTCTCTCGGTCGTTCCGGTCGCTCTCTCTCGTCTCCCTCGTTTTCGGTCTCAGTCCCATCTTTTCCCTTATCTTTTCATATCATCTTTGATCGACCGCTTTGCTATACCATATAGTACGGACGCTTCGGCGCGCCAAAGGACAAGGGCAAGAAGAAGCAAGGCGCGGCGGGGGGCGCCAACGCTGCTAAGGCGAAGCGACCGATGCGAAGGGAGAAGGCAACGGATGACCAGATGAGTGGCCACCGTGTTTTGCGTTTCGCTCATCCTCCCTTGTTGATCTTGGATGTCCCTTGGAACAGACAAAGAGACCTTGGAAAGATTGAAGAAACGTCAGAGGAAGTGAAGGGAGGAAGTTCAAGGCTCAGCTCGCGTTATCGTCGTCGTCGTCATTGCCTCCATGACGGGAGAAACTATGTACCTTGAAGAAAACGGCAAAAGAAGGGTGTCTGGTTGTTCATAATCTAAGGCAGCTTGTTGTAATGTGTATTGAAGAGATAAATTCATGTGCTTGTCGACAAAGGAAGACGGTAGAATAGGGATGCTTCTCATGGTCTGGCCGGAGTAGTAGGGCACGCTTCTGTGCTTCTATTTGTTCCGGATGGTAAAGGACTGGGAATGTTTCCCGAACACTCCCTGATCTGTGGCGTAATCATCCCGTGAGAAGCGGAAGAAGACGGTTCTGCGGGGAGAGACAAGCTGTCAGTGGATCAAACATCGATGGAAAACAGAATAGGAGGTACATACGCCGAGATCTTTGCATGTACTCCTTTGTCATCGGTGAGGGCGTTCCAGGGTATGTCCTCGCTGTGTGGAAGCTCAATTTCGTAGCCTCGAGTACTAGTCCTGAGCTGAATGCCGTCTAGCAAAGGCACTGTAGCATTGAGTAAGCAATAAGTGCAAGTTAGCTTCAAGGACTTCCACCTTTACTTAAAAAAGTCGCAGCGGCCTTTCGACCCTTTCTCGGATGCATCTGAAGGAGCTCACGTTGTGCTGAAGATTTATTTCCCCTGTATTGTATCCACATATCGGCTTGTATGTAGACTAAAGACTTGTCCCACTTAAGAAGGACTTTGTCTCCGGGGCTGTAGGTCTCGCCTGGCGAACAAAGGGCGATGGCGGGGAGGACCTCGTGGGAGAAGCGTCTGGTCAGGATCGAAGTCGAATTGAAGTCGAGGGTCGGTGAAACGGAGATGCCTCGCTTCGTCAAGTTGGTGAGTTGTTCGTTGCGATGGGCGGGCTCGCGGCTGAGGGCCGTGTCGACGGCCTTCAGGGGCGAGGGGGAAACGGGGCTACACGTCGCCAAACTCGCCAGGAGAGCGAGCGCGGCCGAACGCGACCACAGGAGTAGCATGGTACGAGGGATGGGTTCTCAAAGAATAAGTTTAGATGAGGAGGATAGCAACGACTGGCAACGGGTGACCTTGCTACATGATACAAGGGAGAGGACAAGAGGCGCCAGATCCTCCACGACGACTCCGTTGTCAGGAGGAAGATTTCGTAACTGCCGACTCTGAACTCGGCGAGCGCCTTTCCCGGGCAACCGGCGTTTTGCCCTGTCTGCCCGTTTCCCTCTTCGTCTCCCACGCTATGCGCTCGACTCTCAGACCCTCGCTCTCGACTTTTGAGCTCTCGCGCTCGACCCTCGGACTTTTGCTCTAAGACCTCTCCTGGTGTTTACCGCCTCCTCTGACCTAGCTCCTCAGTTCTGTGACTAGCTATTGCCTTTCTTCGGGGCCGGCTGTGGTAAATGTACCAGCATATTGTTGTGTCTGCCGCACCTGCCTGTGGGTGATCGGCCCACTTTCTTGTTTGTACATAGAATAATTTACACCTCTTGATATACTTCGTGTACTGATATGAAATAATTCAGTCAATTCGCTGCATAGCCGCCACACTGGTTTCGCGGCTCCAGTCAGTCTTCATGCGAGAGCGAATGAAGAAGGAGAACAGGAGGAAGTGTGTCTCAGGCGCAAGCTAATCAACAAGCAGCCAGCCTCCCTACAAGTTCCCTACAAGTGGCTGCCGAGCGCTCCTGAGAGGTCTGTGGGAGGGGCCAATCCCTCACAAAATATAGAACCCGTTCGGCCGATGGCCCGGAGAGATCAAAATAGGGGAGAGCGACAGTGACACTTGCACCGCGCGGCAGTGCTTTCACTCAAGTCGTTTGAAGGTGTTAGATTCGTAGTTCTTCGTTGGTGAACTGATGAGATTGTGTCGGAACGGTGCACGGTCGTAAAGTCCGAAAAGGCGAGTTACCAGTTGGCGGAGAAGAGAAACAACGCTACGGAAAGACTCCCGCGCGCCCCGCGCCGACCGCATTCCCTACTTCCCTAACACGGATAACAGTCCATGTCTAGAATACCCTGATGCGCCAAACGCCCAAATACAAAACAAGACAAAAAGGTATTCTTCTGCACCGAGTGAAACATTCTGTCAAGTACCGTACCTAGGTTGCATGGCCGAAATGTGAGGAATGCCGAGTCGTCACTGCACTATGTGTAAAGCCGCAGGCCTTACAAAGAATCACGAGTACTGCCAGGCCGATCGTTCTTGTGGTGGTTGTTCAGTCGAAACGTATTGTAGACGCTGTTTCGTTGTTTCAGGATTGATTCGAATGAATGTGATCTTCTGAGCCAGAGAGAGGACTGAGACTGAACTACACAAAAAGGGGAAACCGGCTAATATTGATGTCCAATATTCGGTCCGGCGTATTTCGGCCAGGTTCAGTGCTTGGTCTTGTGTGTGCGAGGCCCGAGAGCCAGGCCTCGCAGTCTAACTTCGCGCTGCATCTCTTCCTTAGTGGCATGGCCGATTCAGGCCACAGGGACTAGTATGCGGTGTCAGGCGGCGCGGCCGCGGCCGCGTCTGACCAGGAGCTCGGGGCTTGTCGGGAAAGCACGGTCAGATGCGCGTGCAAGTCTGGCCCGGCAGTCGGCTGAGATGCAGCGATCACGTACCGCATCGCAACGGCTGACTCCAGCACTTTCGCATCGCACCCGGCCCGTTACAAGTGCCCGTTGTTTCTACCACCTCGAGCCAACATGACTCCTCTCCCGCGCCGCTTATGGTGTTGACCAGGGTCCCGAGCCCGACCTTTGCGCTGTTTGGGCAAGCGAGCCTGGGCCGCGAGCCGAGCCGACCGAAGCCGAACCGTTGATAGGGGCCACCGTTCATGTTTAGGAGCTGGCCGCGTGGAAAGGACCTCAAATAGAAAGCTACCCCTGGCTAATGCTGCGCTCGATTTTCAGCACCTGTGTCAGCCACCCACCAGTGGTACCTATATTGCAGTACTACCTCTATATACAAAAAAAGGTGAGTTAAGGAATGTACCTAAAATCGCTGTTTTTAATTAGATGGCGGCCTTCCGGGCCGCCTGTGGTGGATGTACCAGCATACTGTTGTGTCTGCCGCACCTGCCTGTGGTGTTCATGTTCCGATCAGAAGTCATGTACAAGCTCTGTGGCGACTTTTGTATTTTTCGTGTCGGTCGAACGAAGCTACAGCGTTCCCAGTATTTTCCTTCTTTTTGTAGTTGACGTCAAACCATGCTTAGACTTATATTGTATTTAATAATGGGCGGCAAGCGCGTGGCTTTGCATGACATTGCTTCTACAGCACAGCTCCGCCTGACGCGCGGGTGGAGCTGCGGAGCTGCGGAGGGCTGGCCGGCTTACACCCCGTGAACAAACCCGCGCCACTCCCTCTAACCTTTTCTTTTTCTCTCCCACTCTCACCGAATTTTGTGACACTGATTCAAGGAGAAACCCTCGCCACTATGCCCCGGTCCTAAGGTCGCCAGGGAGGGCCATCGCAACCTCGCCAAGTCTGGGCCGCGATGAGTGAAAAATAGTTTCTCTGCTGTCTTTCGTCACTATACCGTTCGATTCTCCTGCTATTTGAAATCATATTCCCGTTAATTTAACGGGATCCCACTGGTAGGTTCTTGCAGTAAGACTGGGTATGGGTGGTTCTGTCGCAACCAACGAGTCCCACACTATTGGCCTAGCCAGTGTGCTTAAATGCTTCTCCTCCCACTTTTCCTATGTTTTCTAGGACTTAATACAATTAGATGAATAACTATCGCCACAGAGCTTGTACATGACTTCTGATTGGAACATGTACACCACAGGCAGGTGCGGCAGACACAACAGTATGCTGGTACATCCACCACAGGCGGCCCGGAAGGCCGCCATCTAATTAAAAACAGCGATTTTAGGTACATTCCTTAACTCACCTTTTTTTGTATATAGAGGTAGTACTGCAATATAGGTACCACTGGTGGGTGGCTGACACAGGTGCTGAAAATCGAGCGCAGCATTAGCCAGGGGTAGCTTTCTATTTGAGGTCCTTTCCACGCGGCCAGCTCCTAAACATGAACGGTGGCCCCTATCAACGGTTCGGCTTCGGTCGGCTCGGCTCGCGGCCCAGGCTCGCTTGCCCAAACAGCGCAAAGGTCGGGCTCGGGACCCTGGTCAACACCATAAGCGGCGCGGGAGAGGAGTCATGTTGGCTCGAGGTGGTAGAAACAACGGGCACTTGTAACGGGCCGGGTGCGATGCGAAAGTGCTGGAGTCAGCCGTTGCGATGCGGTACGTGATCGCTGCATCTCAGCCGACTGCCGGGCCAGACTTGCACGCGCATCTGACCGTGCTTTCCCGACAAGCCCCGAGCTCCTGGTCAGACGCGGCCGCGGCCGCGCCGCCTGACACCGCATACTAGTCCCTGTGGCCTGAATCGGCCATGCCACTAAGGAAGAGATGCAGCGCGAAGTTAGACTGCGAGGCCTGGCTCTCGGGCCTCGCACACACAAGACCAAGCACTGAACCTGGCCGAAATACGCCGGACCGAATATTGGACATCAATATTAGCCGGTTTCCCCTTTTTGTGTAGTTCAGTCTCAGTCCTCTCTCTGGCTCAGAAGATCACATTCATTCGAATCAATCCTGAAACAACGAAACAGCGTCTACAATACGTTTCGACTGAACAACCACTACAAGAACGATCGGCCTGGCAGTACTCGCGATTCTTTGTAAGGCCTGCAGCTTTACACATAGTGCAGTGACGACTCGGCATTCCTCACATTTCGGCCATGCAACCTAGGTACGGTACTTGACAGAATGTTTCACTCGGTGCAGAAGAATACCTTTTTGTCTTGTTTTGTATTTGGGCGTTTGGCGCATCAGGGTATTCTAGACATGGACTGTTATCCGTGTTAGGGAAGTAGGGAATGCGGTCGGCGCGGGGCGCGCGGGAGTCTTTCCGTAGCGTTGTTTCTCTTCTCCGCCAACTGGTAACTCGCCTTTTCGGACTTTACGACCGTGCACCGTTCCGACACAATCTCATCAGTTCACCAACGAAGAACTACGAATCTAACACCTTCAAACGACTTGAGTGAAAGCACTGCCGCGCGGTGCAAGTGTCACTGTCGCTCTCCCCTATTTTGATCTCTCCGGGCCATCGGCCGAACGGGTTCTATATTTTGTGAGGGATTGGCCCCTCCCACAGACCTCTCAGGAGCGCTCGGCAGCCACTTGTAGGGAACTTGTAGGGAGGCTGGCTGCTTGTTGATTAGCTTGCGCCTGAGACACACTTCCTCCTGTTCTCCTTCTTCATTCGCTCTCGCATGAAGACTGACTGGAGCCGCGAAACCAGTGTGGCGGCTATGCAGCGAATTGACTGAATTATTTCATATCAGTACACGAAGTATATCAAGAGGTGTAAATTATTCTATGTACAAACAAGAAAGTGGGCCGATCACCGCCTCTCTACATGCGGATGATCAATTATCGCGCTGCGCCATCTTCTTCCTCTGTTCCTCAACGGCTTCCTTCCCTTCTTTGTGCTCATCGAACCTATACATAGATGCATCAAGCAGAATGGTTTGCTTGACCCACTTGGGCAAAGGTCGGTACAGAGCCGGTGGGAGGGGAAAGAGGATCGAAGTACGATTGAGGTACGCTTTATATTCGGCCCATTTGTCACCGGATTCCGGGTCCACCCCGTGCGACATGAGGTAGTATTTCTTTTGGGTCGGCTTTTCGGATTGGGGAAGACCGGATACGAAGTAGAGCAGGACTGAAGCGCGCATTAAACAAAAACAAAGTTAGCTCGAGCCGGTCTTGACATGTCGACGAGCGCCCATGAGGAGGACCTACGCGAGATGAAAATGGGGCCCACCACGGAGGCGATCAAGGCGTTGCGTCCGCCGGAAGAAGCAACGCTGTGAGTTGCGGGTGCAATACAGAGAGCGTACATGCCCCACCAGAGGATGATCTCGCCGGCGTAGTTGGGGTGTCGTGACCAGCCCTGTGAGCGAATTGAAAAGCCAAAAACTCAAGGCGTCAATACACACTGTCTCAAAACATGAAAAATTGTCCGATCGACTTACCCAAACACCTTTATCGTTGATGGCACCTTTTTGCGAGTTGTTGAACTTGAAGGTGAACTTTTGCTGGTCGGCCATAACCTCCAAAGTATAGCCGACGACCCAAAGGATGATACCGATGATATCCTGTGCAAGAACAAAGAGTACCTTTGGTCAGAGTTGAACGGAGTGAAAGATATATGGACCGGTTGTCAGACTCACACTGGCTGTACCGAATTTGACGTTTCCTCCACCGCGGGCCGGATCCGAAACGGCCGGCGAATTGAGGATGGTCACTGTGATGGGGAAGGCGCTCGGAGTAAGCGGCATGGCCAGGAACAATTCTTGTAAAATAGGATATCTCACATGGCAAAGACACCGTCCAGCACCACTGTCGCGCAAAGATAGGCCCGCTAGTCAGTCCTCCGTCGTACAAGCACCGGTACTAGGTCGAGACTTACGAAGAGCTGGAAAAGGAAGAACCCTCCGAGCTTGGTGACGTCCGATCGCATCTCGTCGAATCGACCATCCTTGCCCGTCTTCATCACACGGTAAAAGAGGAACGCCCCCAAGCGGAATGACCAGATCATGACGTAGACGCTGTTAAACGGGTGCGGAGGAGACTCATGGTCAAAATTTGCTGACTGAGGTTTGAAAAGCGGGTTCTCTTAATGTACACTTACGATGCGACGATGTTGCGAGCATAGTAAGTGTTACCGGCGAGGAGGGTGAATAGGGCGAGAATGAAGAAGTTGATGGAACCTCCGAGATCGGTCCTGCGAGTGCGAGAGGGCCAGAGGAGGGATCGGCGGTGGGATGATCGAGGCCACGACACCGTGAGGTGTGACGAAAGAAGCGGGAACGTGGTATGACAAGGTGGAAAGTCAGCGTACTTCTACTTGCAAAGCGTGTGTCCGCGGGCACGAAAACGTACACCTTGTCGGTCTGGAAAATGAAGCAGATCGCAAAGAGCGCGCCTTGCAGTCCGAGCGAGATGAGGAACGTGATCGCCAAGTAATACTGGTCCAACACAGTGACGGGTGACATAGTGGTGATGTTCTAGCGAGGGAGGAGGTTGAGTAGGACGGCGATGATGTTCGTGGGCCTCGTTGTGGGGAAGGGAGGAGCTTCGCTGGTCAAGAACGGGGTCGATCGCCAGGTGATCGTCTCGCGAGGAGCTGGCGCGGGTTGAGAACGATGAGCTGAACCTCTGGAGGGCGGTGATCGGAACTTGTAGAGCGCAGGAAGAAGAGAAGTGTCGAGTGCCAAGTGGTCAAGCAGCACGTCGTAGATAGGCCCCGAGTAGTGAGCCGACTTCGAGGATCCCTCGGCCATCGAGCGGGCAACGTCATCAACCCTCGGTAGCCTCTTCGGTCACGGCTGGATGCCCGATGCCCCGCCGTAAGCTGCAGCTGGGCACGGGCTGGCACGGGGTCTAACGCCTAACACCGAGCTTTCGCTTCAAACTTGGCGCTTCATTATCGTACTCTGGTCATCAAGACGAACCCCATCGCCAGCTCGGAATGGGTGGATCGTCGTTATTCGGCTCCGATTCAGAGTCCGATGATGAGCTCGACGACGCAAGTGCTGGCCCCTCGCAATCACAGGGGTTCGCACATTCTCGCACTGCACCTCCACCGCCGCGGGCATGCCGCGGGGACAGGTCATTCACCGTATCACCGCGTGCGGCCCCCGAGGGTTTATTTCACTTTCCCCAGGCGATCCCAATCGAACTACAAACCCTCTTGGTACACAACATCACCACCACGTTACCCCTGACGGTGAAGCAGAACCAACTCATGTACTTCGCGCATCTCCCATCCGCTCTCGATCCACTCCTGGACCGTCTCAACGCCGACATACCCACTTATGGTCTCCCTACCGAGGTACTAGAAGATTTGTTGGACCGACCTGATCACGAACGTGATCGACAAGCTATCATCAATCTCTACCGACCCGGAATGGGAATCGCGCCTCACGTCGATCTACCGCACCGGTATTCGAGCGTCATCCTAGGCATCTCATTACTCGGGACGACCGTAATGGATTTCGTTTCGACATGCGATTCCGAGAACAAGTTCGAGTTGGTTTTGAGACCGGGCGACGTGTACATTTTGTCGGGGGAGAGTCGGTACGCTTGGACGCATGGGATCCAGTATCGGGATTCGGATTGGATCGAGGCGGAGGAGAGGAAGAGAGGGCTTAGAATTAGTGTCACGTTGAGAAGGATGAAGGAAGGGAGTCATGTCGTAGGGTGAACCGAGTGAGGAAGAATCTGTTGTCGAGACACGATGATAGGATCCCCGGCGCAAATCTAGGAGCTGAAGCGCAGAAACTCAACTGAGAATGATCAAGCCCCACCGTGCACTGCACGGCGTCGTAGTAGGTTGGAACAGGTCGCCGCAATGCGTTCGACTGCTTTGTCTCCAGATAAGGATGACGTGCTTGGGCATTGTAAACTTGACGGCTGACACTGACCCCTGTCTGTTCCTCGAGCAGCGTGCCGCGCCTGCGATCTCAAACGATGCCCAACGATCCCCAACTCCTTCTCGTGGTGCCTATTTGACTTGAGATCAGTTTGCATCGGCTACCCACACATCGCGCCGGACTTTGTACCGACGGTGTGAAGGTTTTCGGCGTGGGGCGGGCATGCAGTCCTTCATAGGCAGTCCGACGTTTCTGCGTCACGCAGCAGAAGGTCGAGGGATTTCTACCGAGTGTTGAAAGGGAAGAAATGGAGCAATCAGTCTTTCCTCACTCCGGGCGGGTCAGACTCTTGGAACAACCGAACTCGACTGAGCGATCGAACGTTGAACGCAGAGCTTGAATGCGTTCGGGTACGAGGCACACGCATATTTTGCAAGCGTTGAGGTCGTCTAACCCCGCTCGGGTTATGTTGTGATTCCCAGTGATTCACCATGCTAGTGGGTCGATTGTAGAAGAGTGGAAGCCGGAAGGTCAGGTAATTAGGATGGGCAAGAGTTCCGGAGAGGTCCGTGCAAAAGCACAACGTGCAGTGGCCTCGTTCAACCTTCGCGATGCCCTAGGCAGACGCTGCCGGTCCCTCCGCGGCGTGGGACTTGGACCCCTTGTTACACGCTCCGAGTGGCTCAATTGTACGGAGAAGCGATTGGGCGGCAGGGACCTCGAGAACTGTGACGATGGGCAGTGCGCAAATCGTGCGTCAGTGACGGCGAAGACGCGCTTGTTTCACCACGGCATGGCAACTCCTGTTTTAACAAAGGCATATGTGCTTGCGTTTTCCTTAGCGCTGGTGCGGAACGCTGTGCATCTTTTGCTATTTTGAAGTGTTGATACAGCCGAGCGGACATCGATCTTCGGATGTTGAACAACGACTGTGCCACTGCCGCATGATCTCGGCACCACCATCTGCGTCGCAGGTCAAATTCGATTCCGAGCGGTCCGTGCTTAGCGGCTTTCGCTTCGGCGGGTGAAAACGACATCGCGCGACGTGTGCAGGCGCGGCTTGCTCTCCTTCGCACCACTTGCTGCCGTCACCGTCGATCTCGCGGTACACTGCAACACGGGCACCACCCCTTCCCGTTGTCTTCATAACGCGTGTTCATACCGCCACCCTACCCATCTGATCTACGAGCCGCGTGTTCTTGGTACGGCAGTTCCCGAGCCTAGTCGCCGTTTTTCCTCCCGGGGCCGTCGTCGCCCTCGGTCTCTTCTGCCTTGCGGCTCCCCAGTCCTCGGTGTACGCTCCATACAAACCAACCTAGACCTACTGTGTCCACCCCAAAGCCCCCCATCCCTACTTCGCCCTCTGCCTTGGCACTCCCTCTCGTTTCGTTGTACGAAACACCCGTCCTTGATTGAACGGCCCACGGAGACCCCGCCTTAACGAAGCTGTTGCGAAAGAACGATATCCTTCCCCCCAAGTTTTCTTTCCCTCCTTTTCGAAGGAAGGGAAGGGGTTTCTTTTGGGGGGATGTTTTGATCAAAGCCCTCTCCACTCAATTGACCCGAGATTTGAAAACCGCTTTTTTTTTTTGTTGAGAAAAAGGTGGACTTCTCTTCGACTTTGTATATTCATGGGTACTCTTGCACTAATCTGGGCCTACATTTTTTTTCTTCTTCTTCATTGTCTCTCGTGTAATTTGATTACATGTTTTTGAGTTCATTCTCTGGCGCTTCACGGCATTTTGTCGATCGCGTAAGCTCGAGCTTTTAATCGTCCCCTGAAGTTTGCGCCGAGTCGGAGATTCGATACGTTCCCACCCGGATCTTTCAAAATTGTACGACTGTAAAAAAAAACTTTCTGGTGATATTACAACACATCGCACAGGTCCCCCTTATTCCGCTCCTCCTTTCATGAACCCCATCCCTCCCAACCCTCCACAATCTACTGCAACGCCTTTTCCGCTATAGGATTCGCATGTACCTCCACCTATTCAAACCCCCCAAGTCCCGACTCATCAAAGGATCAGTTCTTTTTTTTTTTCTCTACAAAGAGTTCGTGAAGACTCGGGGGGAACTTTTGGTAGACGTACTCGTTCCAATTTGATAGGGACCGTAGGGCGCATTTTTTCATTCACTGGTACGCGCTCCTGTGATTGGGTAAAAGTTGGTTGTCATTGATTCAGATAGGGGATAAGAAGAACGGGTAGCTCATAAGTGGGTGCAACAACGTTAACGTACCATCGCGTCCAAAGTCGTATCCACACCATCGATGACCCTGTTTTTCCCGAAGTCAAAGTGAAACGTCATCCCCGAGTGTGGAGTAAGTTTTCCCACTCCTCCTCTTTCCTAAAGGAAATTACGACCAGGTAGGGGATTGGACCTACCTCCCAAAGATTGAATACTTTGTATCGAGATGGGGTTGTTTTGCGTCTGTCGATTGGTTGCAAGATAAGCAGGAGGATGAGCACGACTCGGGTTGTTTTTTCAACGAAGCAACGCGGGCACTGACAAGTGATAAAGAACTGCGCCCTTTCAACCCGCCATGTATATTGACCACGATCATCAGCTCAAAACGCCCAGCACAACCCCCAACCCACTCCACCGACTTACTTGTTCGTATCCGGACCCGAATTAGCCATGGCGACGACCCCCCTCGCGTTGAATTTAAGCGTCGAACGAACTTCGTCCGCGAATGGCTTACCATAGATCGATTGTCCTCCTTTACCTGTTCCGGTCGGGTCACCGGTTTGGACCATGAAGGATTTGATGTTGCTGTTGAGGTGGGAAGCAGGGGAGAAGGGCGTTAGGGTGGATTGAGGGAGGGGAGAGAAAGAGGGTGAGATTGGGGGGGGGGGTTGTTGTTGTGAGCGTACCGGTGGAATAAGCAACCATCGTATTGGCCCGAAGCGGCGAGGGCGAGAAAGTTCTATACAAGATCGAACCAGGTACGAAGGGGTAGCAGCAGTGTGCGTCAGAAGGAGGGGCGAAGAACGAGGGAATCAGCTTCGTAGTCCAAGTACGAAATGAGTAGGTGGCGTAACGTACCTCTGCCGTTTGAGGTACGGCTTCGCAAAATACTTCGATCTGTAGATACCATTCACATCCAGGTTATTAGGTTCAGGACGAGCCTGACGAGGTGCGAAGGGCAGTGGATCGTTCGTCGACGAATGCACGTGACTCGACGGTGGGATCCATTCCATGACTGACCTTGATCTCCCCTAGGGAGGTGTGTAGTGTCACGGACTGCACAGTGAGAGTACGTTTCAAGTTTCAGTGTGGGATCCTACGGCAAGTGCGCTGGGCGGGGAGGGGGTTTACCATTGTGTGGATTGGTGCTTCTGCGAAAGGAGGAAGCGGGAGAGAGGACGGAAACGTAATAGCGCGTGAACTCGTCCCGAACGAAAGCGGATTTTCGTCAATGATCCAACTCGACGGAAATGACATTCGATTGTTCTCAAGATTGGCTTACCTCCTCTCTAAAGTGAGTGTTCTTCTTCGAGTATTATGCGTCGGCCACACAGACGTTCCCGGTTTCACTCCAAGTCTGCTGGGGAAAAAAAGGTCGACAGTTCATTGCATGCGCCAAATACAGACTCCTACCTCGGGCGTAAGTCATTCGGTCCGGCTGTTATTTCTAAATCCATTCCAACTTCTATAAAGATGCGCCTCCTCTGACGATTCATCCTCACCTCTCTCACAGTCTCCCACTCCCACCACCATTCCCACCCTCCGACCCGTTCGAATCTTGCCCGAATCCAAGATCGGCCAAGAGTCCTTCGCTGTAAGCCAAGCACTGATGTTTACACAAGTACAGTTGTTCATTATAGTGGGCTTAATTGGATGTCATTGGAAGAAGGTTCGTCTTACTTGTTGATACGTCTTTTCGAATCCCCCTGGACCGCCCTACGGATAAAATAAAAAAAAAATAAAAAAAAGGTGGGGGGGGGGGGGGTTCAGTCGATTTTGTTCAACACATCACCCATTGACCCCACCCCGCGGGGTATTGCTCACATAATAAGGATCTTGAATGACCTTGCCGTCGCCGTACGCACCAAAGAGGGATATTTTGGCTTTCGAGTTTGTAGGTCGGATTCTGAGAGCAAGTGGAATTGGAGTAAAGTGAAGGATCAGATTCTTCTCGGACTTTTTGGTCGGATTCGAATTTATGGTTTGGGTCAGGAGTGGGGGGGGGGGGGCTGACTTTTCAATGTTGGTCATGTTCATAGTGTCCACTGTTTTGAGAGTTCGATGGAGGGAGATTCAGTCTTTGAAAGTAGATCTACGACGGAAGTTGACGAGGTTCCGAGGACGTACTACCGACGATGACGTCAAAGTCGTCAAAATCGGATTTCTATCCACGAAGGGGTAAAGAAGGCGATCGGTCAGTAGTGGTGTGTATCCTTTACGAGCAGGGAACGTTGAGAAACTAGTTCAGGTACCTGTAATTGCCGACACAGCGAATTGATCGGCACGCCATGCTTCTTACACGTCGCCACGCTCCTATTGCACATCGAAATACACCGTCGACCACCACCACATCATCACATCATCAGACCGACCCCACAACCCCGCCAAAAAATCAGCTTCTCACCCACCGAACCCATCCTCCCGTGTCGCCAACTGTAACGCACCTCTCATCCGGTTCCTCACCAACATGATAGCCTGCCGTTCCGGCCGAATCAATCTTGTCGAATGAATTGGAAAGACCGCGCGATTGGACCAAGTGCGCAAAGACGGCTTCGGCTAGGGGGGAGCGACAGATGTTACTTTTGGGGGAAGGAGGGGGAGGTAAGGGGGTTAGTGCAGGCGAGGGTTGGGAACGGTGGAGAGCGGTAGAAGGGGGCGGAGGAGGAGGTGGGATAACGTACCCTAGGCATACAAACAAGACCGAATAGGGCATGCTGGGTCGGCGTGACGGTTGAGAAAGCGTCTTGTAGCCTTACGGAGTTCCAAGAAGATAAAGCACGATTTGGGATCCGGTCCGAGGCTGAGGCAAAATGCATCTCGCCAACTTCAAGTCTCGCGACAGCCGCCCAGAGTGAGACGTCACGTGACTCTGTCCGGCTGGTTTGCGAGATGTCGCGCGCGTTCCAGAATCGGCGTTCGTCTCCCACCGTTGCATCCCATCTTGCAAGGATGGAAACGACGACACCACCTTGGAACGCTGTCATCGCGGCGATCGCTCCTTTGCCGCCCCCACCCGCAGCCCCATCGTCACTGGGCATGGCTGCTGGAGCATCGCCGTCGGGAAGCGGAAGCGTGTTGGATGAAACGACACAGACGACGGGCACATCATTTGATGAACGCGCCGCATTAGCACCCACAGCCACCACGGCCCCAGAGAATGGTTTGATCAAGAACGATCTACCGACGCTCAATATCGTCTCGGAAGGGTTCGGATTGCCAGAGGTCAGTACATTCAATCGGGTTCAAGCTGGATGGCGCGCGATCGGCTTTCGCTCAACACACACACATCCCACTGCAATTCACTTCCCTTGCCTCGATTAGGAACAGCAGTTCCATCGAGTCATCACAACCACGCACAAACCCCATGATGAGCCTACACCTTCCACCTCCGCAACGCCCCACGAAATTTTCATCAGCCCGTCCCTCGTCGCTCCTCGCTCAACAAGCACCCCTGAGCCACCCTCCACCACCTTCAACAACAGCTCAAGTACCAGCTCGACCCCACCACCACCTGCAATTTCAGCACTTCGCTCTAACCCTATTCGTCGCTCAAGTCCTCTCAAACAAGAGTTGTTATACGAGGATGGAAATATCAGTGAAGCGTCCTTCATCATAGAGGAAGAGGAAATCTCGGTGCAAGTCGTCGCGCCGATCACTTTGACTTGTACCGCCGCCGCCGCTGAGGCAGCCATCACGCCTGCTCGAGTGGCGATGTTGAGGGAGCAGACCGTCAGTAAGGATTCAAGTGGGTATTCGGAGAGTCCTCGTGGTGAGAGTAAGTACTCTTCGTTACGAATTCTCGGATGATGGGGGGCAAGATACTGATCACCCCCTTTTTTTTGGACTCGTTCATCAGCTTCAGCCGATACTTCCTCCCTATTCCCCTTCCATCCCCTCTACACGAACCACACCATCACCCAAAGTCCCAACTCGAACGATAACGATGATCTATCCCTCATCATGAACGAAAGAGGATCTTTCCTCCTTCCCTCGGATGATTCGCTCGCTCCGACACCGATCAAGAAGAAGAAGAGGGGGGACTTATCCGAGATTTTGGAAGACGAAGAAGAAGAAGAAGAAGAAGAAGAACAATCGGCGAATTTGAGTCAATTGTTGAAAGGGTTGAGGGAAGGGAGTCCGTTGTCGATTCATTTGGGATCGGAATTGGGGGTCAGTACGAGGATTTTGAGAGCGCAAGAAGTCGGGGAGACGCGGATGCCGAGTCGGTTGGGAACGGTCGAGGTATTGGCCTCGACCACAAAGGAGTCGATCACGGCATCGCCTACGCCTGCCACACCTACGCAAGCCGACGAGTCGATGATGAACCGATCCAAGATCGATGACGTTGAGGAATTGTTCGAAAAATTGGCCGAACGGGGGAAGGGAAGTGGGAGTGAAGGGGTGGAGCATGGCGTGGAGGATGAATCGATGCTTTCGTTGTTTGGGGCGAGGGATGAGTCAATCGAGCAAGGGGAGGGGATGGTCGGGAGTGTCGCAAAGGAACCGACACCCATTCCCCTGTCTCAGACTCGGGTCCAAGAAACTCCTCCCGATCATTCTATGACTACACTCGAAGACGTACAAGGCGCATGGTCGCAACTCCTTGCCGCCCCCTTGGCATCCAGCCCCGTTGAACAAGAGAAAAGGGTCGAGGACGAATCGATGCTTTCCTTCGAGATGATGAGGGACGAGACGATTGGGGTTATCGAAGGGCAGCTTGTCGAATCGCCTTTGGCTCTCGCGATCGAGAGTTCGATGAGCAAGGTCGGAACGGGCGCGTTCATGGCCTCACCATTAGGGACTCCGGAGGGAATGAGGACGGTACGACCTTTATCGCCTGTCGCGAGGGAATCAACGCCCCCATCGAAGACGGAGGCGGAGGTGCCTTTGTCCACGACGATAGCGAAGACGGTGCCAACGCCAAGTCGAGGATTGGAACGACTGAGGAATAAGATGGTCGCCTTGCGACTTGAGGCGTTGCAGACTCAGAACCAAGCCGTCATTCCGCTCGGGAACCCCACCCCTACCGCCGCCACCGAACCCGAACCTGACGTCCTACCCACACCTTCAACCCCCGTCCGACGTCCGAGACTTTCATCGACGATATTACAGACCCCGATTGGATCCAGTGCGGCGGCGCTGAGGTTGGAAAAGTATAGGGCGATGAACACGCCCAAGACGGTCGGGAGGGATGAGGTGGTGGCGATCAAGTTGCCGACTGCGGAGGAGGGCAAAGGAAAGAACGAAGTTGGGGCGAGCGCGCCGAGAACACCGTCCACGACGATGGTAATCACACCGATGAGGACAATTTCCACCCTTGACGCGAGCGCGAAAAGACACAAGAGGAGCGAGACGATCCAATTGACTTCGTCGGCGGGAAAATCGTTGTTCTCACCTGCGGTGGGGTCCAGGACGGTGGCTGGGCCGGAGCGGGGGGTCGGGACGAGTCCTTTGGTTCGGATGGCGGTGGCTGGGGATAGGAGGAGGAGTCTGATTGCTACCTCTACCGCTGTGCCGAGTCCGGTGAAGATGAGGAGCCTGAGGGAAGGGGCGGCCGAAGAGGCAAGGCCGGTGAGGAGCTCGACCACATCGACGGCGACGACCGGTCGGGTTGGAACTCGCGCTGGACAGACCGGGTCGACTACCTCAACGACGGCGACACGACCGATTCCGTCGGTTCGATCGTCGACATACTCGACGACGCCGAGCCGAGTATCGTTACTTACCGGTGGTCGACCGACACCACGCATCCCCACGACGACGACGACCACCACCGCGCTGCTTCCGAACTTCAACGACCAAAACGTTGCACCCGCACGTAGCATCACTCGACCCTCGACGACGTCTACGACGTCTAGTAGTCTTCTCCCACTCCGTTCTTCAGCCTTGTTGAAGACGCGTCCTACGTTCCAGCCCCGGGTTTTGAAACCGTTGGTTTCTTCGAGGAAGTCGTCGTCGACGACGTCGACGAGCGTTGGCGATAAGATTGCGACGGGAACTCGACCGAGGTTCGGGTTGGGGCCGCTGCCTGCACGAAGTACGACGATAGGGACGGCGCCGGATGGTGCAGGTGGTGGTATTGGGGTTGGGGCAGGTGTGGGAGCGAGGACGACGACTTCGGTTACGAGCACGAGGAAAACTCTGGCCCCTGTTGCTGGAGCGAGACGCCCGGTAGGGTCGCGGGTGGCTTTAGGGTGAAGGAGTTCGGGAGGCGAAAGCGGAGACGTTTTTGTGACATCCTTATCCTATGAACATGAAGACAACACTTGCAGAATTGACGGAGCGCTTTTCGAGAGGTAGCTGAGAGCAGCGATTGAGAGCTTCTTTCCGCCCTTGCCCCCACAATAGCTGTTCACGCACTCACTAGAGCCTAGGGTGTGATGATATGCGACTTTTCGCAGAGCAACCTGATCATGTGGCAATAGCTTCGGCGTTTTAGCTCCCGTCACAATTTGCTGCGTTTCTTCATCGTGTTTCGGTAGCTATTGCTCATCGGCATCCGTTTCTTGCAGAGCACTCCTAGTGGAGACTCTCTTCGAAGACCCCCAAGCAATGCGATCGATCGAGGTGCTCAAAGGACCGTGTACCGCAGAAGTGGGGGCCTATTTGCCATCGATCGTTGGGCCCATTATTCACTTTTTTGACGATCGGCTCGGGAAGGGGAGCTTTTCACTGAGCTGGAATCTCGCACCCGGACAGCCCCTTGTAGTCAACCGGACGTGTACGGGGAGCCGAATTAGACCACGTTTACGGCCACCTTCCTCGGCTCTCATTTGTGGGCAATCGATGCTCGCCCGGTAACACACTCGGCGTTCTTTTCCAAGAAAATCTACGACATCGCAAGAGCCTAACAAAACGAATGCACCAAGTAAAGTCTGAATCACACTTGATCATTAAGCCCAACCCGCACCTCATTCGACCTCGCCCCCAAGTCCAATCAAATTCTCTCCTGACCGACTTCCACCACCCATTCCGATCCCGTCGGCGCGCCCATCGCAGTCCAACACCCTTCCAGATTCACATCAACCAACTGCCTTTCCTTCGTCTTCTCCCCCTTTTCAATCCATTGCTCATCGATGCGCTCACCATCGAGGACGAACACGAGGCGTTCTGATTGATCCACGAAGAACCCAAGGTGAGAACTGGCGTAGCTGAGGGTAATGCGCAGGCGGTCTTGATCGATCGGGAACACACTCGGCGTTTCCCTCGTTTCTGAGGCCTTCGACTCTGCGATGACCGAACTCTTCGCATTCGCTTTGATCGAACGCGAACCAGATCTACTCGGGAACGCTCCCAGTGTCCAAAGGACGACAGCGAAAGAAAAACCCATCCAGACCCTTAGTTCAGTCCATAGCGTTGCCAAAGGCCGGTGAAGAAGATCACGACCGAAGCCGACGATTTGGTCACGGGGCTGAATCTTGGCGTCTATAGTCGAGGTGGAGGTGAAGTACGTCAGGATTGAGGCTAGACGCGAATGGTTCGAGGGGCGGGGGAACGTGCGGGAACGTGGCTCATTCGAGGCGGAGGACGCCACGAGATCTGAGCAGGTCATGGTTGATGGAGGGGCGGCCTTAGAGGTAGAAGCCGTCTTCAAAGTTGAAGACAAACCCTGGACTACGGCGATCTCCTTGATTGCCGCCAGTCCAGTCGTCTTGTCCGTCAGACCGAGACAAGCAATCTTGATCCCGTCGACGGTGTAGGACTGAGCAACCGTGACCATCTGCGACTGCTTGGCTTCAACGTTGATCGTGACTAAAGGTGTGGCGCACGATCTGAGCGTGAGGCTTAAATCGTTTGGGCTGATCCAGGAAGCCCAGTCGTGTCCGGCGACGTACAACGCCACTGGGGCCGTGGCTTTGAGAGGCCCCAGAGCCTCGACGACGTCGTTCGAGTTGATACTGGTGAAGGCATGCGCTTCATTCGAGCGGGTGTTCCAAGCGCCCAAATGCGCACCTTGCGCCTCGGGGAACGCCAGCGCCACAACGAAAGCTTGTCCCACCCCTTCGCCCATAACATCGTCGTTCAGACGCCCTTCCAATCCGGCTCCGACGCGATTCGTCGTCTTGACCAATCCAGCACCACCTTGCTTCGTCTTGGCCAAAGCAGCACCCCATCCCTTTTGAGGGTGCAAGGGTCGCGTCATCAAGTCGGTCGAATACGTCGGAGCGGGAGAAAACGAGCGGAACGGGACGTGGTAGTCCTGTCCCCAAGGATGCAACTCCTCCCCCATGTCGAAATCGGGGATCAGCTCGAGCGCGCGGATAAGGATCGTGTTGGTCCCGTTGACGTAAATGTGCCAGCGATGAGAGTCGTCTTGCTCGGGGAAGTAATCGTCCGAGTTGCGGATCACCGACTTCGTACCGTTGGACTTGCGAAGAGCCAAAGCACCACCCCAGATGCGGGGACTCCCGGCCATGCAGTGGATGGTCGTGCCGTCGCCAAAGACCTGGTTCGACATCTTGCGCATGGTGCGGTGCATCGCATGCCTCAATTCACCTACATCGTCCGTTCCACCCGAGACGAGGTAGTCGGGATGGGCCTGATCGTCAACCTTGACAAAGTCGACACCGGCAGCTTTGAGAGACTTGAAGTAATCGCCGTAGTAGTCCTCCAATCGGCCGATCGAAGGAAGGTACCATAGCGCAATGGCCTCGTCCCAGTAGTCCGAGTGCAGATTCCATCGTTGGAGGTCGTAGCGTGCCATGGGTCCATCAAGCTCTAGTCCATCCCAATAACCTGCGATGGTCATCCAGACGCCGACACGCTGAATGCCCTTGGCTTTGATTCGCTTTACCGCGTCCGCTAATTCGGGGCTGGCGGCGACGTTCGATGGTGACGAGTGGGAAGTCGAGGACTGGATCGCATCGCCAGCCACGTCGTACCAGGTCGAACGGACACCGAACGAGTGCAACGTCTGCTGCAGTCGACCAGGACGTCCAGGGGCTTGCTTGATGTCTTGCCATCCATCATCGAGCAGGACTGTGTCGAGACTGGCGGAGAATAAGGGCGAACTCGTTGATGGCGAGAGGAGCACGTCGAGCCACTTGAGAACGTCCGAGAGTTTGTACCTGCAGCATAGTGGTGTGAGAGATCAGATCTTGGTAATTCCGTGGACGAGAGTATTGACTTACGCTTGGTATCCGAGGGCGTTCCAGGTGCAAACTCGGACCCCCTGGGAAGGCTCCGCCTCCTTCGGCGCCTTCACCATTGCTTGATCCAAGTCACCTGTCAAGGTCTTCTCGGCAACTTTGACGCATTCGGCGACCAGTTTCTCCAAATCCCCATCGACGCCTCGCCCCACAACGACATGACCCTGTACGCCCGGAGCACCCGTATCCCGCATACATCTCAGCCAAACTTTATCTTCACCTCCTCGAATGGTGGACATGACTTGGTCCGTCGTGAAGGGGAGGAGGACGAGGATTGGAGGGGTTGGTGATTCCGAGGTCGGCTTGCCCCGCAAGAAGAGGAGTTGACCTTCGAACTCCGTCGAAAGCGACGAAATTGGGGATCCCGAAAGAAGTTGACGAGTGAGGAACCAGATTCGTCTAACAATAAAGTTGTGGTACACAGTCAGTCCTGGTTCGACGAAAAGGGAGCACATAAACAGAAGAACGTACTCGCTGCGCTCCCATACGACACCTTCGCACCAATCCTGGGCCGCAATGTCGAGATCGAATGACTCGATTGCATTGCTTTCCCTGTCCTTAAGTGCAAACGTCTTGAGCTCAACCTTCCCTCTGGATCGTGGTGCCGTTTCACTGGCGGAAACAATTTCGATCGTGCCATTCGCTCCAGACGCACCGAGCCATTCGTATTCGGACTCGACATGTCGTTTTCGATAGGTGAACTCGTATGTTCCCAGTGTTGCATCGGAGAGATCAAACGAAGCGACATGAACGTCGGCCTGCGCTTCGGTTGATGATGGGGAAGGGACCGTAGCAAACGCAAGAGCCGTCCAGGTGCCGGAAAGATTTGTCCAAACCTCGGGAATGCCTGGAGAAGATCTGGAACCCGTGTACGTGAAGTAGAAGGCCTTGGTGTCTGCTGACAGGCCGACGACTTCGGTCGCGCCGAGAGCAGGGGTAAAGCTCATTTTTTTTGCCGATCAAATGTTCCAGTTTCTATAATATGTGGTGAACATATTTAGGTCAGTACCGCAGTGAGTGCTACAGTTCGAAACTGGCGAGGTCTTGTGCAAAGCAGAATCGGACAATGCTGCATGAACCCGACGGTTGCGATGCTCAGCCGAATCGGATCCCGGATCCCGAATGTCCGTTGATCACAATCGCGAGCTTGGGCCGAGCAACGATCCCCCACTGCAGCACGATAAATCATGTCTTTACGCGTGGGCCCGAGAGACTCGTATTGCTGTTCTCTCTTCCACCACAGAAGTCAACGCGTAGGTGTCGATGGAGCCCACGCTCGAGTCCTTTGATCGATCGAGGAACCCGAACCTCTTCGGCCACGAGAGGGTCCCGGACGGACTCTGACGCGACGAGGCCGAAGCGACCGCGCCCGGGAGCATGTCCCAACGTGGTCTTTGAAGCTTTGAAGCTCGACTCGGCAGATCTACGGGGTCTGCATGAAGTTGGTCGTACATGGGTCCAGTATTCTGCACTGCCTAGAGTATAGCTCGACGGGTGTTCAGGCGATTGAGGACGTGGCAAACTACCCGCAATTCGTTGCTGTGGCTTGGCTGAGCATTCGCAATCGCTGATCGATGATCGATGATATTCGCGCCGCCGGGCGCTCCAAGCTCGGAACCGAAATGGAAGCACGCATAGTCGATACGGAGGACGAGGGACGTAGCACGGCATGAGGGAGGAATCCGAGTTCAGAGCACGCACCTTCTATCCGGGACTTGATCCGGGTGGTTTTGTGGTGATTCGTTAGCGATAACTTGAGCTGGACCGATGCAGCACAAGGAACAAAGAGGTGGCACGCACCGGCACTTTTGGAGCTTGCTATCGCGCCGGCGGCCGCCCCATTGCTTCCCCACTCAGTGCACCTGCGGATTATATTTCCGAGCCATCGTTCTTTGTTCTGAAAATCTTCTCGTTTCTATTAATTTAAGGGGAAAAACGAATTCTCAAGAAGTCCGGTCTTGCTTTCACATTCGCGAGGCTTGGAAAAGTTTTGGGGGTAAAGAGGGAACTGAGGGGAATTGATTTCACGTTGGTCCTGGCGCGACGAGAGCGCATACACGCAGGTTCGCCTCTTCCGCCCCAGTCGCTGGTCATCCGATCAATTCGTCAACCGGTGGGCTCATTCGCAGCGCAACGCCCCTCCCACTGGATCCAAGCTAGGCGCCCGTATCTCAAACGCTCGTTTTTCTAGAGAAGACCACCTTGCCAAGCACCTCCTTCGCGAACGGACGAATCGCAGCGCCAAGACCGTCGACCTCGCGAGGGATCGGACGAAGCAGTCGCTCAAACGTGCCTGAGATCCATCAAGATGGCACCCATTACATCCCCACATGCCTCAACGCCTCGCGCATTGCATGTCTCGAACCTAACACGCAATGCGATCACCATCGCCCTTCGCGCGCTGCTTCCAACATCCTCGTCGCTGTCTTCGGCGCGCGTCGTGGCGCTCGGTGGCCTACTTTTACCGGCGTCGAGTAGTCCAGACAAGGTCGACACTGAACCTCTATTTCCCGATGAGAGCGAGCTCGTCGTACCCGCCAAGTCCTTGCGTATTCTGACGCACTCAAAACTCGTCGCCAAGTCTCTTCAAGTCGCACTGTTTCCCTCAGATGACGAATTCTCGCCCCGAGACAATGCCGAACAAGACAGTTCGGCTTTGAGGATCCCACATCGAGGCCAGGCCATCAACTTGAAATGGGGCAGGTGGGGACCAAGATCGCGATTACTGAAGAGATCTGCCGAGGATAAGTGGTTGGTCTATCAAAGTGTGAGCTGCATTTGATCTCGGCTCTTCCTCAGCTCTGAAGGTATTGATCAGCATGCCCTTCGATCCTCTCATCAGCGCCTGTCGAAGCACGAAAACCTTCTTACCATTGTCGATCGTTTCCCAACTTCTTCGTGGATGTCGCTTGTTCCCGACGAGGCGCATCTTTGCTCGCTCTACCTTCCCGGAACCCACCAATCCCTGGCTTTCTACGGTGGTCCCATCTCGACTTGTCAATCCCGCTCCCATCCCTTGACCGCTTCCCTCGAGAACGGATGCCGATTCCTCGATTTTAGATTCAATCTCACCAAGGAAAGTACGTTGGTCGCTTTCCACGGCATCCAGAATCAAGTCACGACTGCGATCGAAGCGTTCGACATCCTGTACGCTTTCATCCAACGACATCCGACCGAAACGATCATTGTCTCGGTCAAGCAGGAAAACAGGGCTAGAGGTTTTGCGAACGTGTTGATGGACTTGCTGGATCAAAGAGCGGATCTTTGGTACACTAACGATCGGTGGCCTACGATGGGAGAGGCGAGGGGACGATTGGTCTTGTTTTGTCGGTTCGACTTTAATCATGAGAGTGAGTTGGCATTGTGACTCCGTGGAGCGCCGTCTACAGTCGAGCTGATGAATCGACATTTTTTTCGCACCGAGAAGAAGGACTCCATCCCATCCGATGGCCTCACAACTTGAACAGACCGTTCCTCACGCCCATTTCGGATCCTTTCCCACCCCTGGAAGCGACATACCAACCCACCGCTGTGATCCAGGATTGGTACTCGATTGGATCATTCCTCAAGATACCCGAAAAGACGAGATTGGTCATGACCATGTTCCACTATCGAAACCAACCCATCGATGACAAGAGGTCAAAGTCGCCGGAGCGGCGACACTCTTCGCATTCTTCGTCGACGCCAGAGCCTCGCACTTTGAATTGCCTCCCTCCGGGTCATCACGACGCCCTCACGCGCATCTCTTTCCTCTCCGCCTCCTCCCTCTTCACCGCCTTCCCCTCGATAGTAGCCAAGGGTTTCGGCCTTGGTCCTTCGAATTGGTTCGGATTCCAAGGTGTCAACGCCCGCGTTCTAGACCAAATGTTGAGGAGGGGGTTGGAGGACGACTGGAAGTCTCCGACCGGGGAAAGTATGGGAATGATTTGGCTCGTCGACTTTTGGGAGGCTCCTTTGGGCTTGATCGAATTGATGGTCGCTTGGAATGGGCTTTAAGAATATTTGAAGTATCATTGTTGTAGAAAAAGAGTGCACGCGTGCCAAACCTCATGTCGCTGAGCGATTGATGGCCGAGCTCAACAGACCGTCGGGAGGTCAACAAATCACTTCAATCGAGGAGTCAGAGCACACCAGCGTATCTGCCTTTGCACCTCTAACATCTACCAACGTTCCCTCCGCTGGCTATACCGGCGAGCGGGTCGGGGAGAGCTGGGGGGGGGGGGGGGGGGGGGCGTTTTTCCGCATTTAAACTGACCAACTTTCCTCCCAGACAATCACCTGAGCCCTTTGTTTGGTTTGATTTAGTACTCAGTACGTTTAAAACCGCTCACGAATGAACACATAAATCATACAGGGAGGAAACTCGTCCTAATAAGTACTTGACCTTTGGCCGACGGATCATGCCAGCTACACGCCGCCTGGACAAGCAAAGCTCGGCGTAGAAAATTTGTTTGATGGGAAACGAATCGGTGCTAAGGCCTGTAGAAATGCTGCTTCCGCGAGAATGTAGCAGCAGTCACTCGCCAATTCTTCTGTGAGCTCTTGAGCTCTATATTTGCGCAGTCGTTACACACCTAAGAAGGCTCCGCGTTGATCACAAAACAGCCGCCGATCGGCACGCTTGGAGGAGCTCCGCCTCCACGGTAAATGAAGTCGCGTCGAGACTTCTTAGCTGTTCGACGCGTATAGTCAGTACGGCGGCCCCGCGTTTCAGATGCGACTGGCAGGCTGTAGCAGTTGTTTGGCGTGGCAGTCGTGTCGCTTCCTTCCGTCAGGGGTCTGATTTTGGAAGGTTCAGCGCGGCCAACTTGAAGTCTGATGAGTCATGGTTTCAGGTCAATGCAGTTGCGAAGTCGCCGAGTTGAAGTCGCGGTTGAAGCTGAGCGCGCTCACTGCAGCTTAGCGCTCAGCGTGCGGGGACACGACCGTTGAGGAGCATAAAGTTGAGCCCCACCCTCTCTCCCTCGCCCGCCCTGGAATAACTTAAGTAGGCACCCTCATTGCCCGGAAACGAGACGGCTACGACATGTCTCCTCGAACAAAGATATTTGAAGATGCTCTTGACAGTGGTGAGTATTGTTCGAGGCGCAGACCCAGTTCCGGCCACTGTTGAAGCATGGCACGACTTCATCCGAGGCCCGCGACATCCGGCTGGTCGTTCACGTTACGATTGCGTCATCATTCGCAGACTTCAACCTCATGTCGGCTCCCCAGCGCTCATGTATGGGATATGTGTGTCCGTTTTGTCCTGGGGGACGTATGCCGAAGAGTCGTGCGATTCGGCACGCCAGCACCAAGAAGCATCGGCGGGCCGTCAAGGGCAGGAGCGCCAAACCAATCTTCAGATCCGGATCCGACAGCTCGCGACTGTCTCGATCCCCACCACTCCCGCGCGACGACGAAGAAATGGACTGGGCGGATATCGAAGAGCCCACGTTTGGTACGGGAAATGTAGGTCATCGCTTACGGCAGCGGACGACTCAATGTCGAGCGCAGCGGGTGACTAACCTTTGTCACCTTGAGTGACTCGTCCCAGCTCGCGCAGCCTGCTCCTGCTTCTAGCCCCTCCTTGTACGGCCAAGACATGCAACATACTCCCCGACACAATCATTTCAATCTTGAGTTTGGTGGAGGCTCCTCTCTACCTCTCGTACATGACCCAATGCTCGACAATGACGCCGAAGTTGCTCCCCGACCTGTTCCCCACGCCGTTGACGACGACGAGGAGGATGAAGAGCCGACGGACCGGGTGCGCAAGCGTAGGCGCACCAAGGTCTCCCTGGTTCTCTCGGACAACGAGGGAGGAGAGGACAAAACTTCCCCAGTACGTTACACCGCTGCAGAGGCTTGAGCCGGTACGTCCTACTGGTACGCTGACCACCGCGCATAACCCAGCCAGGTCATGCATTCTAGACCCCAGCACTCTACGCCATATTTCGACGGCCCGAGCAACGTGAGCTGGTGCACATGTGCCCCCGCGTCGTGCCCCACTCCGCTGACGGCACTCACAATAAACACCCACAGCCCCCAAACGCCGCATCTGGCCAAGATGGCCTATCTGTTTTGGCCGCGACGATCGGTGCTCGGTTGGATAGTTTGGAAATGAAGCTTGCCCGACTGATCGACCAGCTCACCGGTCCATCTCTGGACGAAATCAGGGTTGGTGGAGACTCTTTCGGCTTCGCTCATAAGGTCCTACTGACCGAGCTGTGTTCATGACTGTGCCAGTCCGATGTGGGGTCAGCTGCTAAAATCTTCGTTTCCACGCCGTTCCTCTGCAAGCACCTCGGTGCTGCACCTATGTTCTTGGTAGGTGAACTACGCTCTCGGTTGTGCTGGGTTGTTCACTGACTCAAGCTGCACTAAATCATAGTCTGCACTACGCAATGGTGGGGTTGTGTCTGAGAGCGACGTCAAGCATCGCGCCTTCTATAGGGGTCTAATGCGCGCCTTCCAAGTGCGCTCATGCAAGGCCGATCTGAACTCGAAGATCATGTAAGCGGTGTGGTTCCCACGTCTGAGCATCCCTGGGGTTTGTATTGACATCAGCCTTGCACGCCGCCGTGCCATGGCCTTTGACTGCCGGCTCGTGCTCAGATCAAGCGCGCTCAAAGCAAATCGGAATTGTTGGGACCAACAATGCGGTCATGGTATAGAACCCTGGATGTTGCCATCACCGACGAGCATGTGTGCTGGTGGCGCGTGTTGGTATGTGTCTTGGAGTGCCAACACGCGTTCTCCCCACTTAACTTCAGCTTAGTAGCCCCACCCTTGTGCTTCACATCTCAGTGGCAAGTCGTCAAGCAACGGGACATTGAAGCCGATCATACGGAGGCCGAACTTCCCAAGACGGTCATCGTAGCCAAATCCAAACCGAACAGCTTTGCGGAAAAAATGAATCGCCTTTCAACGATCCTCGCGGAAATAGCAGCCGAAGCATACCTTGACGGCGAGTACAAGCTTGGGCAGGAGTTTGATCATCAACGGTGAGTCGTTGGGTCAATCAGGTTACCTGCATTCACCGGGTTGGATGAACTGACGATGCGCATCCCGCTCGACGCTTGCGATAGGTTTTTGACGGATAAGCTTGCCCCGGTCATGCCTCGTCATGCTGGGATCAAGACTTCGCGACCAGGGAGTCCTCAAGGCTCGATGCAGATGGCCTGTTTGGAGGTTGTTGAAAACCCCGATCACGAGATCAATTTCGCATCGTTGGTGGAGGTGAGTCCGTCCTCGTTCGACAAATCACCCAAATCGAGACTGACGAGACAGTTCGGTTTGGCCATAGGGTTGTCTCCAAGCTGGAGAAGTGATCGTTAAGAAGACGAAGTCTAAGAAGAAAAAGAAGAATGGGGACTAGAGCCAGTAGCAGCTTGATCGGGAGTCGGTCGGTCCTCATCATGCACGCGGGCTGCGCATGCATGAGCACGTGAGGGTCTGCGCTTGTTTAGTTGGGTATTTGTCCGTCCGGGGTATATGTAAATGAGTGTTACTTGTGCAAGATGCTTGCAATGTATATGAGAACCATGAATGAGGCCTACAGCGCTAGAAGACACAGACAACCTGTTTGTGCTTGATCATAGACCCTGGCTTGGAAGAGAATAGTGTTGGGGTTTGCACCAGTTTTTCTCCGGCGGAAACCTTCTGTGAGGGTGGAGACGACGACTCGTGTCCCGCAGGTTGATTTCTACGAACCATATTCGCAGGTTCGTTCCTGCGACTTCGGAGGGTAAGAACGAGCCGAGAGCGAACCGCCGACCCAAGAGCGGCGCTTGGGAGACTTTAAGGGCTACGACTCGAGGACTGCCAAGTACGAATCGGATGTAGCTTTCAATCGTTAGTAGGCCGATGGGTCTCGGGTGACCCCGAAGTAATCGTGAAGAGCTAAATTTCATACTCGTCGAGGCCAAGAGTGATGCCGAAACCCGTCAAGGTGAACAAGCCAACGAGGAGGATGGCGCTGCGCAGAATGAAGGAGGTCGTACGCAAGTAAAGCACAGAACAACGAGACCGAAGACCGACAAGTTTGATCAGACCACATTTCGGTCAATGGCGTAGTTTTTTTGCTCTGCCTTCGCGATAGCTAAACAGGATGACTCGAGCACTCCCTTCCGCCGGACCAAACTCAGACGACTCCTTTCTCTCCACATTTTCGCACTGCGCTTTTACATAATCACGCGCCAGTAGGATAGGGAGGAGCTGCTGAGACATGGTGCCACCAAAAAGTTGGTCACGCTCCATTCCTATTTTTCACACGGGCCGGACCGTCGGCCGTCATTCCGCCCCGACCCAAATTTCATAGTCCGTGCACAGCACTATTAGCTATGCTCTACCCCCGGCTCGTTGCCGAATTCCGCCGCCGAGTACCGGGTACTGCTTGGGGAGTCCGGCGGCGGTGAGAGCACAGAAGAATCGAAGTGGGAACAACGATTTTTAACCATATCGGTATGGTCAAGAATGAAAGCGTATCAACGACACGCATGTGCGCAAAGGTGTTGGAGGCGCGAGTCACCACCCGCACTCCCCGGCAAGCAATCAACCCCTTTTCTAAGCCGCCACAAGTCGCTGCGAACACTACTTTTCGGCCAGTACGTCCAACGATAGAGATACTCATCTCAAGACCGAAAAGTTCTGACCAGACTCGCTCGTCGAAAAGGAAGGGAACAAGCGTTCCGAAAACTAAGACTGCATTGCGCGAAAGATGATCGAAGAGGGAACTTGGGGGGTATGAAAACTCGTTCACTTCTTCGTCCCAGACCCCCCCCCCCAACCCAAAGAAAAGGTAAAACCCCCCTTCCTCTTGCCCACAAAGTCGACATCAACGCACCCCAACACTCCACATTCCTCGCCTCGGCATACTCTTCACCCATGAGGCCTCAGCGCGAGACCTCCTCTCTCACTTGGGAGGAGGGACACAATCGTAATCAGGTGATTTGAGGCACAAACTGTTGTAGCAATCCATGTAACTTCCGGAAAGGGGTATTTTGGCAGGGTTTAGTCATCATGTGCCGTGGCTTTTTAGAGATGGAGGAAGCTGCGGGCCAAGTTGATGGGGGTGTCGGACCTGATAGGACTCACTCGCGGTAGAAAGGGTTCGGACCGCCGTAGGCGACTGCGTAGGAGCAGTGATGCTTGCAGTAACTATTGAAGACAAGGCGCGTACAAAGCGTGAGATAGGGCGGGATTGAGATGGGATAAGCTCAGACGACTTTGGACTTACCCACAAGGGGTCTTCTCGCGTTTGACGATTTTAAGGCGCTTCAACGAGGGGTCTTGGGTGGGGGGACTGCGAAGGGGCCATTGGGATAGGTTTATCGATATGGATGCATACAAAAAGGGCGATATGTTCGGAGTGATGGGATAGTGGACATACTCATTGATGCCTTGAGCGACGACAAAACCCGTGAAGGCGAGCAAGCCGAGAATGATTGGGGAGCTGCGCATCTTGTTCAGATGATGGGTAAAAGCGTAGGAGGCGGTGGGATGAACAAGGAAGGAAAGAAAGAAACGGACGATGAAGCTCACATTTATACCCATCGATTGAGAACGAGCCTCCTGGCTGTATTTGATAGCGTCTAGAAGGAACAAAAGCAAACTCCTTTACCTGGCCGCTCCCACGCCGAGGGTGCCAAGACGCTGAAGCAGGAGGCCCTGGCGTTGTGAAAAAGACCGAGGTCGGTCGATTTCCAGCACGTTCTCGATAAGAGTGGAGGACGGTAGATTATTTCATCGGCTCGTCATTCATCCGCTCGTCATTGCCTCTCGGGTGATCCAGATAGCCGGTTTGGTATCATTGTTTTCTTTCGCAAGATCCCCCCCAACTAAACTCCTCGCGAACCCCGAGCCCCGAGCCCACTCAAGCCTGCGCACCAGGGCCCCCTTCCAACGCTTGTCTAACTGACGAACTCATCCCCAATCCAGGCCATACCATGAGTTCAAACATCTTTTTGGTTGCTTGGATCCCGAATTGAGTGTAGACGGCTCCGATCAGGGCTTCGACGGCTTGGCCGCGAGCTTTGTACAGACCTGTTGGATCGCCTTTCGGTCCTCGCTGTCATTCATAGAAAAAAGATGATTAGAATTGGTTCAGTATAAAGTGAGATGTAGAGGAGATCGTAGGAGGAGAGAGAGAGGTAGGTGCCGCTCCCCTCCGAGCTCAAACCCAAAGCCCGACTCACGACTTCACGCCACCTCAATACACTTTGCAACCCCCAACCTTTCCCGATCGTGGCGCCCAACTGCTTGGTATCGAACCTGATATCGATCGCACTCTGCCTCAACCCGTCATGCATGACCTCTGCTCGAGGATCGAGGTGGCTCGCCAGGTGAAGTGTATAATGCATACGTAGGACCCGACGACCGAGAAAAGCTAGCTTTTCGCCATGCCCTATTTGGGAAGCCGAGGGGCTGGAGTGGGAGGAGGGTTTGTGTTGACCTGATTTATGGGTGAGCGCTCTTTGGAGGAGCAGCGGGTCGAGAGGGGAGGCGAGGTTGAGTGGGCTCAAGAGGGTGCTGATGTGCGCCAACTGCGCGTCCAAGGGTGGGGCGTAGAGCGTTGAACCTGCGGAAAAGGTCGATGCAGTTGAAGAGGTGGAGGATGGTGTAGCGGGGAAGGGGGCTGGAGGTGGTGTCGATGTAGAGGTCGAGGCGATCGGCGACGACGGCGACGACGAACAACTGCGACACGACGTGCTGAATGGCAATGACGTTGCAGCACTAGGTCTTGTGCGGGATTTGATGCCTGATCATACGATAATAAAGCGTAATGCTTCCTGGTCAGCTGCTGCTCCCTGCAACGGCGTAGACGGATCGCTGCGCTCGGAAACGCGGCTCTAGAAAAAGTCGCGGGCCAAGCATCCACAGAGGCGATCGTCCCCCCACTCGATCCCACGATCTACCTTGAGTGGTTGACTTACCTCGTGCTGTGGTTCTAGGGGTAGCCGAGGCAAACAAACGTGTGCATGTGGGTGCGGCGGCCATGGTGAATTCGTGCAAGGAGGCGATGCGATGCGCGGTGTCTGGGCCGAGCGGAAGGCGGTTGCCGCGCGTTGCGAAGTCGGAATTATCTGCTTAGCTTTGCAATGGCGTAATAGGATGAGCTCGCCGATCGTAGTAATGCCGCGGTCGAGATTTCGCCCTGGGCTCGCGCTCGCTCAAGCGCTCAAGCGCGCCGGTCTCGTCATCGACTCGCTCGTGCTTATCACACGCCGCTCACCTCATCGCCGATCCAGCAAGACCTCCCACAGCGCACTGCAACACCACTCACCCATCAGAAATGGTACTCCTACCGCACTCTCCCCACGCGGCACTTTCTCTCCTAGTGTTGCTCCTCGTTTCACTCGCTATAGCAACTCCTATCGTCGAACGTGATGGACATGCGACCTCGATCGTTGCAGCCTCGAACGACACATCACAGACCGCATTCAAGGTCCAGATCGACCCGAAAAAGCACAAAAAAGTACCCGGTAAGTTCCGTTGTTTATGAACATTGAAGAGCATACGGTTCTGACCACCCAGTTTGCTCTGCCTCGCTACGCCACACCACACCACGCCACACGCACCCCCCCCATCCCACCCCACTTGATGATGACCTCGACCGACCGACCGACCGACCGACCGACGAATTCCACTCATCCCAGTCCGCCTCGCCGTCATGTCCAAATGCCCCGATGCCAAACTGCGAATCCGTCTTTGATGGCGTCCTCGACGAAGTCGGCTCATTGGTCGACATCAAGCTCCTTTACATCGGCGAATTAGATACCAAAGACGACAAGGTCACATGCATACATGGGCCAAGCGAATGTACGGGCAATATTCAACAATTGTGTGCGGAGAAGCATTGGAAAGGCGTGAATGGGAGTGTCAATCCTTGGACGACGTGGTGGAATGTGAGTGATGCTCTTGGAGTGAACGACTATCACGATACGGTGATCTGACTTCTTCCTGTATCTTCTCCAGTTCGTCCAATGTCAAAATTACAACGGACTCCCACGCATCGGCACCGATCGACTCGCTCAATCCTGCGCTTCCGTCGTAGGCAAAAGATGGTCCGGTGACGTGGAGAACTGTGCCAATTCATCCGAGGGAACGCAACTCTTGCGCGACTCGGTCAAGGCTACGGAAGCTTTGAAGTTGGTCGAGAGTTGTTCGATCGTGATTGATGGCAAGGTGGTGTGCGTTGAGGATGGGGGGTGGTTCGATTGCAAGGAGGGGCATGAGGTCGGCGACTTTGTGAAACTGGTCAACAAGGCTTGGAAGAGGTTGAATGAGAGGGAGGAGAGTTCGGACTCTGCGCTGGAGGGAAGGTTCTGAAGGACAGAAGGCTGCGTGGGATACGCTTGTCTTTGAGAGGAATATATGTAGTATCGTAAATGCGCTTTCTAGCTCGAAATATAGCTCGCCATTGGATGCATAGCGGGCTTTTTTTTCCGTCAGGGCGACACAAAACAGACCAGGGCTTGGCGCGAGGATTAGAATCGTCAGATTCGTCACGCGGTGTGGTCTGGGGTGCCTCCCGATACAAGGCTATGCCAAAAGCTCGATGAGGGCTTGGGGGGTTTGTGGCCGAAGTGCGTGTGAACTGTGATACACCCGATCTCGATATCGAGGATGGTTGTGCGCCACCGGCGAGAGCTACTTCGGATGCGAGCTCGGTCACATGGGATGAAACCCCGAGTGTAACGGGTCCCCTGACTTTCCCGACTCACGTGATCTCTTATGTTAGGCCTCCTATCGGTCACATGACTACTGCTGTCAGGAGTCTAGATACTCCGAGAGTCAGACTCGCTCAGATCAGCGGAGCCTCGGCTGAATTCTCACGCGGAAAGGCCGAGTTAATACTTGACCCAGGAGTCGTCGTGCCAATAGATGGCGTCAGCAAATGCTCGCAGTATTACTGATACATCGAATTCTCACTGGTTTAGTCCCCGCGACTTTGTCACGAGGTCGTGCTGCAACAGCCAACAGCCCTGATCATGCCTGCAGTGCCCCGCGGACACTCCTTTCTCCTCCTCGTTGTGCCCACTATTAGGGAGAGAATAATAAAGGCGTTCAGTAAAGTTAAAAACGGACTGCGAGTAGAACGGCTCGGAGTGACTTGCCCGCCGACATGGGGATGAGGAGGGTGCCACTGCAGTGCATGGTGCAGTTGAGTGTCATTCCCGCAGCCGACCAGCGCCATTAGGGGCTGAACAACAAATCACACCCCGTGAACAAACCCGCGCCACTCCCTCTAACCTTTTCTTTTCCTCTCCCACTCTCATCGAATTTTTGTGACACTCATTCAAGGAGAAACCCTCGCCACTATGCCCCGGTCCTAAAGTTGCCAGGGAGGGCCAAGTCCTAAGTGAAGAATAGTTTCTCTGCTGTCTTTCGTCATTATACCGTTCGATTCTCCTGCTATTTGGAATCATCCCGTTAATTTAACGGGATCCCACTGGTGTCAACAACTTCAATGATAGGCTGCTTTCCCTTATCACCGGTATCGGACGTCCAGTGGGCGTTCCTTGCGCGTAAATCTTCCGAGTCGTTGTCCATGGGACTCATATCGATTGCAATCTTCAAAACTCTTCGGCGACCAGCGCTCATTTTCAGATCACTTTGTCGTTGGAGAGCAATAACTGATTCCGGCGAGATGAGCAAAGAATTTGATTCCCCCTTGTGCAGTGGTAGGCCGCCGAGCTGTCCTTCCAAAGAGGTTCGTGCTTTTGAGTGCTTCTGCGCTTTTCCCCTCCGATGTCTCGATCGGATGCCAATGGGGTTCTCGAGCGCGGGAAGGGAATTGCGACCTTGCGACCTTCCTTGTGTATCTTTCGGTGTGTTTGGTTGTGTTGGGATGAGGAAGATGATTAATCTTCCTGGACGAGACCCTGGGATGATGCGTACACCCCAAGTCCCGAACGACAGGCGCCCTGGCGCCGGATGCGTACCATAGGTCACGCCCCCCGCCCTGGCGCCGGACGCGTACCATAGGTCACGCCCCCCACACTTACAACAAACAAAACGCAGCGAAAGATGCCTACGTTACAACGCATTCAGGCTCTACCCGAATCGAGTGCAAGCTTGCCAGCCTTGCTCAGCACTTGGATCGCAATCTCCTTGTGCTGCCGCCAATACCTGTCGAAGGCATTCGATGACCAACGGCCAAGGTTTCGGATGTGATCCGTGTGTACACCTTCTCGAAGGTAAAACGTGGCCCCACCGGACCTAAAGGAGTGGTTGTTCAAGACCGCCCTCCCGCTCGCCTCGAGAACGCCGAGGAGGTCAGTTGTCGATGACCTCCTTCGCGCGCCCGATATGAGAACAACCGCCCTGGTGGAGGGTCGTTTAGGCGGAAATGTTTATCGATGCCTCCGACCGGGCAGAGGGGCTCGCCGTCTCGCGCCGAGACTACCAGCATGCGGCCGACGCGCCGACGCACCTTGTCAAACGGGAGGTCCAACTCGTATCGGAGAGGAGCTTCGCTCGTCGCATCGATCCGACGTGCATTGGCCACCGCTAGATGCCGTTCGGCTATGAACTCTTCGTCCGCCGAATCCGCCGTAAACTCGCCCAATCTCGCCATCGCGAAGAACGCCGCACACGCTGCAGCAAACATGGCCGTATCGAACGGACTGCACTTATCGATCCCCGCGGCCAGGCACCTGAGGTCGTCCAAAGTCGCCGCCAATCGCTCTGGTTTGGGGGCTGGAGCTGTGGCCGCAGCCGCAGCCAGTTGCATCGTCCACAGCTTCGGATCGTAGTTCATACGCAGCCCATGCGTCGTGTGCCAAAATTCTAGGGCGGTACGGAATCGGCGAAAGTGGCTGACGCTATAGGCTCCGACGCCATTTCCCGACAACGCGATTCGAGTGAGAAATCGCCTGACGACGTCAGGATGTGCGGGAAATCGATCCCTCCGGTCGACCAACTCGTCGTCACAGTACTCGAGGTATCGTAGAATGCACATCGCGTACATCTCGTTCGACTCCGCCGTTCGCCCTGCCGCAACCATCACCGCGTGCTCTGTCGCAGCCAATGCACACGCATGGAGCGGACGTTGGACCGGAGTCGTCGGTGTGAGAACGAGGATTCGGTTGATACCTCGATACGTCTTGGCGAACGCGGCGCACAGCCGCTCCTCCGGCGTGCAATTCGTGGATGAAGCCATCGGGGCCATCTCGTTCCCGTCTGCCTCAGGTAGGTAAACGACGATGTCCCCCGAATGGGAACTGCGCAACATTGGCAATCTTGGATTTGACGTCGACGTGAATCCCAAACAAGCCCCTGGGCTACGATCCAGTTTCACAGTCGGAGGTGGCGCCGCAGCCGGTGCTCCATCGCGCAGCGCCGAACTCGACGCGTCGGCCCGACCAGTAAGCGCTCTTCCTGACTTGAAGGCGCGCTCCCTCACAGCCATCGTCGGCATCGTCGGGTACGGAACGGCTCGTTGACGAAGCCTCGACGCGGCTCGTGAATCCTCGAAAGACATCTGTATTTTCGAGACGGCGTGCGACCCCCTCGTCCGACAAAGTGTGGGGGGAGGCCGAACGTGCCAAGCACGCGCCCGCGATCACGCGATTGTCTCGCGGCGGAGACGGGATAGGACCGGATAACCGCAAAGTCGCAACCGAGGCACAAGAGCGCGGCTCTGAGTCATGACAGCGTGACATTGACAAAACAGGACGCAAGAGGGTTCGACCTCACCAACAAACAAAAGGTACACGACCTCGCAGACACAGGGATACGCACGAACGAAGCTCCACCTTCCACGAAGGGAGTCAGATATCTCAGCCTATCGCCCACAGGGGCTCTCCCGCCGCCCGCAGCAACTCGCGCCCCGCCGGAAACTTCGACAGTGGGTGCGCGATCATCAACGGGAACGGTTCGTACTGCCGCGGGCGGTCTGGCTGCCGGGACACAACATCCGCGGGATTCACCTTCGTGTTAACGTATTCAATCGACCACTTCACACCTCGAGTTTCCTCAAGGCTGCGCAGGTTTGAAAGCGACAAGTTCAACAAGGGATTCATCGAATGCCCTTTCCTCCATCCAAGCACAACCCCGGTGTTGTCACATTGGAGAACGAAATGTTTATCGTCACATTCATAACGCTGCCTCGGCCAGCGCCTCGACCGCCCACGCCTCCGCGTTCGTGATAGAGACCGAGTGTCGAGGCGGTGGCAGATCCGTCCACCCCTCGGGGAGAGCGAAGTACGCGGAGTATCCGTTGATGACGATGCCTAGTCCGTGCATACAGGCATCCAACGCTAACGCAAGCTTCGATGGGATCGGGAGGGCCTCGAACGACGTGGAGAATGGGCCTTCCGACGAGAGGAACCTTCTCCAGTATTCGAGTTGATCGTACGTGCGACGGTCCAGACGCGCCCGCGAAACCGCCTTCCGGTCCCCGTATGCGATACACTGCCTGTATAGACAGTTGAGATGGGTCCGTAATGCAGGGAGGATGTAGGCGACATACCCCAACGACCCAGTGACCGACTCGACTTCCGAGCATTCCTTCTGATCGGCGTGGCTACCTTTCAGCAAGGCGTCGATCCTGTCAATGTAGCGCATCCGCTTCTGATCGGTGACCGTCGCAGTCATTAGATCCAAATCCCGGTCAATCTCGACGTGGACAAATTGACGCGTCCACGTGAAGCCTTTCTGCTCCGCGAGGCGCCAGCCGAGGGATCGTACGAAATGAAGAACGGCTTCTTGCGATATGGCATCCGACGTTGGGACCGCGCAAACATCGTCAACCATCTTGAAGATTGACACGCCGGGGAACTTCCATTCGACCAAGTCTTGGGTCAGGTCCGCGACGTTCCCAAAGACACCGGGAGTGGTCCTGCCACCGAAGCATGGGACTCGTCGTACGAAGATGAGGCCGCGCCACAAGATGCACATGCTCGATCGCTGGTCCCATCGCAAAGGGAGTTGGTAGAACGCATCGGCGAAATCCCAACCGCAGACTTCCGCCGTCGAGGGAAGCTCGCGAAACTTGCGGTACAACATGGGCAAGGTCATCCAACGGCAAGGAGAATCCGCAGACTTCAGGTCGTCGTTTATGGAAACGAGTTTCGGACGGCTAGACGAACCACTCCGTTGCGACGGTCCATGCCCGCTCGTCGACGGATGATTCGCTTCGTCAGGGTCTGTGGTTCGATCGATCGGTTTCGCCTTCGGGTAAGACAGATTTTCGATCTGTCTCCACTTCGGCGGCATTCCGGGCGCTACTGACTTCGGCACATAGCTGATCGGATTCGTGCGGAAAGGACCGACCGCGGCCTCGAGCTCGTCCTTGTCGTACGGCCCCGCGATGTACCCGAGATCGAGCAAGCGCTCCATCTCGCCGTCCATGACCAGTTGTTGCTCCTCACTGAGCGGTGCGTTCTTCGCGATGTGACGCTCCGACGGAGGGTCCTTGATGCCGAAATCAAAGCCCTCTCGGATCTGCTTCGGTATAGCGGCCAGGTACGGCGCGACGTGCGCGACCTTTGCGAGTGCCTTAATGTTGGCTTCGAACGCACCAGCATCGAGCGGCGTAACAATCTTGTACATCGCATCACGGAACGAGTCGACTTCGCGAGCCATGATTCGCATGCGAACGGAAGTTTCGGGCGCTGGCGACGAGCCCGGCGCGGGCATTGAAGACACGAACGGGACGTCTCCTTTGCTGCCGGCCGCGACAGGTTCGAGTGGAGCCCTGCCCACCCCGTGGATGGGCAGTTCGGTAATGCTCGGAGGGTCCGCCGGAGCAGCGCTTAGCGGGTGCGGACGTGAGGAAGCGCGAACGGTGGGGGATTCGACCCCTGAACCAGAGAACGAAGGCGCGCGACGCGATGCCTCAGAGGTAACGACCTCAGAAAGGGCCACAGAACGCGATTCGAATCGTAGGGTCTGGAAAGTCAAATCCAGCACGTCAGCCCTCGGCTGCGCAGGAAGGGGCAACGCCCAGCCGGTCCATCGGGACCGGGCATCTACACGTACGCGGACGTGAGAAAGCGCGAGCGGTGGGGGATTCGACCCCTAAATTAGAGAACGGAGGCACGCGGCGCGATGCCTGAGAGGTAGCGACCTTAGAACGAACCACAGAGCCCGTCGGGACCGGGCATCTACACGTACACGAACGCGAGGAAGCGCGAACGGTGGGGATTCGACCCGGGAGCGAGAATCGGAGATTCGAATCCAGCACTGCGGAGGACGGGGCAACGCCCAGCCGGTCCGTCGGGACCGGGCATCTACACGTACGCGGACGTGAGAAAGCGCGAGCGGTGGGGGATTCGACCCCTGAACCAGAAAACGGAGGCCCGCGACGCGATGCCTGAGAGGTAACGACCTCAGAAAGGGCCACCGAGCCCGTAGGGACCGGGCATCTACACGTACGCGGACGTGAGGCGGAAGTGACGGCACGACACGAGAGTGGGGAAAGGTTGGTGATACAGACGCGCCAACTGTTATAGTTGGTGCAGGCTGCCGCCCGCGGCACAGCGCTGAGCGGAACCACCGAAGTTACGACTACCACTGCAGGCGCAACCACTACAGGTTTGGGGAGAGGAAAAATCGGCTTCCTATCCTCGCCCCCCAGCGTTGCCTCCTCCATGGCTTGAATGCGGCCACGCGCCTCGATGAGATCGTCCACCGGGCGCTCCCTCGCCCGGGCACACGACGACTGGTGCTCGGCCGCGAGCTCAGCCCACTTCATGGCGACGTTGAGGGCAGCTGTAAGGGGATGCCTTACAGAACAGCCCTATAAGTAGCCTTTGAGTAGCTAGAACTGCCGAGTTCTTACAGCAGCCGAGACCTGAGCCCTGATCGACTGGTCGAAGGGTCCGAAAACCTTTATCTTCGAGACCTTGAACCCCGACCACCACAAAGAACGAACCATCGAGTCGTATTTCCTCATGATGGACCAATTCGAGTCACAGGTCCGCATCGCAACGGACTCGAAGTGCCGGTCAAACATCTCCGAAGGTGACTGTGCGCCTCCGACGATGATCGAGGCCGTCATCGGGTCGACCGCTTCCTTTATGAGGAGCACGTAAGAGTAGCGCGCGTCCTGCCTTTGCGTGCGCGGCAGGCAGCCGTCGAAGACCAGACCCGCCTCCATCCGCGCCTTGAAACCCACACCATAATGCAGACTCACTTGACTTTTTGGTGTCGTGACAGACACGACATCGGAGGATCCTTGCGATCCTTCGCCCACTTGATCGTTTCGGCAGAGATGCCGAACAAGGCGCCATCGTAAGTGGTACCTGCCGTCGTGTCTAGGGCGTCGGAAAGTTGCATCGCCGCGGCGCCACCGATAGTCGCCGCCGGCGACTCTGTAGACGAGAGCGCGGCGTGGTCGTTGGTTGAGGTCCAAGCAGTCGTCATTGCCGGTAACAATAGCGTCGAAAAGTTTCGCGAGTGTAGAGGCAATAAGCACTGCCGTTCGAGCGAAACGAATAAGGTGCAGAAGCGAACAGGCATTTATCTCGCCTACTCCACTCTAAGCGCATGCGCGCCACCCCCAGGGGGGCGGCCCACCCATAGTGGCGCCCTTCGGGAACGAGAGGAGGCGCCCGCTTGTTCGCATGCGTCTTGAATCTACTCCCACTCTCCACGAAACATACTTGCACACCTGGTGATTGATAGTTGACCCTCATCATGGAGTGAGTCCATCTGCCTGCACGTCAAACTACTTCGATGTGATGCAGGGCACTGTGGAAAGGCTGACATGCGCCGCCCCGTCTGCGCTCGGTCGATTGATAGTTGGTTCGCTGGAACGCCACGCTCCCAAACACCCACCATCACCACCGCCAACTCCAACATACTCGCGCCAGAATCATCGATGAACAACCAGGATGCGACGACCAATCACCTTCCTGGCCTGGCCGGCTCGAACGCGATGAACGACGGTAACGGTGACGCGCCTCCCGCCACGCTCGCGTCGGCTTCGGTCTTCGAGTCGACGGGCGAGCAGCAGCAGCAACAACTTCAATACGAACAGGATCCTCACACGCCTTCAGCGGCATCGACACCGGTCGCCCCCGTAACTCTTGAACAGGAGATCACCAACGTCATGGCCGGCTTTGGCAGCTTCTGGGGCAAGGTTAGGAAGCAGGTAAGAGCCCCACTAAGAGCTTGTTCGAGTAGTGATTACGACAGCGAACGAAACCTTATTCCTACGAGACTCTCACCCTCACCCCAACTACAGTCCGTTAACGCACTCGCTCAAGCCGAGAAGCAAATCGAAACCGCGCGCAAGGACCTCACCCCACTCGTATCCAAAGCCCGGGCCAACCTCGACCATTTGGGCGAAACGACACGAGCCGAATTGAATAGGTTGACCGAGGAAGCTTCGGCGAGCGTCGCGGCTTCGGGCCAGGGTACTGCTGGGTCCAGAGGATCGGCGATCGTTATTGGTACGGATGGGATGCCCATCATGCTTGATCAGATCCCCGAGGTCCCGGCGCAGAATGAAGTCAAGAGGGACGTCAAGGGCAAAGGAGTGGATCGGGGAGAGGAAACCGAGACGACGAGCGATGGGAACCAGGCTCAGGCTGCCTCATCGGAAGGCTCGGGCGATGCAACGTCAGCAGCTGTGCCGTCAGCGGATGCGATCGCCGCTTCGGCTACAGCTTTCTTCTCCAAGATGCAAATCCAACTCGCCTCGAGTCCCAACCTGCAAGGCCTTTCCAAAAACCTCACGACCCTGCAAGAGTCCGTCACGACGAACCTGTCCTCCTTGCCCACTTCGTTGCAAACCAACATGCAACAACTACACACTCAGTTCGCGCACCAGATCGACCTCGCCGATACGCAAAAGACCGCGGGCGATTACTTGCACAAGGGCGAGTCGTGGTTGAGTGGGTTGGGGAACGAGGTCTCGCGCTTCGCCAAGGAGGCGATCCAGATCGTACCTCCGAGTGGGTCCGATGAAGCGGCCATGTCGTCCGACAGGCAAAGGAAGCGTGATGAGCGCATGAGGAGGGCAGAGCAGGTTGCTGGTGGGAGGAGGGAAACGCACCTCATGAGTTTGAGGACGGACCCGTCCTTCTTGTTGGAAGACCCAGCGCAGGCCCCCCTCCCCGGTGCCGAAGAAGCGGATCTGTCCAAGAGCATCTCGGCGGCGGATCCGGATCCGAGACAAGCCTATGCTCGGTTCTTGCAGTCCATTGAGGATCAAGGAGGTTTCGAAGCGGACGAGTACAAGGCTCGGATTAGGAACGAGATCGAAGAGGCAGGGGAAGGGCTCGAAGGGACGCTGAGGTTGCTTGTGCCTTCCCGGTTGGACCCGGAGACGTTCTGGGCGAGGTACTTTTTCAGGGTCGCGCAGATCGATGAGGATGAGAAGAGGAGGAGACAAGTCTTGCAAGGTCCGTCCTTTCGCTAGGCATACACGCTTCTTTGTACACTGCCTTATGTAAGCGCTTGTGATCGCACAGGTGCGGAATCAACCGAAGACGACTTCTCGTGGGATATGGAGGATGAAGAAGATGAAGAGGCGGCAGATCAAAGACGCGCATCGGCATCGCCCCCGGCGCCAGTCGCGACAGCGACGTCTCGTTTGACCGATACACCTTCACCTGCTACGTCTCGTCCCGACTCGGGAGAAAGCATGCCCAAGGCAGAGGCCATGCCGACCTTGTCTGCTCAGCCGAACACCCTTTTGTCTCGTGCTTCGAGCGTCAGCGCTGGGAGTGATTGGGGTCTCGATTCAGGGACGATGGAAGAGGCTGAAACAGGGGACGATCAAGGACCGACACCGCCTCGCCATGCCCAACCAGCCAGCCTCATCGACACGCACAAGACGACCTCTCCGGACCTCGCAGGACCGAATGCAACGTCGCCCCGAGCGAGCAGCGATGGAACCGCGGGCAGCTTCGATCTCGTTGGATTGAAGAGTGGGACGCCGAGTGAGGGCGGTGTAGAGGCGGTCGAGGTTGAGACGCCCGAGGATGTGCTGCCGAACCCGAGGACCAAAGTGCCTTTGGGGGAAGAGAAGAAGGCTTCCGGCGAGCCTGATTCAGATGAGGATTCCGACTGGGAGTAAGGTGACTAGAGGGGTTTTCCGCATCCCATTTTGTTTACGTCCGGTTCTTGTACTAAGGTTTTGATTTCGATCGCTCCGTTTTCGCACCTATCACTGCTTCAAGTGGGTGTGTCTCTCTTTCTTCCCGCCTGCTTGTACCTATCTCCTCTGGGCGTGATTTGGTTTCTGAGATCCAATGCAGTTCATAACATTTCATTGATTCGATCGTTTCATTGACCCGTCAGCTTGCGTCAGTTTTCACAATGGTCGCCTGATCCACGTGCTCCGCGGCAGCGCCACCACGCACCAGCAAGCGTCTTACAGCGCTTTACAGGTTGGATGTACCCTGCACCGTGAAAACTAAACTTTAGCATCAGTGAACTCGGGTCCCGGGGTGATTCATCATGGTACTGTCATCCGAAGTAGAAAGTCTAGCGCGAACCACGATGATGGCTGAAATTGGTGGTTCAGCGAGGACGTGGTTCGCTATCCGAGCGGTGCAGAATTGAGTATCGAAATGTTACGCATGATGTCCTTGCTTGAGTGTCTTGAACCTTGTTTTGAAGATCGCTGCAGTTTTGGTAGAGGTGGATGACGCGCTGAGGGCGATGCAGCACCTCCGCGCAACTTGCGGTAGTTCAGGGATGACCGATCTGGAACACACCTCACCTCTTGTTCACCGAACAGCTCCTATTGGCTCAGTGCGCCTTGCGCGAACGGGATTCAAAACATTTAGTCGGACGAGTTTGAACATTTCACTCCCTCAACTGTGGTGCATGGCTTACACTTTTCCAAAGCCTGGCAGCAGATGTTTGGGCAGAAAAAGAACACAGCCACCCCACTGACGAAGAAGGCTAACAGCCCCGAGCTGCTCACGAGGTCATCGCGAGAACGGGAAAGAAAACAAATTTCATTGATACACACAGGGAATGACGCACACGCACACAAGATATCTGTGAGCAGCTAGAAACATTCTCGTGAAGGGCCGAAATCGAAGTAATGAGCTCCTCAAGATGACGATGAGTGAGGTCCGGACAACGCAACGACGAGCACACTCAGGTTATCGGAGGAAAAGTTTCTGAAAATCCAAATGGGACGGATTAGTTGAACGGCTTTGTTCGACAAGAAAATAGTGTAAGCGCTCACTGAAGTGCGTAATCGAGCAAAGCCTTGGAGGCCTCTTGCGGATTCGAGAGCCCTCGAATGATATCGACTGCTTCTTGATCCTGGCAGACATCCCACAACTGCAAAATCGCGGTGGCGATTCCGCAAGTCAGCACTTGCCCCGACCCCGCATACTCTTTGCAGAACTGACCCCGTCACACGCCACAATCAAAAAGTCGTCGTCGGGGCCCAACGTTGTCTCGGTCGTGTAAGGTGAGCCTACAACGAACTCCTTCATTGATGAATCGCCGAGCGATCGAGTGACGGCCAGTACGCCTGGCGATGAGTGATGTAATGCGCATCGTGATTAGCTTATGTAGCTGATAAATGGCGGTGGTGTGATTGGGACTCACCGTTGACTCGGTTGTTCATCACAAACCCTCCAGCGTCCGTAATTCGTTTCGCCTCTTTGGCATCCGACCCTTTGTGGTCGTAAGTCAACCTAACTGCCTTGCCCTTGCGGCTTTCCGGGAAGAAACGAGGTAGTAGTCGTGGGTGAGCTTCTCGCTCTCTTGATTACCACCTTGGAAGATCATACTTACGACAAGACAGCTCGGGCATCGCCAACATTAGCCGTGTATAGCGTGCGCTTGGCTGCCTTTTTGACATCGGCCGGTCCTTTGATCTCGACGTGAGGAGTTTCGATTCCAGACGATGCCGGCCCGGGTGAGTACATCTCGGCGGGGTCGCCCGACTTGCCGTTTAGCACGGCCTTTATCTTGCTCTTGATATCTTCACGTCGCCCGCCACTCGGGCGGTCAGCGGCGGCAGTCGACATGCGCTCAAGTTCGTTGCTGTTGTTCTTCTCTTCCGCCTGCTGTGCCGCTCTCAAAGCTCCATCGGCGTCGTCGACGAGCTTTCCCTGCTTGACCTCGATCGCGTGTCCCACGCCTGCGGCCTCTCCGACGGCGTTTCCATCTTCGTCTTCAAGTCGTAGGAACGCGACGACGGCGGTGCAGCCCGAGTGTGTTCCGTCGGCCGCCGCGAGCTGGCTCAGTTTGGTGTCAACGCGGTGGAAGGTTGTGTTGAGAAGATCTGGGACTGGTGCTGCTGGAGCTGTTCTTATAGACTCGAGCAGGTGCTGGTGGGCCAGGTTCCATCAGCTCTCGCAACGTTCATTGAAGACATCAGAGCCGCACGTCTCACCTCGTGAAAGTGCTCGCCGCACCACTCTGCGGCATGTTTGCCCGCATGTCCATCAAACACGGCGAAGTAGCCCTGACCTCGGATCCCTGCAAAATCGTAGATGAAGGAGTGCGCGCTGTTGGGGACAGATCGGACGTTCAAGGTCAGTCGGTCTCCTGACTCTTGAACGGGCCGAGAGTCGGCAAGCTCACTCTTCCATACTCCGACGGCACTTCTTATTTCGATCGACGCTGACCCCGACCTTGAAGTCAGTTTCTTGTGCTTGCGGTTCGGGGTGTTGATTTAAGGCCTGTACCAAACAAGAGGATCCCGTGTGTCAGACGCTAGGTCCGGTCCGGGCGTCACCTGACCCCCCCACACGGTCACAGATCGCGGCCCGCTGCATCGGTGCCCAAGTGAACGACTGACCCCAAAGGTTTCAGCCCCTTTGGCCTGTGTCTCTTCCCGTGTCTTTGCATCTGGTACGGGCATGCCGGGTTTGGGTGCCCTCGCGTTCACGGCGGCAATATCGAGTGAGAGGTTCGGCGGTGAGGTAGACGAGGTCGAAGCTTGGGCCGTGTCGGTGCTATCAGAAACGGGTTCCGGGTTTCCTGTGCAGCCGTATGAATGAAACAGGTCAGCTGCGCCAATTCAGAATCGTGCGCGGCCAAGGCGTGGTCGGGCAAGAGCATAGAGGGTTGAGGAGGCTCGTAGGACGACGCCCGCCCCCGGGTCCAGAGGAGCAGCTTGGTGCCTAGGTTGGAGCAGGCGTCTCAGGCCTCGATTGTTCAAGGATAAAGCGCTTCCAATTGAGCTCGAATCCGTTATACAGCATGCGTAGAGCGAGGCTGGTGATGGCGGATTGGGCGAGGCGAGTGATGAATGACGTCGACGCCCATTGTGCATCCCGGTGCGGTCGCGTGACGGACGGGGAACAGAGGACGGTAGCGCGGACGAAGAGCAACAATGCAACCTACCTTGTTGACTCATCAATGGTGAGTCGATGCAAGTCGAGTTGACGAGTGGCTTGGTTGCGGTATTGCAGCGGTCGGATGACGAATCGCGTTGGCCTGAGCGTAGAGTGTGGAGCTGCTGATACGGGCCCGGACACAAACACATTGCAAGATGTGATCATGGGGTCAGCGACAGCAACTGGATCGGTCTGACCTAATGCTGCCGGCTACTGACCTTGCTGCGTGATGTGCCAGTAAGCGAGGAAGGACTCGGATGTGGTTGGAATGAAGGCAGCACCCGAGGCTCAGCCCGGTCGACGTCAGATCGGACTCGCACCGTGCAGCACGTATCGCGAAGACGTTATCATATGATCAGGCTTTCGGCTGATCTTCTTCTTTCACGTTGTACAACAGTGGTCTTGTATTTTTTCAACATGCAATCTCTCACCCTACCCCTAAGACTTGCTACATATGAGCGATGGGGAACCGTGTGCTTTTGTTTTGCCCCTGCTATACAACGACGTCATTGAGCGATAGATAGATTTCTCAATTCCAGCCAGTTTTATGATCGGCTGATGAAGAGCCCACCTGACTACGAGTCTATGCCGACCGCTCGGCTCAGGTCTCAGCAGACTAGCAATGCGGCGACTATGAAGTGGGATTCCGACCGACTCTTGCCTTCAATTTCTAGTAAATATTGGCATGTTCGCTGTCTACGCCCGAAAGATAGTCGGCAATATAGGGCTTCTAATACGGAACGACGTGCAAGCAGCCTATTGGGACTTCGGGCACGCTGCCGCTCTAACCGGTGGAGTACGATCAATGTACCTGATCTTAGATTGCTCTCGCTCTGCAACGCATCTCACACACAAATCTGCAAAAGGACTGGAGGAACGGGGTCCGATATAAAAGCATCGGAATGATCCTGAATCGAAAAAGAAAACAAAAGAAACCTGGTGAACTGTCGTCTCGAGGGTGGACGAGCCTTCCGGCACACCGGATCACACTCTTGTGTCGACCGCACACGTGCTGACCACTTCCGACCAGCTGATTTCACTACCATTCGATTAGTCTTCGGTTGAAGTCGGTGTGAACCCCGCCTGAGCTACCGCACGTCACTCGATGAATACTCTGGCTCAGAAGGATTATCAAGTAATGCGACGTTCCCCTGGAACGCCTGAGAGCGGCAGCCCAAGTATCAGACGGGCCGGCGGCGACGGAAACGCACGAACTCACGCGATGCCGAGGCTCCTATGTCTGCGGATGCCTGCTCGCGGGGTTAGACTTCGCAGACGCATACCTAGCTCAAACCCTCCCGATTTAGGCGTCTGACCCTTACTTCTATATCTGTCTGAGGCTCGGGACGCAGGGTTCCCTGATCAAGCTCCTGTCATGTTTGCTGCCCAGCTGCGCTGGAGCGACGGCCATAGGGATGTGGAAGACACCACAGGAGGCGCCAACTATGATGAACAATTGCTTGGAAGTGTTTTGTGCAACTTGATATACCATCCGGTTTGGAGCGAGCATATGTCAAGACACAGATAACTAATTGCAGACAGTCCAAGGCAAACACCGTGTACCCTCAGGCTGTCAAACTATGACCACACCAGGTATTATAAGATAAACACCCGTAATACTTATCGTAACTTATGCACCCTATTTCACAAAATGTAGATGAAGTCGGGGTTTTCCCTGTCGGTCATGTCGAGGAGTGCGTCCTCAAGACGGCCGTCGATTTTTATCAGAATGGAAACGGAACTGAATAGTAGTGGGACGCGTCGTGGGACTTGAAGACGAACCGAACGGTAATGTTGCCAAGGCGTTGAATGAGGTGAAGCCGTACGAGTGAGAGCGAAAGGGGCCCGCCCTTGATGATGGAAAAAGAGGGGCCTTGACGAGACAGTAGAGAGGGCTTTGACTTTGTGGCCGCACCGAGAGAGAAAGCTCACTTACTTCGCAGACGCCTTAGTTTCTCCTGCGGTGTTGGAGCTCACCCAGCTGCTGAGCGGGGGATTTCGGCAAAACCGACCGAGATGATGTAGTAGACAACATGGAGAACAGATCGGTGCTCGTCGGTGTGAAAAGGAGCGTATATAGTGGCGTGCAGCTGATGAAGATTGGGACTATGAACCCAGCAATGATGACAGACTTGATCTTGAAGTGGAACGCCAACCATGACAAGCAGATGACACTCCTTACTGCTCCACTTCCTGCAAGACAGGGGCCGCGGACGGCGCGACTCCGTCGATGCCGGTCATCTGATACTTTCAATTGGATACGTGATCAAGAGGTTCTCCCTAGATAGGGGACTAGTGCAGTGTCACGTGGGAGTAAAGATGTTGCTAGCGGTGATGATGTTCCTTGAGACTAGCTGCATGACTCCAAGAAGAGGAGTCGTGGCCGGGGCGGCCCTCTCCCCGCTGCGACTAGCACGGCATCAGGGGCCGCTTTCGCTCGCCGTCTCGCATCAGCGGTTCCGCGAGTATGAATCGCCTGAATCTCATCCTCGCTCTGCTTACCCTCCGTCCCATTGCATCTGTCAATCACTTGATCCGGATCCACTCCTGCCTCAATGCACTTCAAGAACCTCGCCGTCCTCGTCTCCTCCCTGGTCGCACTGGGTATGGCGGTACCTACCAGCCTTGGTGGAGATAGGGGAGTGGTGTTTCTCGACAGTTACAAATGACAACGTGCGCCTCTGAACTCTACATGTTGCTCTCACAGTCTGGCGGATCCCTTGACCAAACATTCTCACATCAAAGAAAGCCATCATCGAGTCAAGTGCCAGTCAGTCGGAATATATCTCGATCGAGTCTGGTACGCTGTAGTGGAAGGAAGATACTGACGTACTATTGCTGGAGTACATTTCTCAGAATATGCCTCGTCAGATGTGATAAGAATGGATGGGGGTGAGACAGCGCGTCGAGTGCTACTCGCTACTTCACAAAAATAATGTTCGTGAAACACTGCACAGACCCCTTGTCTGCAAAATTTACTGCCACCTCAAGCACTGCTGGAAGCATTGACGCGCAAGGTTCAAACCGGTTCAATATTCTTGCGGTTCAAGTGGAAATCATGCCTGAATGCTTCCACACTCGAACCCAGCTTTGAGCGACGAGTAAACCTCTGGGGTCGTGTGGGGTAAGCGCCTGCTGGCCCCCACCCCTTCTAGAAATCATATAGTCGTCTTGATCAAGTTGAAACTCAGAAAGTTTGGTCATCAAGTCTATAGCACTATAGCACTATTGGCGAAGTAAGACCCTCAGGAACTCCCGGTTTCCCGCTTAATTATGGTGACAGTCCTTCGGTTTCCCGCTTAATTATGGTAACGGTCCTTCATCTGTTAAATGAAGTTTTTGCAATTTAAGGTTATGTAATTGCCCCCAACGGCCGGGTTCAATACGCAATCTACCACTTCTTTCTCCTGCAGATGTGCTCCACTAAGGTAGGAAACGTCCAGAAACCGGTTTGTGTATTATTCAGGATTCTCCCTAAGTACGTGCGGAAGAGTGCTGTGCGGCCACTGGCTTCGGCACAGCCTCCTGACGAAACTCGAACGAGGCCAGGCATCACTCGCCAGCACTTTGCCAAGGGTCGCAGCCATCCTGTTCGCTTGTTTAATGAAGGGTTTGAACAGGCCTGCATATGTACCTATAAGTGCGCGAGGAAGATGAAACGTTGTCGTCCCAGTCGAAGCCAAGCTTGACAAAGCTCGCCTCCCTATCGAAAAAGACGTGCGAAGCAACCCAAAGGCGGAATCGAAGCATGGACTGAGCCAGAGAAGGCACCTTATTCAGAGGGCGCGAATTTTGCCGCCACTGCCAACGTTCAGGTGTCAGTTCGGGAGCGTCGACTGTGCTCGTGATCGATTCGATGAGGGGCAACGTCGAATGTCCGATTTGTATGGTATAGCGGCAGATGGCTAGGACCTCCTAAGAAGCCCAAGGTGAGAGAAGCGGACAGAATGATCGAAACGGTGAATAGACAGGGGGTGGAAGGAAAGAGTGCGGAAAAGGAGGTAGAATCGAGAAACGAGGGAACGAGACGACGAGACTGCGAACTCAGTACTAGAGAGCGATGCCGAACGAGATTTGAAACACGCAGAAACACAGATTCAGGTAGGATGCTATATTGGATCTCAGAAATCCTCTCCCTGACCACAAGAAGCAAAAGCCCGGCCTACATTTCCCACCATGGCTCCTCGTTCACCGAGTCGCCGAAGCGCAAAGTGAAGGGCCCTGCATAATGACCTCCTCTACCTCCCGGGCGGCCAGATCGTATATGTGTATCACGGGCTTTGGGTTTGAGCTGCGGTTGGCCTCGAGACACCGAAGTATTGGACTCACCCGGAAGCGCATTATCGATAAGCAATTTGCCGAAACGATAGTTGGCCTGATCGATCGCTGGAGGTGACTCAGCCAAGTCCGCAACTTGCTACTGCTGCGAATGCTGTTGGCCTTGACAATTTGAAATTTAGATTATTATTGGATCACGAGTATCATGGTTGAGAGGGGAGTGCCCGTTAGTCAGGAGGTGGCAGGCAATTACGCGATCAACGACTGGGTCCGATCGTTCTTCTCATAAAACTGAAAGATCCCCTCTCTTTCTTCCTCTGCTTCCTACGTTCTCAAGAAGGAAAAGACGAAAATGCGCTCGCACTACTTCGCTATCATCCTGTTGCACTGTGCTTGGTTCGGTCATGTCACCCTGGCTACTTTGGTCGCCTTTCAGAAGAACATACCCGAGCACCGGTGCGTTGCGGAACAACTTAGTCCCTGGTGGGGAATCCTTGCGTTCGCCCCGTGCTGACCAACGCTTCCATTGTGTTCATTTATCAAGCATTGTGACTAGATCTAAGATCAACGAGACCGCTAGCACAGCTTACAACATTGCAAACCAACTCGCAAGCTATGAAAATCCGACCTGCAAGTGCGTACTTTGGATAAGAATCAGGTTTTCCGCGGGACGGTCGAAGCTTGCGACGAACTAACTTTTTCAACTCATATGTCCTACGTTTCTGCTACATGGAAAACACAACCTTTATGAATGCAGATCATGCATCAAAGACTGCAAAAGCCCGACATCGCACCCGTGGTTGCAGTGAGTACTTATCTTGCAAGCAGGAGTCCCCCTCTTGGCTCAAGAGTTTGACCCAGAGCCTTCTTCTTTCGACTTTGTACGTAAAACACCGCGCGAACCAAAGATCTTTCTGGTGTACGATGAAATGCGTCGTCGGCAAATCTTGCCACTGAAGTGTTCAGGCGGAAGGATCTTCCCACCCGTTGGGTAGCGGGGTGTGGTGCGATTGATGCAATGGATGGTGCTCAGATCGTTTTACCCCTTCCTCCGCACGGGGGTTCTTTGTCCCCTCAGAAAAGACGTCTAAGATCGAGTGTCATTTGATATGTGTCTGTGCCTATGGTAGTCGTATCTGCGCGGGTGCGGGTGCGTTCAGTCATTAGTCACTTTCAAGGTATTGGAGTTTGATCTATTGAAGTTAGGGTCCGCGCGGGGCTTTCTTTCCGTGAAGAACAAGAAGCAGATTCGTTCGAGACGTCCTAGATATTCCAGCCGTTTCACTACCTCAATTAGCCCCTCTTCCTGGTTGTTGCTCGTCCGGCCCGGTCCTCCTAAATGCCGGCCTACTTTCCCACCATTGCTCCACGTTTTCCGAGTCGCCGAAGCACAAAAGTGAAGGGCCCCTTCATAATTACCTCCTCTTCTTTCCTTTCGCCTCAATCGTCCGTGTGCATTGCATGGGTTGTCTTGGATCTGCAGTTGGCCGCGAGACACCAAAGTACTTAATTCACACGGGAGCGCTTCATCCATAGGGTAGTTGCCGAAACCGGCGTAGTTGACCTGATTGACCGCTGGAGGGTGACCTGGTGCTTCGGTCAAGTCCGGAACTTGCTACCGATTCGTGTTGGCCTTGACAGCTTCCGACTGGATCCCGAGTACCACAGTTGGGAGTGGAGTATCTGCTAGTCAGGTCTCAGAAGGCAATGACGCGATAAAACAGTTGAAATGTCGGGACCGAACCCAGGTCCGGTCGTATTCTCTCACAAGACTGAATGATCCTCTCTCTTTCTTCCTCTGCTTCATACGTTTTTGAGAAGGAGAGAAGACGAAGATGCGCTCCCACTACTTCGCTATCATCTTCTTGCACTGTGCTTGGTTCGGTCACGTCACCTTGGCTACTCCGGTCGCCGTTCAGACGGAGACCACCCCTGAGCACCGGTGCGTTGCGGAACAAGCCCCTGGTGGGGAATCGTTGCGTTCGCCTGCTGACCGCCGAACCTTCCATTGGCTGCATTTATCAAGCGTTACGACTGGCTCCAGCACCAACAATGCCGCTAGCTTAGCTTACAAGGTTTCACGCCGTTCAAGCGATGAACCCCTACCCTGCGGGTGCGCACTTTATATAAGATTCAGTTGCGTGCGCCGTCAAGCCTTGCGACTAACTGTCCCATTCAATCCTATGTCTTACGTTTCTGCTGCTTCAAAAAACAACAACACCGCATTCATAACCAAAGAGAATGCGCCAAGGAATGCGAAAACGAACCATCGCACCCGTCGTAAGTCGTTTTCTTCCAAGGTGTCCCGGACTCCCCCTCTTGGCTCAAAGTTTGACTCCCGAGCCTTCTCTTCGATTATTTTGTGAATCAAAGACCTGCTTCGTGTCTGCTCGGCTGCATCTTTTTCCAAGCCTGTTACTGAAGTGATCAAGCGGAAGGTTCTCCCCAGCCGTTGGGGTAGTGAGATGTGGTGCGATTGATGCAATGGATGGTTCTCAAGTCGTTTTACCCCTTCATCCGCACAAGGATTCTTCAGTCCCCGCAGAAAAGACGTTAGAGATCGATCGCTGACTGGACTGAAGAAGGGGGACGTGACTTGATGAAGAACTGTCCTCTGAGCACGGATAATCTGCGAAGTAGTGCCTGATATTGTCTCTCTTACTGCGTCCTCCGCGGGGTATCATTGAGAAGGATCGAGATATCGTCCAGATTCGAAACATGCATGGAAAGCAGAGGGGAGTCGTCGATGCTTTTTGCTTTCTATTTCGGTAGCTCTATTGCAGTCTTGGCAATCCGTCACCTCGTGTACGCTTCTTCGTCTTGGTCTGGCGCAGCGCAAAGTTTTCCCCTCGTCAACCATTCCAATTGACCCCACCTCGTCCATCCCGACCTCTTCGCGCCACCGCGTCACCCGGAGTTAAGGAGTTGTCGGTGGTATAATCGGGCAAGGGTATCGGTGCGGGTTGTTGAGGGTGGTAAGGGCATCGCGAGACGAAGAGGTCTAAAGAGCGTGCTCGTATGATGGCTTCGACGTTGGTCTCGGTGCGCAGTTGTCGTCGCTGTTCAAAATGGGGGAGCGGGAGCGAGTGAGCGCTTATTCTCGCCTTTCAAAAAAGGAAATGTTCCGTATTTTAGACTACGAGCTTGGGCCTTACTTTAACCTCTACTTCGGTCTCGCCTCTACCTTGGGTTGTTAATCGATCCCGATCCAACCCTTTCTCTATCCTGGTCGAATCCGCGGTTGGGATCGGCGAAGTGCGCGTCTGGTCCAAATGAACCTGATCACAAAAGGCCAAAACGCGCGTTCGCTCGTTCCAACGCGTTGTGAGCTCGTTCCAAAAAGAATCGCAGCTGTCGCCGTCTGGATTAGAGAACGATCGGTGCAGGGCGCTGTAACGATTGAGACGGAGTGCGATCGAATCGTCGAGCGCTCGCGAGGAGCGGAGTAGCGCTTTAAAGGCCGAGAGGTTCGAGCAGAGCGAGGGCGTGATTTGGGTGAGGTGCGTCTGCGAAGAGGTGGGCGTCGACTGTGCGAGGATATAAGGTGTGCCGAGCAGAGGTGAAGACGGCGACGATGACGACATGCCGCGCTCTACAACTGGATGATTGGAGCGAAGGGGTGAGGGTGGGGATAAGATGAGACAGGAGGGCTTGAATGTGGTACAGATTAGAAAAATATTTGGCTGGGACGAGATGCGGGAGGGTTACAGTTGAGAATGTGGGGGAAAAGGAAACCAGAGGTAAGCAGAGGTAACCGGTATAAGCCGCCGCTGGTAATAGCGTAATAGCCGCCGGTATACGACGCGCACGCTCTCGGCTGCTGCGATCCCGGAACGCGCTTGCCAGTCTTCTCTCTATAGATCCGTCCTTTAGACATGGCGACAATACGAACATAGTCAATCACCATCAGTCACGTTCTCTTCCCCGTCAACATGCTTGCACCACGCTACGGTGCTTCCCCACTGCTCCGTAATCGCCTCAGCGCTTCATCATCCCGTCGTCACGGCTCGTCGACCTCGCACCGAGTACGTTCGATCGTACTCCTCCCTTCGAGAACGATCATCCTCCTCGTCGTCTTTTACGCCGAGTACGCCACCTTTTACCTCCCCACTTCGTCCTGTCGATTCGATGATACACCTTCGAGCGAGGGCAAGGTCTGGAAACCGCTCGCGCCGCCATTGAAGAGGGCCGACAGCGCGACCGAACCCGCGGCGAGGTCACCGAGCTTTGGCGATTGGGAGGATGATCCTAGGTGGAAGGGGGATAAACCTTGGCATATCTTGGTCGTTTCCGTAAGCGCTCACAGAGCCGATAGTGAGCCAACTGGCCGACAGAAGCTCATATAAGCGAAATTATCCCTGGCCCACTCGCTCCCCTGCCCTCACAGGATCCTCAAATTTTGGATATGAGATCCTACCCCGGTCGGTCGTGGATAGGACGCTACCTCGGCATCAAATTTACGGATGCGTACATCAGGAAAGCGTGGAGATTCGTCAGCAAAGCTTCGGGCCTACATGGCAAGATCGATTCAGTCGTTTGGCTCGGCGACTTGCTCGATTCAGGAGTCGAGAACGTCGATGTCGTCGAGTGAGTTTGGCAGGATGAGTGGGTTCAAGTTTCTAGTTCATCGGAGTTGACCTCAAAAAAAGCGATTGCTTATTATTCAGACACGCCACGTACTCGTCCCGATTCTTTCGATTATTCCCTCCACCGCCGTCCACTCTTTCAAAATCGCCTTCCACCATCTACATACCTGGAAATCATGATCTGGGACTTCACAACCCTTCCTCGACGCTTTCGTCGAACGGAAGAAAGCGGTTCCGAGATACTTTTGGGCCGACGAACGGAATCGTTGAAGCTGGGGGTTGGGAACTCGTTTGGGTCGATGCGATGGCGGTGTTGGAACCCGGCGTTGAAGGGAGGGAAGCGAGGAATTGGATCGCGAGATTGGGCGAGAGTGAGTGAAACCCATTCTTCTTGAGAAGCAGGCGGGAAAAAGACGCTAAGGGGATCAATCGCCTGGCAGAAAAATCGAACCTCCCTCGGGTCCTCTTCACCCACATCCCATTATATCGACCCGAGGGGACGTTCTGTGGCGTCTCACGCGAGTCGCAGAACGCTCTACGTCAAGGCTCGGGGCTCAACTACCAGAATGAGTTGGACGAAGAAACCACGCAGTGGCTCGTTAGGACCTTGAAGCCGAATCTGGTCTACAGCGGCGACGATCATGACTCGTGCATCGTCAGACATCCCTTCTTGATCGACGGCGAAACACCACTGATTGAGACGACGGTCAAAGCATTCGTGAGTCGGGATCAATCGCTGTTTAGCTAGCAGTCGACACGATATCTCGTCGTACTGATGGCCTCTCATCCTTGCTTTAGTCCATGGCGATGGGGATCCATAGACCAGGATACCACCTCCTATCCCTCTACGCGCCCAAGGACAGCACAAACCCCTCAACCTCGGCGACCTTCACCCAAACGAACTGCGTCCTCCCCGACCAAATCTACCTCTGGACCCGAATCTACATCCCCTTGTACCTCCTCCTGATCGTGCTCTTCCTCGCACCAAAGTTGTGGAGAATGATCACGGGCTCATTGAAGCGATCGAGTGCGAGCGCTCGGTCGAATGGATTACCGATCCACCGGCATCGATCATCACTTTCGAGACAATGGTTGGGAAGAGGATCCAAAGTCGATGCTGGCTACGACGAGGCCGGTGATGATGACGACTCGCAGTTCCCATCGTTTTCGTTCCTCGCGACGCCAGGTGACGATTATGCGTATCATTCAGGCGTAGGCGCAGAGGAGTTGCCGACGAGTAGTTCGCCGAATCGAAGTCAGGGTCATTCGCGAAGATCGAGCTTGTTGGATGATGAAGATGAGGAGGAGGAGGAGCTCGAGTTGGGGAACAAGGTCCGGAGGTTGTCGAGGGTCTACATGTGGGAAAGTAAGGGAACTTTCATTGGGGGTGGCGGAGGTGCAGGAGGTGGGAGTGGAGGCGAGACGAGTCTACCCTTGCCGTTGTCCAGCTCGATGGGGAGGAGGCAGTTAACGAGTCGGCCGAGCAAGACGGCACAGACGTTGGTGAAGATCGACGGGGCGCTGAACCGAGGGTTGGGGCCGATTTATCGGTACACTCTCAAGCCGGTATTGAGGGTCCTGAGAACAGCGCTCATCAGGGTATTGATGGCCCCGCTCCTGGTCGCAAGCAAGGTCGAAGAGATACTAGGGAGAACCAAATCCGGCGCGGTTTGGGTGCAGACAATGAGGCAGGTGCACGCCGTCGTCTGGCCAGGCGTTGTCCTATGGACGTTGGTTTGGGCCTGGTACGCGATTTAGTGGAGCACCTAGCCAGGATACGACGAAGCAGTATATGCACATCAAGCAATGTAATAAGATGCAATGCAAGGCTCCTCGAGCAGAAGACCATTCGGCTACGACTGCGGAGTGCAGTTTAAGTTTTTGTAGGGAGGGGGGTCGGCCGAGGACAAATGTTTTTCTTCTTCTCGCACACGTCGGCACAGAGACTATCTAACACACTGATCTGCGCTAAAGCAAATTATGGAGGGTGTGGGGTCTATACACGCGCCTCCTACAAAGATGAACCTGGCCGTCTACTTGGTCAACGAAGCCGAATGCTCCAAGTCGTGTTGACTCCCCTTCTTCCACCGGAACATGGACTCTTCCCTCTCGCGGCGCTTGACCTGATCTTCACTTTCTCCGCTTGCGGTGCTCGGGATCGCCGAAAGGCCGGCACTGGCAATGAGGACGGCGACTGCGAACGGAGGCGGAAGCGATGAGGTTGAGGTAATTCACCCACACAGGTTATTGCTTCCAGAAGAAGCTTACCGGTCAATCCTTGAGCGACCATTCGAGCTTGGACAAGCCTAGGATTCCATTGTAGAGCGCTGGTCAGATTCCTCCGCACAAAAGTTTCGGGCTGCATGTCGAACTCACTTTTGCGCAAAGCTGAGGGGAGTCATGCTAATGTATCCAAAAGATCCAACCATCGAAGCCGCCCATCTGTCAAGATCAAAACCCAGGCAGCAGGAAACGATTTCAAGAGTCGCAATGGAGTCAATATCGGCATCTAATGCGACGACGGAATAGGTCCCGCGGCCGACTCACGCTCCAAAGACGACACCGTAACGATGGGTCTTGCCGAATTCAATCAAAGCATCGCGCGTGCTGAGTGTTGGTCGATTCTCTTGCGTCTCGCCCGCGATACCCGCCTCTCGTTCCAATTGCATTCCTTGCTTCGCTTCCCTCGCGAGATCGCTGTCGGATCCGATCGAGTACTTGGCGAGCTCATACTCTCGTGATGCGCTATCGGCTCCGATAATGAACGCTGCTGTCGTGACGGAACTGTTTGACACCAGAGTGTGTTCATTCAGCGAAGAAGTCTTGATGGGCTAATGATGACGGAGCGAATTGGGTGCCAACTCACGTGAGAGCGAACGCCTTGAGCGGCAGGGTGAGGCTCCTGTATGCCTTGACGCCACTGCGTTGTAGTGCGATGGAGCCCACAGCGCCGAAACCAAGTCCGATCGCGCCCGCTCGCAAACCTCCATAGACCGTGGCACTGTTGAAAGGGCACAGTATAGCTTTGATTCAGTATTCGGCCATGACAGCATCGACGGCTGACGTCGTCTGCTGCGAAAGCGGTGCGGATCGTCCGGGGGCGATCACGGCAGATCACAAAGGGGGGCACGCAGAATGGACTTACGATTGATGACTGACAGGAAAGGACAAGTCGTGGCCGTATCAGCGATCTGCCCCCCTAGAGTTTACTAGCCTGGCGGAATGCACCGAGAGGGCGGAACTCACTTTCGCTCATCCTGGACGTCCTTGACAGCCTGCCGAGATCGACCATCGGATTAGCAGCGATCTCCACGATTAGTGCGGTACTATAGGCGACTGACCTTGACCATGGTGAGATTAATAGAGTAGGGCTGGGGATCGGGATCGGGGGGAAATGCGGTTGGAAAACAGGTAAAAGTGTCTCGACGTGGAGGGTGCAGTAGAACGAACTCGATGTTTCGCTGGTCTAGCTTTCGGTGGCTGAAATCGATGGCCGAGCCGAGCCTGGCCGAGGGAAGCGTCGGCCGTTCTCGATTCCGGCCGCTTCCGACGGGCAAAGTCGGGCCATCATCGTCGGGTGAGGATTAGTAAGCAGCGCTCGCCGGTCTTGCACTTCGCAGGCTCAGGCTCGCACTGACCGGTCGCCAACCTCCGTCAGGGTCATTCAAGCACTAGGACATGTCGAGCGATTCTTCATCCGATACCCAGTCGAGTATGAGCGACCCGACAACACAGCCACCGTCGAGATCGATGCCCGTGGCTACGACGTCACGAGTCACGTTGGAACATGCTGCTTCAAACGAGGATGCCGCGACGAACAAGCCGACCACGGCGACCACGGCCAAGGTGACGGAGAAGCTTCCTTCGACGACGACCAAGACCCCGACCTCGTTTGCACAGTTGGGCGTAGAACGATTCTTGTGCAACGCCCTGCAAGCCATGTCAATTCGCCAGCCGACCGAGGTACAGGCGGCGTGCATCCCCCCCATTTTAGCTGGTCCGTCGCAGCCACAACCCATTTCGTATCATGCATGACCTATCCTGTCGAATGCTCATAGTGGTACACCTGGTCTGTTTACAGGCAGCGACTGCATCGGAAGTGCGCAAACAGGCTCGGGAAAAACGATCGCGTTCGCCCTTCCCATCATGCAAGACCTCGCCAAAGATCCGCACGGCTTCTTTGCTCTCGTTCTCACTCCGACACGGTCAGTCCCTACCTTGATTGTAGCTCAGGGGAGCTACCAGCTCACTTTGCTTCTTTTACCTACTCAGTGAACTTGCTTTTCAAATCTCGGAGCAATTCAGGGTCATCGGCGCGGCCGTGAACCTTCATTCGGCCGTCATCGTCGGAGGCATGGACATGATGGCCCAAGCGATCGAACTGCGTAAACGACCCCACGTCATCATCGCTACACCGGGCCGTCTGGTTGACTTGATCAGGAGCAACAAGGACGAATGGAGCCTAGGCAAGATCAAGTATCTCGTAAGTCCGATGCTAGAATGTCGAAAAGAGATTGACGAGCAGACGAAACTGGAGAATTCGAACACGGCCTTGACCCCATCGCGTCCATTGAACTCATACAGGTCTTTGATGAAGCCGATCGGCTCTTGACGCTGACATTCGCACCCGATTTGGCTTTCCTCGTTGATCAGTTGCCCTCTCAACGACAAAGTCTGCTCTTCACCGCCACCTTGACGGAGCCCGTGATGGCTCTCCAAAAGCGCCAGACGGTCCCCGGTAAAGCCCCGCCGTTCATCCACGTTTCTCGGAATGCGTGAGCACTCAATTCTCTCGAAACCTTTCATGCGAGAAAAGTCGAGCTGACAGCTCTCTCTGGAATGATCAGAATCACGACTCCGGCTGGGTTGGTGCAACGATATCTTTTCATTCCTTCCCAAGTACGCGAGGTGTACCTCGTCTACCTTCTATTGAATCTTTGCGACCTCACCGGTGCTCAACCCGTGCAAGCCAGTATTGATGCTTCAACTTTGAATCACAAAAGCCGTGGAGGGGAACGACCTTCGAAACGAACGAAACGTGCCAGTTCGCCTTCGGCCGAAGAAGCTTCGACCCCTCGATTACCCCAAACGATCCTCTTCGTGCCGCATTGCCGTACCGCCGCGCTCTTCACCTCACTGCTCGGTCATTTACCGAATCCGATTCCTTGTACGGCCCTGCACTCCCATCTCTCCCAACCGGAGCGATTGCAGTCACTGTCGTCATTCCGAAGGCAACAGGTACCGCTGCTCATCGCCACCGACGTCGGGAGTCGAGGATTGGACATTCCCGAAGTCGAAGTCGTGCTGAATTGGGAAGTACCCCGGGTTCCGGATGATTATGTTCATCGCGTAGGTAGGACCGCGCGTGCGGGTCGCAAAGGTACGAGTATTACCGTCGTCACGGAGGGAGACGTCGAGTTGGTTCAGGCGCTTGAGGAACGTATCAGTACGTCTTGAGGGGTTGGGTTCGATTCGAGAAAGCGCGTGTTTGCGCGGGTCAATGACCACCCCCACGTCTCTTGGGTTACGCAGATACCAAATTGCACGAACTTGAGCTACCGGAAGAAGCTGTGTTGGAGTTGTTGAGCGCGGTTTCGATGGCCAAGAGGATGGGTAACATGGAACTCGCGGATGGGTTCGGCAAGAGGCAAGAGACGAACAGAAAGAAGAACGCAATACTGCAGAGCAACGGAGGTGGCGCCAAAGCAAACGCGGGAAACAAGTCCTCGATAGGCAAGTCTAAACGCGGCAAGACGGTCAAAGCTGCGGTGGTGTAGGAAGGATTTGTTGGTGTGTTGCCAACCAAGAGTGCTGGAATGTAGATTGTTTGGGGGCGCTTCTTTTGCTTTGATCGTGACGATCGTGCAAACTACGGCATACCCGGACAGCCTCGAGCTGACTTGGCAGTGAAAGCCTTTCGACAAGAGTGAACGACCCCAAATCTTTGTTTAGGCCTGCTAGGCTATGATTACAAACGCCGATGAACGGCGCGAAACTTTGCTTCCCAATCCTTGTTACAAGAGACCCAGCATTCTGGCTCGTTCCGGATTCAATCCACTGTGAACAGAGAATGAACGTCGAAACGGTTAGTGGGATTGCCAATTATTGGCGGGAATGGGATGATCTCGCACGGACTTGACAAGAGGGGCGCCTCCGCCATTGGGTGTCGGTAAAGGAGGTGTATCGAATGTTGTTGGGGCAGCGGACGCCGAGGCACCCGAGGTCGGCGGGAAGAAGTTCGGCGGTGGTTGCATCCCCGGCGGCGGTTGGAACCCTGAGTGTAGGCCGGCTCGACCGAGCAGTCAGCACATGACCGAGCAGTCTGATGCATTGGTAATAGGTACATACCTGGTGGTGGCCCCGAGAGTTGGGGAGGGGGCGGGCCGCCTTGGTATCCCCCTTGATAGCCTATGCGAAGGCTGTCAGCACCTTGACGAGCTCGACTCGGGGCAAAGGATGATATTCGCACACTCACCTTGTGGTGGTCCTTGATTCTGGTATCCACCAGGTCCGCGCATCAGAGGCGAGGGAGCACCATAGCCTGGAGGTGGGCCGTTGCCGAATCGTAAAGGTGGTCCACCGGGTTGGAAGCCGGGTGGGGGTCCTCCGAAATTTCTCACTAGAGTCCGGGAATGAAGTCGGCGTGAGGGACCGTTTGTGGGAAGGGCAGCAGAGAGAGACGACGAAGCATCGAGGTGTGGTGCTTACTCTGTGGAGGCCCATTCATGTTGCCCATCATGCCGGGTCCCATGGGTAGCACTCGAGCAACACCGCCGGGGCCGCCTTCGTACTTGCGAGCAATCTGATCGATCATGTCCTGAGCCTTGTCCGACCCGAGAGCTGTGAGCACGCGCACATCGTAGATTAGCCACCGAGAGCATCGAGTCAGCGATGAGTGCCCAATACTTGCACGCATAGTAGTCTCGAACGTTGGTAAGGTGGTTACGGCCCGAGTTGTGGGCCTTGCGCACTGCGATTCGTTCAGGGGTGAGTCAATCGCGGTGATCACACGCCATCAAGTTCCGCTGTAATGCTGGATTTACCAGAAGAACTGTCGTGAGTGAGAAACACGTCGCAGTAGTCGCAGTAATCTGTGTGGAAAGGCAACACGGAAGGGGTTGTGAGCACTCGAACCATTTTGTGGGCCCCGTCTCCCGCAGTGAGCCTGGCCGGTGGGGCCTTTGCGGATCGGGAGCGCAAGATGAATGTGGTAGAGGCTGTAGTAAAGGAGGACGGGGCTGTACTGGAGGCGGTGAGGTCACGTACACTGCAGCGGACGAAGGAGGGATCTCCAGTGAATCAGCTACGGCACGAGAAGCGACACGTGAACCTGCATTGTGGAACAAGACAATCAGTGAACTCACTTTTCCCATGTTAGTCCCGGACGCCTGCGAATAGGCTCGGTACAACAATGCGAAACGGGGTTTTGGTGGAGCGCGGAGAAGCCAAGCATGAGCGGTTTGAGATGCTATTAGTTATTAGCGCACCCAATTAGGACCCGGCTGGGAGCTGGCTGGAGCGCCGGCGCGACGACGGCCTGGCTCAGCATCAACCCAAGTCCAGCCAACCTCGTACGCTCCAATACCCAGGCTCCCAACCGTGTGGCCGGCCAGTGAATTGACCTGACAAAACACGCTTTCTTCGCCTTCCCGTCTGTTTACACAGTGAACCCTTCGCGCTCTCTTTTCAATCCGCTTGGAGAAGGCGAGCAGCTCCCCCTGTTCTGACGTCCCAACTTGTTGACACGATGGCCGACACAATCGTCGAACCGTTCGACTTGATCCGCGTCTCATTGTCTGAGCGAGTCTTTGTCAAGCTGAGGGGCGATCGCGAGCTGAGGGGGGTCTTGCATGTCAGTCACGTCGAGTTCGAGGCAGCGGCATCCATCAGCTTCGTCAACGGACAGCTGGAAACGAGGATCCCTTTAGCTATCCATATCACTAATGGCGTTGACGGCCTTGGCTCGCGTTCTTACAGGCTTACGATGGTCATATGAATATGGTCCTTTCGGATGTCGAGGAAACCATCTACGTCGTTGACCACGACCCACAGTCGGATCAAAGTCTCGTAAGAGTGAGTCACTGTCTCCTTCAACACCGCATTCGATTTACACACACACACCTCGGCTCTGACGTCCAAACTCTGACGCGGTTGTACTGCAGACCGTCAAACGCAATTGTGACATGTTGTTCGTGCGAGGGGATGGCGTCGTCTTGGTGCGCTCCTTCTTTTGTCTTTTTTCGCTTTGGTGACCGGGCTGGGCGTGATTTTGACTGACCGCGTTCCTATGCTCTTGCCCACAACAGGTCGCACCACCTGCACGGTAGGACAAGGTAGATCACATGTCGTTTCGGGGGAGATTGAAATGGGCCGCTGTAAAAAGCATGTACGAACGAGGCACTCAAGAGAGAATACGTTAGCTCTTGCCATACGCTGGCTCTTGCCATACGCTGGTTCTTGCCATACGCTGGCTCTTGCCATACCAGTCTCTTGGCCGATGCCAGTGCATGGTGGAGGGATTCGCTCACTCGGGCAAAGAGGTATTGCTTTCATATCACATCGCTACCGCTCGCTACCTCCTTTTCGGTGCGCCATCTGGCACCTTTCAACCGATCCATTTTCATCTTTGGCCTCAGGTCTCCCGATTGTGCTCCGTCCTGTCCTGCATCCCCGTGTACGCCTGGCCATTCTGACCGGCCTCCCACTCCACTGCAAACTTCGGGTAACGGGGTCTCCACCCTTGTCCCCGTTTCTGTGTCTGTGTGCTTGATGTGATCCTGACGTGCCCTGACTTGGGACGATCCATTTGGTAGCGGATTCGCCGATATGGGGGGCACGTAGTCGACGGGGATGGTCCCGTCCACTTCCCTAAGAAGGAAAGAAAAATGTGGCATGAAACTAAAGGTGAGCAAAGCTATGGAATAATTCGAACTTCAATTCTGACGGGTAACACCTACCAAGACCGATACAATAATGCCGTCTACTCATACAAGGCGAGCGCGAGAGAGAATGAACAGCAACGGCCAGCGTTCAAAATTCGGGAATCATTCGACGTCGGGCCGACGGAATAAAATGCAAGACAACTTACAACCAAAGACAGAGGAAGCGGTTCTCTCAGTACTCTACCCTGCTTGAACGCCAACAGGATGCCCTGGCAGAAATGGGATCATGATGACACCGCCGTTGCGAAGCTTCAACATCTGCAATATCGACACCGCGTCGGACCCGCACAGGCCCCATCATGATAGGAGACCTACCTCATTCGCCTTCTTGAGCTCGTTGCGTCGTCCTGTGACCACTCCGATCACATCTCCTCCGTCGGGAGTCTCCCCGACCTCGACCGAACGATTCGGACTTTCAGTTTCCTCGACGACGGCAGCTGTAGTAGCAGCGGGCGCGTGAGACGTGCTGGATCCCGTCGGTAGAGTCGGACCGTCTGAACCGCCCTCTTCAGTCCCTGTTCCTTCAAGTCTTAGCATTCGTTCCAGTTGGCGCAGTCTTTCCCGAAACACAGGATCAAGCGGACGTCCTTTGCGGCCGCCGGTTCGGGCCGAGCTATCGCTGCTGCCTCTGATCGATCCCGCTGACGAGCAGGATGAGGAAGAGGACGGGAATGGAGCGGGCGGTGCAAGCCATTCGGACCGTATATGTGCTTCCCATCGGCTCGTGGCGTCTTCGGTCGTCGTCGGTGCAGCCGACGCCGGCGTAGATGTGTGGGGAGGAACAGGTTCGTTTGCGGAGTGTGGCGCCCCTGCTGGATTGCCGCGTGGTAGAGCAGCAGCAAGCGGTGGCATCACTGCATCGCTCAGCGCACTTCGTGGGGGCTGGCGGGAACACGGGCCAAAAAGGTTTATTGGTGAAGCGGCGAAAGGCGAGCTTCTTGGAGGTCGGCAGCGTGCGGTCGAAGACCCCTCCGCAGAGCTTCGATTTGGTCCGGACCATTATTAGTTGCGTACACAACGCCGGGGCGGAGACGGGCGGAAAGATTTGAGAGCGTTCGAGGATGAGTGAATACAGAATAACAAGATTTTCTCAATGTGCAATGTTTTTCTTTGAGAACATCTTTTTGCCGACTGCCACGTTTTTCGCAATTCGACGAGCTCACCCAAGCGCGGATGTGGGCCCGCCCGGAGAATACATCACCACGTGCTCCCGACACCGAAGACAAGCTCGATATGGTATTACAAAAGGCAAAGAGTAGTGAAGCTCTGGGCTGCTAGAATTACGTGGCTGGAAAAAAATGTCGACGTGCGGATACGAACTCGAACCTAAGTAAAGACATGAAAGGCCATGATGTGTGCGAAAATGACAAGACAAAATCTGCGAAGCACCCCGATTCGCGGATCACCTGTGATTCGTCTTGCCTGCCTTTCTCTTGCCCGAAAACAAATGCTGTGAGTGCCAAGGACAAAGGGGGTTCGGTCAGTTTTGTCACTACGGGAGCCAATGCGACAGGAAGGGGTGGTTCGCCTGACTTTGGGCATCTTTGTACGAATGTGACGATCTGATTCGGAGGCTTTGGCCAAACGATTCGGTTCGCGCTGGTACAGCTGGCGCAGGCGCACGGCCTTGGCCGCCTGTTCCGCATCGCGCAGACCTGCCACTTGTCGATCTTTGGTGGGCAGCCTCTTGCCACTGGGGACGATGGACTTGGTGTCCGTCTTGGATCGTTTCCGCGGGCCGTCCTGGTCCATGCTCTCGTCCGCTTCGACCCAGTCCCCCTCGCCATCATCTGCCCCCTTGTCGAACTCGTCAATGTCCATCTCACCGGCCTCTCGCTTGCGACCGATGAGGCCGCGGGCCTTGGCCAACATCTTGGCGCGTTCTTCCAAGTTGGTCGCATCGTAACCCGCTTCGGACAGCTTGGACGTCATCTCGGAAAGCGTTCGTCGTTGTACGGTTCGAGGGATGATGGGCCGGTTCTGGAGCTTGTCTTTTTGCTGGTTGAGGAGACGGATATTCGCTTTCTTGTCGCGAATTGTCGACGCCGCGGTGCGGATAGCCTCTTCGTCCGAATCCTGCGAATGGAGAAGATCAGCCCAGGGGTCAGTTCCATGGCCAATTCTTGCCCTTCGTTGCACCACCCCACCCACCTCGTTCGTATCCTCGTCGTAAAATCCAGCAGCTTCCAAGCGCTCCTCCTCGGCTTCAAGCTCCTCCAGTCGAGCCACGATATCGGCATCGATAAAGTCTGCGACGTTCTTGCCGTCTTGCAATTCGGGCATGACATCGTATTTCCAATCATCGTTGGCCAAAAGGTAGTGCTCTGTACAAAAGTGTTCATGGTCGCGCACGTCAGTTTGATTCACCTAGCGGTAAAATCGGTGGCTGGGGACGCGCGTGATGACTGACTCTTCAAGTCCATCATGTATGCGCCAGCGCCTCCGTTCTCCGCCTCCTCGTCACGCTCAAGTCGTCGACGCTCCGGGTCGTTCTTGTCGTAAGTCTTGCGCGTCTTAACGGCATCCGGAATGAAGGGCGTTCGGTCCACAGTGTCGCGCTTGACGGGAACAGCAACGCGAACACGGTTCGCCACGTTGTCGACTCGCTTCGTCTTTTCCTTGCTTTCCACTCGGTGTTGGAGAAGCGCATCACACGCAGCGTTCCTCACGCCCATCACACCCTCTTCGGAGACGCAGGAGAGCTCGAGCAACTGGACGTTGCCTTCCGCGAGGATGGCGTCCAGCATTGCTCGTCGGGTCGGGTCCAGGTCCGAGGGGCGAGTGACGTCAATCTTGTTGACGACGATGAAGGTGGGCTTGTTGGTGAACAAGGGCTTGATCGATTGATATAATTGACACTGGAGGAGACCCCAAAAGATGGAATATCAGTACAAGAAACTGTAATCTGCGGCGAGAGCTTCAGGCCGGAAGGGCGCGACGACCTACTTGGGCTTCGACGGTGTAGCCACACTGTTCACTGAGATCCATAAAGTACATGACACAACTGCGTAGATGCGCGAGCGCGGTGATGCTCTGCATTTCGATCGTGTTCATCTCCTCCAGCGGATGGTCCAGCACCCCGGGGGTGTCAATCACCTGCCAGCGCAGGTACTTGTAGTCCATATGGCCGACAAACAAGCTCTTGGTTGTGAAGGCGTAAGGCTGCACATCGACGTCGGCCCGCGTGACCTTGTTGACGAAAGACGACTTTCCGACGTTGGGGTATCCGCACACCAGCAACGTGCGGGTTGTCGGATCGATGCTCGGTAGACGAGACATGTGCTGGCGAACTTGCTCGAGATAGGCGAGAGGGTCCTTTTGTCTTCGCATGATGGTGGCCATTCTGCACAGTGCAAGCAGACGGGTCAGCTTCGGCTTCCCGGGTAAAACTGCGACTGGAGTTGTGTACTTACCGACCCAAGGCGGCCTTTTTGAGCTGCTTGCATCGGAACAGACTGTCACCGAACTTGAGGAGGCGGCAGTAGTCCTTGCCGACCGAAACGATGAGGTGGCGCGCGGTATTGAGCTGACCCAGCGCGAGTTTGTAATGATTTTTGTCGTACAGAACATTGAGGAGCGAGGACAAGAAGGGGTGGAGGTTCTAAAGATGATGCGGCGCCAGAACGAATTGGTCAGGATGGTTGAAGAACGCTCACTCGCAATCAGTCCAATTATTCACCTCCATGATCGGGAACTCGCTCAAAATCTGGTCCAAGCGCTCTTCAAACGACTGCTGCGTAAACTTGACCTGTGCGAGAGAGTTGATAAAATATAGTCCACCGTTAGCGACCCTCGGCGCCAGTTCGTCCCCCGAAAGTGGGGAGGCCGCTCACCTTGCGCATGTAGAAGGAGCGAATACGCGTGATCTTGAAACCACTACGGATGACGGTGGGCGTCTTGCGTTGCGTCTATTAGAATCAAGCATTTCTCGGGGAGAGGAACACAATCGTAAGCTGCTATTGTCCCTCGAAACAAGACTGGGCTCGGCGATCAGTGACGGCCGCGCGGGGGCCAATTCCCCCGTCCTTCGCAGCCGAGTGGGCCGAAGAGGTTCGCGCGTCCCAGGCTCGCGGGTGGCCACCATGCCTTAGGAAATGACGTACCTTGGAAAGGATGACATCAAGGAACTCTTGTGCCGTCGGCACGGGCGCGATCGCCTTGTTGATGGTCGTCATATTAGTGCGTCGTCGAGCCTGTGCGAGCGTGTGGGAGTGCAGCGAGATTGCGAGGGAGGGCTCCGATCGTCAGTCAGCTGCCACTTCGTCCGAGGAAATACGCGCGTTGTATTGCCGTAAGGTCTTTGGAACAACTACAGTGCGAGTCCTGTAATGAGACTGACGTTCTGGTACGATCGACGGTGATGGCGACTTGGGAAAGGCCTCGACGCGGGTGAGCGGGGAGCGGATCCAGCTTCGCAGCCAGATCGGCAGGTCCGTTAACCCAGCCAAATGAGCTCCCCCGCGCGGGCGAGTTAAGGCAGCTTTTCTGTTTTTTGTCCCGGTTGGAGGTCGGTACAGGTCGGGTGTACCAATGCCCTCCCCACCCCGTCCCACCCCGGCTCAGTGCACCCCAAATGGTCATAAGTAATAAGGGGCTACTAGTTCGTGTAAGACTCACCATCATCACGAATAACACTTTCCGAAGACTCGTAAGTTCGAATTATGTCATAAATGTCGTACAGCTTGTCGTACTCAGTCCATTCAATTCGTGTAGTTCCGTATACCCTCAACTAATACAGATCCTGTGTAGACCTTTTCGTCCTGTTTTCTTATATTCGTTAATTTGGATACGACCGAGGGAGTACACACCGTGTCTATTGGGCCCGAGGGAGGGATCGGTCCGGGTCTCTGGAATCCTAGATCGGTCCTCGGGCAGACAAACGCTTATTCTGAACGGTGTGCACTGTGTATAGAAAATGAATATCTAGTGAAGCCCCTTCGGACGGTCGACTTGGGTCCAGCGGCAATCAGTCCTGCATCAATTCCCAGAGAGTAATTGAAGAGGCAAAATTGAGGCGGGGCTGTGCGGCCGCACGCGGAGCTCAGATTGGCGAGCCCTCTGCTTTAACACGTTGACCTCTGCACACTCACGTCAACGCGACAACGCGCACCCTTGACCCACGCCACGCCCCGCATCTCAATACGTTGAAACCTCCCTGCGCCTGTTGAACGAACATCGATGCTATTGCCGTATGGGGGTATGTGGACGCGTTTCCCCGCCTCACATCTCCCTCATCGGCCTAATTGTGTTGCTCCACCATGACGCGACCGTCAGACATACGCGTGGGATCTAGGGAAGGTTCTCCAGCAGAGTCCATTTCCTTTGGCGCTCATCCGAGTGAGTGCTCTTGTCTGGTGTGCCAACTAAGATCCCTTGTAGCAGGGCTGAGAGCAGAGTGCCAGTCATCGACCTCATCCTTCTATCTACTCAATCCTGACGGACAGCTGAAGAATTCTCTGTTCTCTCACACCTCTTGCAGGTCGGAGGCACGATCAAAGCCGTCGAGCATCCTCACAAGCCAGTACAATTCTGGATGAACCTTCTCCACGCCCGACTCGAAAGAGAAAGCGGCGCATGCCCGTGCCCCAAACCCCTTCGTCCGACTCCGACGAGCCCAATTTGGGCGTGGAGACGGTTCATCCAGAATTGTACTGGCTAGTGAGGAGGCGCTTCCGGTCATGCCCACTCCACTCTCCTACGCTCTCGCTTATGCTTACCGCTGCGTCCGCAATGTCTGTTCTTACATACCCTGGGTGTGCTCAGAATCGGATCAGTCGAAATCGCAATTCATCACCAAACTTGCCGCTCAACTCTGGAACTTCCTGAGAGACCAGGGGGACCTCGGATCTGCCCAACTTGGCGAGGACGATGAAGAGCTTGTTCGCGCGGCTTTTGCAGCGGCAGAGGCGGGAAATAATACGACTTTCACTTCGATAGTACCAACCACCATTATCACACGGTCGCCATCCGACATTCCTTCCCCAACTCGGATGGAGCAATGCAAAAAGTACATTGCAGAATTGCGAGACCTGGCGCAACGCATGTCCAAGCTGTACGGAGTGGAAACCCTGGCCTTTATTGTCCCTCGTTATCAAGACGACGTGTCGCCAGCGACGAAGGCGACCGTGCATTCGATAGGTGGGCTCAGATTTGCAGCTCACTGCAACGACTTCAAGGATCCATCCGGCAATTCCTTGTTGTCTAATTTTGCTTCCAAGATGAGCTGGGATGAGACACTCAAGGCCAATGAAGCGGCAGATCTGAAAGAGGGTGAGCCTTTCATCGCAAGTTATGCGCGCATGAGACCACGTTACCGTTACCAATTATGTGACATATGTTTTCGTCTCATCTATCAGCAAACACTCGCTCGATGGACAGTGCTACTCGCGGCGTTCTTGGCAAATGGCACGGCACTCTGTTCCGCGCCCAACTCAGTAAGTAGTCTGCATCTGATCGGGCTCGACTCCGTGCTAATCATTTCCGTCTTTACAGACTCTGCTCTCGAGACTATACATCGCCGTTCCGATACGGGATCATCGACAGGCGATTTCACACCTCAGAAGAAGATGATATGGTCTACCCAACCCAGGGCTTGAAGGCACTGGGTGTCAAATTGCGGATCAAGCCCGGAACGAAGAGTAGATACGAAATGGCTCTACATCATAGTGCAGAGACATCGCCCAAGCAAACCGTTGCTCAGCTCAAGGCTATCATTGACGACCTCCGTCACGGCCACCTCGCTATCGTACCCTCGATGGACCCGAACGACAATACGGAGGCAGAGGCAAGCGACGATGACTCGAATGGCGGAGAAGGACCCCTGAGCCCAAGATTTGGTGGAGCCGGGGACGAAGGCGGAGAAAAAAGCGGAGAAGAAGATAGAGAAAGAAATACCGAGGGGGTGGGGGGTGGCGGAGGAGACCGGAGGATGAATGAAGCAAAACATCGTCGATGGATTGAGACCGTTCTTATGTCTTTCTTTGGGCATATTATGCTCTGAGTAGGTCTGCAAGATGACCGATATTTGTTATGTCTCTGTGGTTTGTGGCGCGTCTTTCAGTGTAGATCCTTGAGTTTAGTTTCAGATGATTGTCATACACGCATACAGCGTCTCAGCTGCCATCTTGATTGTGGCAATTAATCTTAACAGGATTGTAAATTAATATGATCAAAATGCTCATTCTGTCAGGCTCTGCCAAGATCACTGGGCATACTCGCCCCCCCCCCCCCCCCCCCGCGGACCGTTTCCTACGTCACGGCCCGGGGGCCCCTGTGTGCTCCGGGCGCCGGAACCTGACCAAGTCAGCGGCCGGCATCCCGTTCATCTACGGCCCCCCTTCCAGAGATTACGCTGGAGTCTTCCTTCACAACCAATGGTTCCGCACCTTTGTCCTACAGGGACTCGGGGCGCACCGCATGGGCCGCAGCACAACGGTGTGGCGCTCGCATCCAGGCAAGGCGACATCTCTGCGCATCTATTTACCTTTGGGTCAACGAAATTAGAATGGCTCTCGGGCCGACGCATCTCCTCTTTCTTCTTCTTCTTCTTCTGAACTTGTGATGTACAAGCAAATGGCCATACACCTTTTCCAACTTCGACCTCATCGCCGTTTCTTGCGCCTCCCGTTTCAAACACACTTGGGAACCGATCCCTCCTAATCATTCCTCATATCCATGCTTCGTCCGAAGGCGCCGTACCATTGACCGTGTCTCGTTGCATAAGTCTGTTTGACCTTTTGGCCTACCATTGTCTTCTTCCCTTAGATACAATCTGACTTCACCTTCAGGTCGGACCGGTTGCCACTGCATAACCCTCAACTGCCTGCGCGCCGCCAAACCAGACGGTGGATAACTGTGAGGTCATTCGATGGGACTGTAATACAGGGGTCAGACGACAGCTCGACCTCTCCTTTCATGTCCCATCCTGAATTCACCCATCGTCGCAACTATAAGACCCAACTGAAGACCAAGAAGATGACCATCACAATGATGACAAGACGGTATGCCCCGTCGAAAAGAACTTTGAAAACACCCTCCCGGTTTGGGTACTTTCAGTCTGACTCCAACACGACGTGTTGTCCACCTTGGGTTTGAACCCTGATTGGTGTCACAAAAGATTATATGACCTGCCATCACCGAAAACCACGGCGGGGCAGTCGGTCGGTCGATATTAGAAGGAGGCCCAGGCCACAACAGAGTGCAGAACTCTCAAGCCGCCTAATGCGATGAGAAAACGTAGAGCAACGACAGAGCAAGGGGTGTATCAAGGTGAATCTGACTCGCTCGTGGCTTCGTTCAGTCATATACAGCGCATTACTTTGGGCATGGGTGACTATGACTTGCTGCAGTTCGACTGTTAAAACGCAAGCTCCCGTGACGACGTACTTCGCGTCGAGATTACAGTGAGCGTGTGAACTGCGCAGGAAGGAATTGCGACAGAGCAGTACGCTGGCTTTTAGCAACCTAGCAAAGAGTTCATTAACGTGCCACCAATGTACAATTCATTATATCATACAGAAAAAGACTGTTAGGGGTGATCAAATTCTGTATCTTGCGTCTGAAAAGTCATCAACCAAGTGCCGAGGCAAACACTCAACGGACCTGGTCGAGTGTGAGGCTCGGAGTGGCCGTGGCAACACCACAGAAGACCTTTGTACGACGTTGGGACTGTGAGCCGGATCAGGACTTCGTTCAAGTATACATCAAAATGTAGTCGGCAGTGTTGGAATATATTAAGTACTTTTGCAATCCCTGCTCACTGTTCGGGAAGTGTCACCCAAGGCACGACACGGACTACGCATGTGACTGACTGGCAGGGAGCGCGGTAAGTTCTACCTGTAGGAGATCTCAGCGCAGTCAGCGCAGCAAAGATGCAATGGACGCTTGTGTTCACTCCCTCAGTGTAGCGCGCTCTTCCTCTAAACCTTACCGGTCGTGTTGGGCTTCCGGCTGCCCGCTTTACTCGAGCGACATTAAATTTTTCAAGCGAGCCACCGCAAGATCGAGCGATTTAGCGATGCCGGGTCTTGGATGTCTGATCGCTATTGTTGCACTTCCTGGCAAAGCGTCGTATAACGTGTAGATCTACTAGCGAAATGAACGCATCATTGATCTCTTTACTATTGCAAGTAGCAACTGGGCAAAAGACTGCAACTATATATGATCAATATCAAATTCCCCAAAAAACATCGCCATCGTCTTCATTAAAGTTCTCGTTGATCTCGTCACTGAAAGCGCCGTAATCGGTAGTGTCGACGGAATGATGACTCAGATCATCGCTCGAATGATCACTGATGTCAAGAAGGGCGTCATGATCCGTGGTGATGTTGTCCGACTCTCCGACCATCCCATCATTGATGCAGTTTGGTCATGTGTGATCCGGCAAGCCACCCGCTGTGGTTCGTTGAAAAACATCAACGTCGTCGGTGCACCACATTCGGAGCTCCACCCACTCCTCCATTTGCGGTTCGCCGGTTTGCCGGGTGCATTCCCACAAGTGATCTAGGCCGCCCTTCGAAAACCATCGGCGCGCAATAGTTCTAAGACGCTCTTCTTCTTGCTCGAGCAGCATCATCGCAGAGTCATCCTGCTCATCTAGTTGGAGTAATTGCTGGCGAACTTTCTGAAACCTCTTGCGACGGCTTATCAGCCACCGTCCAATGCGACGCACTTCCCATCCAAGTCGCTTGATTTCTTGCTGGCATCTTGCGCGAGACAATACTGCTGGAATGCCGACACGAACATCAGCATCGTAGGCCCACGGCTCAGTGGGATGACTATATAATCCGTTGTTCCAGAGCGGCGCAAGATGTCGAGTTTGAGCAGTTCGTTGAGATCCTCTGGGGCTGATGGCGGTACCCTTCGGGTTCTCAAGATCGAATGGGAATTCTGAGAATTGGCGAGGATGGCAGCATACTTTTTCACCTCGTCGTTATACATCGCCACTGCCTTCATGAGTCTTGGACGCAAAGAATTAAGACTCTTGACCAGGAGACCAGCCGCTTTCGTACCTATGAGCAGGCATTGCTACACATCAGCGTTCCTTCTGCCGGCGCAGAAGACTCGTACCATGGATTTCCTACCGAGAGCTTTACCGCCTAGGCGCGGGAGCCGCAGCCTCTCAGCTCCCTGTCGATATTGTACGACCAAGTCCCACAGCGAGCGAGATGCGACCATCAATGTGCAGGCAAATTCATAGTCTGAGCCAATCAAGGGTGTTGACATATTTAAGCGAGGACAAAGGGGATCACACCGGAGGGTCAGAATGGAAGAAGGGAGTGACGTACCAGGGTCCAGGACACTGATGTTTATTTCCGACGTGCGTAAGGAGTTCAGTCGATCATCAAGAACCTGCCGTTGTTTGACCAGCTGTTGAAGTTTAGTCGACTGTTCTATAAGCTTGTTCGTATCTATGGTGTTCACGCAGGCTAGTTCTTCTCTGTAGCAATCGAAAAATGAATACCGAAGTTAGGTTACCGGTTCGTGTCTCACTCCCAAACGACGACGATAGCTCAGACCCACCGGCATGCTGCGATGTCTCTGTTAACCAGCTCAAGCTTGAACATGACGTTGTGCATCTCGGCTACCTCTTTGCGCTGCTCTTTCAGAGGGATCTGCTTGGACGCTGCACGTTGCGTGTGCCATTGTTCAAGGAGGGTAGCGACCGTCCATTCGGAGAGATTAACGACCTCAGCAATGACTCTGTCGGCTTCGGCCTTGAGCTTGATTGCGTTTTTGAGTCGAGAATTAAGTTTGGTCACTGGGCATGATCGATACGCCAAATATCAGCGACATGGTAAGGTAGTGCATGAAAGACTGGAAGCTTAGGCAAACCAAGATCGGCCAGATGCTGCTTGTTATAAGCAGACGCTCGACGATTGATGTTCTCCAGCCGATGGGAGGCACTCGATGATCGATTCATGGGTATCATGCCTCGAAGCTGCGCCCACAAGCGCTCGGTTCCCTCGCCATCAGTCAAAAAAAAAATTGGGTAGAAAGCGCGGATCAAAATCAACCTGGCAGGACCACTTGTGCGCATAGGCATGCATCGACGAGAGAGCAAATTCTAGACGCGGTAAGTGGTCTGCCAGAAGATTGCGCTGCGCATACCGGGGAGAGATGAGCTGCTCAGCTACGGACTAAGCCAATGCTCAGGCTGAGTGTCACGAACAAACTCACACGGCGTAAGTGCGACGATAATTTGCAGGCGATATCATACGCGACTACGACGCGACTTCGATCCTGACTCGAACTTTGGTGGGAGTCCGATCCCGAGCTGGATCCGACGTTTGTAGCGTCACTGGTACGCGCAGGCCCCGTAGTACAATCCGTTTCTCCGACTTCAACTTCTTCGAGAATCCATTTCAACAGCGACACGGGATATACTAACCTGCGGTAGACCAAACTCGCTTATTAGTGTCCTTGCCTGGAGTCACAGATGGCCGGTCCACACATACTTTTCACCTGATTGATGAAGGTTGCAAAGTCGCAGGCAATGATCATGACGGCACACTGCAGCAACGAGGCCTGTGTCGGCCACTACATTTGACGAAGCGGAGGTCACACCACCATCTGCGGCCTTCCAGTTGGCTGTGCATTCGTCCTGTATGATAGAATAGCCCGTTTAGCAATCACAGACAGTCGGGTCAACGCATTATTGGGTTCGGGTGACCCGACACCAGCAGCACCAAGGTACCTTCTCGCCCGCTTCAGTCGATCCGTCGATCAAAGCTTGCTCGTTTCGAATCTTGTCTGGTGGCAGGAATAACGCTGGACGTGACTTGAGAGGAGCAGTATTTGCCCGCGCGAATCGTCGATGCCGAAAATTGCCGTCGACAGCAATGATGGCATCGAGGTCATTCTCGCTCTTGCCGGCTTCATCGATCCGAGGCCCAAAACATGCCGGACAAACGTCGGCCAGACGCTCGCGCGGGGAGAGGCCGAGAATTTCGGCGGTCAAAGTTGCCTGCAGCTGTTGCATAAATCGATATTCATCCATTGCGGCTTGAAGATGCTGACGCATGGTTGGAACCTGGGAAGCTTCCAATATTTTCTGTAAGAAGCAGTGAATGTTTCCGGCCTGTCCCTGTCCCAGAGCCCACCTTGTTAAAAGGATCCTCCGAGGATAATTCAGAGGACCAAAAGAGAATGAGCGCTTCGGACATGCCATAGATACCAAAGGATCTACCCCCCAGTAGGTGTCGAGATATTCGATCGTGCGAAAGGTGAATGCGGTGATGCCTTCTCTTTTTCGGATTGAAGATGATGACGTCGGGAGAAGACCGTGAGCTGCCAGGGTTTGGATCTCGGAATAGCATGGGCAGTATCGTAGTTCTCGCATGCCTGCTCATGGTTGGGGGATATCAAATCAGTCCAAGACGATAGCGTAGGGGTTATTGACAAAATATGTGCAACAGAAGCACCTACCTGCAAAGAACAGGTCGACAACCCGGACCTTTCTGGTGACTCGGCGTTCATGACATGCGTCGCACCACTCCTCGTCGTCCGGGGAAGGGACAAACCCGCTCTGTCGAAGCACTTCTTTGGCCTTTTTCTTCATCAATAGGTACGCCTGGAGAAGTTCAGCTCGTTTAGACGCCCTAGTCTTAGCTTCGGCCCTCGCAGTCCGGCGACGATTGCGCTGCTTCTTGGCGTTCCTCTCGATCCGCGATCGCTTAAGTGAAGAGGGCGCTTGGTCTTGAGAAGCACCGTCTGGGTGGAATGGCGAATGCTCCGGTCCAGATGAGTATCCACCGCCGAAATCGCGACCGAAGTCGTAGTCGGGCTCAAAGTCGGGCTCAAAGCCGGGCGCGCTGTTAGGCTCGAAGTCGTGCTCGAAGCCGCCGGTCTCGGTGTCGAGAGGCCACGCCGTTGCGCCATCGGCAATGTCAGTCCAAGGCTCGGACGATGATTTGTGGAGGCCGGCAATGGATTTCTCTGAATGCTCCTTCCGACGACGCGTTGACCTCTGGACCGATGGTGATGGGGGAGGGCTCGGCTGACGTTTCGGACGCCTCTTCGTCGGAGAGCGGAAAATACCGAAATTGAAGCCGAACGTCTTGTCGAACAGCTCGCTATCCGGGGACAACGATGGCTCCCTATTCCGTACTCGCTTGGTCCATAATCTCCTCTTCTTCTTCTTCGCCTCCTCCTCCGTTCCGACCGACGTCGTGGCCCCATTTTCGATCGTGTCTTTGTTGCTGGTCACCTTCTTCCGCCTCCTCCTCACGGTCGTGCTCTTCTTGCGCTTGGTCTTGTCAGTGCGTTTTCCCTTCTCTGTTCCGACTGGCGATGTTGAGCTAGGTTGTAGAGGTGGTGGTGTGTGTGGTAGGATGTCCATGCTTGAAGCGATGGGTGCAAGCCTGCAAGGCCTTGGGGGGAGGGAAGTGGGGGGAACTCGTGGTGCTGAGGCAGATGAACCATTAGCGGGGATAAGTAGCAAGTGCCCGAATTAGTGACCACTTTTGCCTCCGGGCGCTGGGGGTTGGCAGGGGAATGGTGCACCTAGCCCGTACCAACGTTTTCCTGGGCCAAATCTCCAAAAAGCTCCCTAAACTCGCCGCGTGCGGGGTAGTATATTTGTTAGGCTTATTTTGACCCGCATAGGTGTTCGCAGCAGCTCGCGCGAGAGCAACCCGAGCCGCACGAGTCGGGCCTACAGCTAGGTGCTTCTCGGGCGAGGTCAAGGCAGAATTTGGACAGCAACACAGGCATGACCTGCAATTTTGGGGCCGCACACCTCGCTACTACATAATCTGCGTTAATTGAAATACTTGATCGAGCTGGTTACCCTTTACTACCTCTTTTTATTTTATTATTACCCTAACTAGTAAAAAAAAAGTGTCGATCCGCGACCCATGTACCTAAAATCGCTGTTTTTGACTGTGTTGCGGCCGGGAGGGCCGCCTGTGGTGGATGTACCAGCATACTGTTGAGTCTGCCGCACCTACCTGTGGTATCACTGTCCCGACCAGAAGTCATGTATGACCCTTTCTGCATTTTCTGGACCATAAGGGCCTCCGCGCGCTGAGAAATGTGGATATGCGCGCGCCGCCGAACGCTTCTGCGCGCCCGCGCCTCGTCTAGCCCTTGTCTCTGTTAGATTTCCGCACAGTTCTGGTAACTTTCGTTGGTCGGCCAAACGATGAGATTGTGTCGATACAGTGCACGGTTGTAAAGTCCGAAACAGTGAGTTACCAGTGGGCGGAAAAGACTCGCGCGCGCGCCAACCGCACTCCCTAAATCCCTAATACCCCACTGATAATAAACCATGCCTAGAATGCCTTGATGCGCCAAATGTTGAATTCCATACACTCTTGCTTAGGTCAATCTCCAACCCGCGCCCAGTCTGGCCAGCCGCGCGCCGCTTGGACCCCTTTTGGACTCAGAGATATTTCGCGCACTCGCACCGCGAGCCTCTTTAGTGTTCCCCCTAACGCTCCAATATACTTCCTACCACTCGTACTGTGTCTCGTGTACTTACTGGTTGCCGATCCAGTCCCCTCCCGAGACATACGACTTAACAGGTTATGAGCCCGAGCTAAAGCTGCTCCAACAATGACAGCTCCACCGACGTCATTCGCGACCATCATGATCGTCTTCATCATCATCATCGCACTGTGCCACACCCTTGCAACCGCCCTCGCCCACGCAATCGGCCGTTACCGCATCATGACGCAACTTGACACGTCGCACCTGGACCCGACTGTGAGCGTGACAGTCCGGCCCAGCGTGAACGTCGTTGCACTCCTAGGTCGTCTGAACTCGAACCGGGAGCTTCACCTTCCCAACGACACCCTGGTACTCGACTCGGGCGCCTCCCACCACATGGTCAAGGACGCGTCTCTATTTGACGTCTGGCACACCCGGTCGCACGTCGCCGTTGATGGCGCTGGCGGATCACTCAGCCCTCGATCACGATACGAACGTCGAAACAACGAACGATCAAGCTCTGCAACGTCTACTACGTCCCCGACCTTCCAGCCAACCTGATCTCGGTCATGCAGCTGCGACGCGAGCGCGTTTACACCCACTTTGGCAAGACCATTGAGCTCCGGTCACAAGGTCAACTCATTGGTGTGGCATCACTCATTGCGAACCAGCTGTCGACACTGGACGCCACCCCAATCCGCAGCACGTTGTCACCGGTCGCAGCAGCCGCCATCCCTCTCCTGACTCTGCACCAACGATTCGGCCACCTGTCCCTCCCCAACCTGCGAAGTGTGAAGAGTCCACTCTCAGCTCGACAGGGGCGCCTCGGTCATTGCGCGCGCCCGCTAGCCCGCCCCCCTGCGGTGGCGACTTAGACGCGCGCGACTGCCTCAGCGCGCCAGCGATTTCATCCGCGCCTGGGCCTATCCCAGCGCGGGCCCCCTTTCTGTTTCTTAGCTTCCTTCTCATCACGTCTGTTCGACTTTCAACCTCTCCTGACAGTAGTGGTGATCGTCTCATAGGTTATTAGCCCACGAGCCACCAGCTGGCATGGCCACGACACCACCTCTCGCGACGGGAGCCAACCCGACACTTCCCGCCGACCAGCTTGCCTCCCTTGTTGCGCTGCTGTCGGGTCTCGCCGCCGCAGCCCCTGGCACCGTCACACCCGCCAGGTTGACTGGCACCACTCGCACCGCCTTCCCCAAGCACGCACGCTTGGATGAGCCCAAGACATTCGCGAACTGGACACGCCAGCTTCGCCTGTGCCTAGCGGACGACATCCGCTCGTATGTCCTCGACGGTATCGTACCCGACAACTGGACACCTTCGCAACGCTCCGCCCGCGAGATCCTTGCGAACTCGATCGACTCGGCCGAAGTCTCGGCAGTCCTTGACAAAATCCCTACCGGTGAACTCACAGCGCCCAAGATTTATTCGACGCTGAAATCGAGGTACGCCCCTGACGACGCAACCCGCACGCTTGAGCTCTTCTTGCGACTCTGGGGTTTCCGTCCCATGCCCGGCACGGTTGGATCATGGAATTCAAAGCCATTGCGCAAGAGATTGTCGATACGAAGACGACTATCAACAATGTTCTCGCCACACTCCTCCTCGCCATCGCCCACCTGTCCCTCGAGAGTTTCAAGGCATCATTCACCGATGAACAGCGCACACAACGATCTCTTCCCGACCGCATGCGAGTCCAACTCCGGTCCACCAACCTCCCCGGCAATCAATCGGCCCTTCTCGCCTCGTTGTCGTCACGTCCTACCCGTCCCAAGTGTCTCGCCTGTCACAGCCCTTCGCACCGGGTCGCGGAGTGCCCTACGAGGGCGCAACACCCGCCGCCAGGGCCCTGTCGCTCCTGCAAGAAGAAGGACCACTGGTCTCTCGACTGCAAGAAGGCTCTTGGGGACGGGAAAACGCCCGACACCGCCGACTCGACCGTCGACTCGCAACACCATGTCGGATGTCTTGCCACCGGTCTTCTTGCTCGTCGCCGCCAGCTTCACAACAACTCCTTTGTCGTTGACTCGGGCGCCACTTCGCACATGGTCTCAGACAAGTCGCTGTTCACGACCTATCGCCACATCGTGCAGGGGGTATCAACGCCATTGGAACAGGAAACATCGCCTTCGTTGCCGCCTCGGGTCACCCAATTACGCTTACAGGCGTGCTGCACACTCCGGGCCTGCTTGTCAACCTTCTCTCGGTCTCTTGACTTTGCGACACCGACGATGTCCATGTTGCCTTCACGAAACACGGCAACGCTATCGCTGAAGGCGCAAGGCTCGACGAAGGGCTCTACTTGCTGGACGCTGATCATTCCAAATGTCAGCATCTTGCTCGCTCACAGTCTTCCGTGCCCCTGCTGACCCTCCACCGCTGCCTCGGCCATCTCGCACCTTCCTCCATACAGAAGATGGTTGCCGCTGGTTTGCTGGAGGGTCTCGGGGCCGGATATAGTGACGAAGAGGTAGAGAAGTTTGTCTGCAATGCTTGCCTCAGCGCAAAAGGCCATCATCTTCCTTTTCCCGATTCGGACTCGCACGCCTCAGAGAAACTCGGCCTTGTACACAGCGATGTGCTTTCCCTCCCTGAGCGGTCTTTGACTGGAAAACGGTATCTTGTCACGTTCCTCGACGATTACTCCCGCAAACTGTGGGCCTACGTGATCGCACACAAAAGCGAAGTCTTCAGCGTGTTCAAGACTTGGCTTGCCGAGGTCGAGCTCGAGACAGGCGCGACGCTGAAAGTCCTCCGAACCGACAACGGTGGCAAATATTGTTCGAGAGCGTTCACGGAGTTCTGCAAGACACGCGGCACCCGTCGACAATACTCTATCCCACGAACGCCTCAACAGAACGGTCGTGCGGAGCGGGTCAATCGGTCCATCGTCGAAGGCGTTCTTACGCTTCTTGCGGACGCCCACCTACCCAAGACATTCTGGGAGGAGGCCGCAGCCTATTTCGTATACTGCAAGAACCTGTGTCAAAACTCGGCCCTGGACAAGGCAACACCGAACTCCGTCTGGCAGGGCGACCGCGCCAACGCCTCGGCGCTTCACCCGTTCGGCTGCACAGCTTGGCTCACGGTCGCGCCCGAACTTCGCTCGAAACTCGACCCGAAAGCGGTTCGCGTTCTCTTCACAGGCTACGACCTGGCTTCTAAAGCCTTCCGTTTCTACGACACTACGACAAAGAAGATCATTCTGGGCAGAAATGCCACGTTCCTCGACACTGAATTCCCCGGGCTACATGGCGACTCCACCAAGCACGACGTCGACACGCACTTCGCCAGCGCTTCATTGACCACCGAACCTCAAGCCGTTGTCAAGACATGGACCCCACTAGTAAGGTCGGCGCACATGGAGGTCTCATCCCCCCTTGATGATTCTGCCATGAGCGCCGTTGACGTGGCCCCAGGGTACACTGGCGGAACCTTACTTAACTCCACAGATACCGAATCGTCCTTGTCACTGTTGCCTGCGCTCTCACCGTCGTTGGCGGCGTCATCGTCACCCTCGGCCTTACCGACTGACTCTGAAGGCTCGGCCGATCCTCTCGACATCATTGGCTCACGGCCCCAGGCTCGCCTCGACCCACTGGACTTGCACTGCCCAGACTTCAGCACGTACCGCGAGCCCGCATCGGCTGAGGAGTCGCCCGACGAACTCGACCTCCTTGGGCGCCACTCTCGCGACGAATCGCCGGACGAAATCGATTTCCTCACCCGACACCACCGCGCTTTCATCGCGACCGACAACGACACCTCTGACACAGAGGCCATTCAGCCAGTCAAGTCTATCACTAGCGATCCACAGACCTGGCGCGAGGCAATGTCGAGCGACAAACGTGAGGTATGGGCCAAGGCCGCCACCGACGAGTTCAATTCCATGCGCGATGACTTCAAGGTCTTCACCATGGACGACTGCTCTACGGTGCCCGCGGGTGCAACCATCGTTACATCCAAGTTCGTCTGGAAAACAAAACGGAACGCACTCGGCGAGATCACCGGCCACAAGGCACGGCTGGTGGCGCAAGGCAACCGCCAACGCGACGGCATCGACTTTACCGAAACCTTCGCACCGGTCGCACGCTTCTCCTCGCGCTGGCGGCCGCCAACGGCCTGCATGTGCACCAAGCGGACATTGACAAAGCCTACCTTCACGGCGATCTCGATCACGACATCTGGATGACGGCACCGCGCGGTTTCAACCTCCCTGGCGACAAGGTGCTCCGCTTGCGACGTTCCATCTACGGGCTCAAACAGGCTGGCTGCATCTGGAATCGACACATCGATGCTTCGCTTCGCAACCTCGGTTACACGGCGACGGGCACCGATCACTGCGTGTACTCTCGGCTCGACGATCAGCAACGCCCACACTATATTGTGCTGTACGTCGACGACCTTCTGATGATCAGCCCGGACTTGGCCGAAATCGAACGTGTCATCTCGGGCCTCGAACAACGCTACGGAGTCAAGCGCCTCGGCCCGGCAGAGTACATCCTCGGCATCCAGATCAGGCGGCTCGACGACGGTTCTATCGCCCTGTACCAGGAGCGGTACATCATGGACGTGCTCGCTCGGTTCCACTTCGACACCACAACTCGCGGCACTACAGTCCCAATGACTCCTGGCCTTTCGCTCACCGCCATCCCGGGTCAAGGCACCGAACGGATCCGGTCATGGTATCTGCAGGCTATTGGCTCGCTCCTCTACATCTCGCTTGGCACCCGCCCCGACATCGCCTTCGCCGTGTCCTACCTGGCCCGCTTCGCCAACAACCCCGGACGTCGTCATTGGATTGCGGTCAAGCACATCCTACGCTACCTCCGGGCCATGTATCGCGACGAACTGGTATATGCTCGCGGCCAGGCTTGCATCACGGGTGTGGTAGGCTACTCCGATGCGAACTGGGGGGCCTGCGTCGATACATCGGTCTCCACCATGGGTTACGTCTTTTACATCGCCGGATCCGCCGTATCCTGGTCGTCCAAGCGTCAATCTCGAGTCGCCGATTCCACCACTGATGCTAAATACCTCGCCCTCTCGCATGCTGGCAAGGAAGGGATTTACCTCAGTCAGCTTCTCGAAGAGCTCCATGTCCACCCTGTTGCACCGGCTCACATATATACTGACAACGAAGCTGCTGCAGCAGTCGCCCACGACCCTGTCCGCGTCTCCGGCACTCGACACATACGCTTGTGCGAACACTTCGTTCGGGACATGGTGAATCGGGGCGACATCTCACTCTCGCATGTGGGAACTAGCGACATGGTGGCCGACATCTTCACCAAGGCCCTCGGCCCGAAGGTTTTCTCGACGCACTGCTACGCCCTCGGCCTTCGCACCCGACACCCGCGGCTTGGGTCTGCCTCGCATTTGCGTGTGGGGGGGGGGGGGGTGAAGAGTCCACTCTCAGCTCGACAGGGGCGCCTCAGTCGTTGCGCGTGCCCGCTAGCCCGCCCCCCTGCGGAGGGGACTCAGACGCGCGCGACTGCCTCAGCGCGCCAGCGATTTCACCCGCGCCTGGGCCTATCCCAGCGCGGGCCCCCTTTCTGTTTCTTAGCTTCCTTCTCATCACTTCTGTTCGACTCTCAACCTCTCCTGACAGTAGTGGTGATCATCTTATATCTCCCGGCTTGACTACTTTCTCCTGCAACGAACACACCAAAAAAGACTCGACCAGGCCTCGACGATCTACGACTATCCCAAGGATCTTTCCAATCCCCAACCGGTCTTGATTGTGCTGGCTCTTTCAGACGATCTTGATGCGGCCCTCCCACAGCTCAGCCTACCTACCACAGCCAACCAATTTCATCAAATCAACACCACAACTTTCAAGACGGTGGAATTTCAGCGGATGATGAAAGGGTGGTTGGAAGGGGCAAGCGGGGAGGAACCGGTGCGAGAGCTCGAGGGGGTTCTGGACGCGTGCAGGGACAGGGGTGGGGAGATGGCAAGGAGGCTGCATCGGGAGCGGATGGAACAGATGGAGTATTTGGTGGGGAAGGTGCAGGATATGGAGGGCGGAGGAAACGGCAGAATGGACGAGGATGTCCAAGGAACTCAAGCGGGCGGTCGAGGAGCGCGGGCGCCTACTCCGGATCCGAGCCCACGTCCCCGAGATCGCTTCCGAGGAACGACTGTTGCGGCCGGTCCACGCCAAGCTCGCGGCGCGGAACTCGGACTCCAAGATCACAGCACTGTGCTTGACCAACGGAGAGCTAACGCATGACATTGATGTCACTCTTGACCACACGCAGGCACATTTTCAGCGCCTCTACCACATCGAGCCTCGTGACCTGGATCACATCAACCGACTTCGGGACAAATTCCTCGTGCCGATCAGGGCGGCACGGACTTGCGACGACCCGTGCTCAGATCCGCTCTTTCTGCGCCGACTTTCGGAAACGCAGATTGACCTCCTCCAGCAACCCATCACCAAGGACAAGGTTGTGGCCGCGATCGGGACGACGCACCCGGGGCGATCGCCGGGCCCGTTGGGCGTGCCGAGCCGCACCATTACATCACTTGCATTTGCCGATGACGTTGTCGTCGCCGTCGCGGGCTTGGAGTCACTCAACTTGCTCGATGACCTGGCACTGGACTGGAGGCACGCAATGAATGGCCCACTCAACACGGACAAGACGGTCGTCCTACGGATTGGACGTCGCTGGGACCCTGGGGAATGGTCGATCGTCATCAAGGCCGCAGGCGAGTCGCTCGAGTGGATCGGCCTCCCCTTCGACCCCAGCGGCGACACCAAACTCGCCTACGCGAATCTCATCGAACGGCTCGAGGCGGTCCAGCATTGCTGGCTCACGCACCATACCCGTGCCTTTTACGTCAATCGGTACGCCATCCCCAAGATCCTGCATTTCCTTGCAGCCGACATCCCGCCGCTCGAAGTTGTCAAGAAGCTCGATGACATGCTCGTCGATTTCGTCCATGGGGGCAAGGGCAGGACCAGCTACGGCAGAGACATTGTGTTCACCGCCAAGAACAAGGGGGGACTCGGGGTGATAAGAATGCAGGACGTTGTGGACACCGTTGCGGCACGGATCTGGGATGTTCTTCTCGGCGGTTCCGGCGCAATTTGGCAAGCACTTGTGCGCGCAGCACTCCAGCGAGCTCAGCCCGACCTCAACCTGGCCACCAATCTCTGGCTACATCCATCCACTCCCATCCCCAATGGCACGCCGCACTGGGCGTTCCAAAACATCACGACGTGCAGGTCAACCCAAGGGCCTTGACCACCGCGAACCTGCTCGCGCTGCCCACCCTGCTCAGCAGCCTCCACACCCCCATCAGAGGGAAACAGACCATCGACGCGGTTCATGTACCTGACTACCTTCCTCTCCAGGGCTACCCAAAGGTGGCGGATTTCTATCGGCGCGAGTTGTATGCGGGTGGGGGATTTCACCTCTGGATGCCGCCTGCGGATGTGCTCGGTGACAACAGCGAGTACGATCGACGCGGGCTCCCGCAGCGACTGGCAATCGCGGCCTGGTACCGGTTCACTGTCGATCGACACAAGAACACGCCCTTGGCGGCGGCGGTGGTGGCGGGACGGCTCAACTTGCCTCCCCGGATCGGCACCAGTGCACCGCTCGAGGCGATCCTCCCCAAGCCCGTGGCCCGCTTCGCAATGGAGCAGTGCCTTCCGGACCCGGTGCTTCCACAACAGGCGAGCCAGTACAAGCTGTTGAATATGGCTCGACCCTACACCATCCGTCGCATCCGCCGGGTCCTGAACGCGAAGGCCTTTACCAACACGCTCGGGCTCAAGGGACCACCGCAGCCGGACGATCTCAGGAGCTTCTGGAAGGCGGTCAACTCGAAGGCACTGACAGCGAGGGAAAGGGAAGTTTGGTTCAAGCTGATTCTCCGCTTCAGCCCGACGTGCAAGCTGCAACACGAGCAAAAGCACGACACTTCTCCCGCGTGCCTCGTCTGCGAAGCGCCAGTGGACGACACCGACCATTACTTCTTTGGGTGCTTCGACTCGCGAAACGTCTGGATCGCGGCGAGGGGCGTGCTCTGCGACGCGCTCGGATGCGACACGATCGAGGACGCCAAATACACGGCACTGCAACGACTCTTTGGCCTCCCCAAGCTCAAGGCCAAACTCAGCAATCAGGAAGGGGCGGGCAGGACGATTGAGATCTTCACGGGGATGGTCTTGGAGATGATCAGCAGTGGGAGATGGAGGATGCAGAAGCACGGGACGAGGATGGAAAGCGTGGAGAGGAGGAGGGTGGTACTGGAGGAGAGGATGAAGTTGAAGGCGGGCAAGGGCAGTAGAGGGCTGGGTTTCATTTCCCCCCACCCCACACACACATCCTCTTACAAAAACTGTATACTAAATATCTGGCCTTCATTCTTCATCTATTACAGGTCTGCTTCTGTTGCTCATGGACCGGCTCGCGATTTGGGATTGACTCGACGGTGGCTCGCGCTCTTTGGCTTTGGCATTCTGAGTCAAGGGAGGGATCAGCAGACACAGGCAGAAAGTCGGCTTTGAGGGGCCTCCACCGCGTCTTGCTGTGGCCGAGCATAGACTTGGGACTTCGCGGGTCAGGGTAGCTGCGCAGTCGCTCTCCTGTCTTTGTCTCGACCGAGTTGGGAAGTGGCGGCAGGGTGGGCCTCTTGTCGTTAGTACGCTAGTTGTTTTCCTTTCTCTCTCTCATTCATCTCCTGGGGGGGAGCCACCGCTTGGCTGGGGTACTTGAATCCGAAGTATCGGATTGGTGGACTTGGCCCGTTTCTCGCATCTTGCAGGCGGTTTGTGTTATCATTGTCGACTTCCATCTAGTTTTTCCGTAGGCCAATCAGGGGGAACAGGAATTAGGGGCAATATGATGAACAGTTTCTACAAAAAAAAAACCCCCTGAAGGGCCAAAAACAGATGTTTTTCCTGGAAAGCGCGCAACTCGGACGGATTCAGAGCGCGTTAGAGACCAAAAGTGCGTCCAAGGGATGCAAAGCTGTGAATGAAGAGCATATGAAGGCCCATCAGCGCGCGTACAACCAAATCATAGCGTGCAAGTAGCCCGCGCGCGCAGATTCATTTGTTGCCCAAACAGCGGCCCATATGGTCTCGCTGTTGTTGACGCGCGGGCGCGGGCGCAGCTATGCTGCATGATGCCCCGTCGATCACGTGACATATTTTTGGCATCCGGACACCGGTTTTAGGGGCTCAACAACAACATGAGGTTCCAAAAACTGACTGGGCACTCTAGGACCCCCCGTGTTTTGTGTGTTCGTTCGCCTCTATCATCGACTTGGCACCCTGATCCGTGCCATGAATCAATGCCCAGCCTTTGCTCAGACATGGCTCATTGACCCGGCCGAGGCCACTGACACTCGACTTGGACCCGACAGCGCAGACAGTTGCATACAAAGATCTATGTTGACCAAGCTCAAGTCCAAGTTGCGTACCAACAATCTCTTTGTGAGGGAGTTTGCATGGCCAAAGCTCGCGCAGGTTGGGATACGGCCAAAGAGACGGCCCTGCGCCTCTGCCACCTGGCCGAGACCAATGCACCCACAACCTTCCTACGTCGAGCACAGAAATGGTGATGCTTATCTGCGATTCTGACACCAACATGGGAGATTGTGGACCTCAAGACCTTATTCTCCAGATGCACGGTGATCAATGTCCCGATGGTTGGCCCAAGTACCAAGTCATCAGCTCGCTCCATCCGTCTGCATTGCCTCTCTGGTAGCCACTACTATTTCCTGCAGGGAAAGATGGCTTCCACACCAACATTTCTCTTTGCAGGTTTCACCAAGGTGGGCTGGCAATCGCCAGAAACCGAGAGCAGATCGACAATGGTGTCCAATCCCGCGAGCTACTTGCCGGTCTCGGTCTTGATGACAAAGGCAAAGATGAGGATGAAGACGGCAAGGAAGGGGACAAAGAGGATGGTGATGGCGAACGTACACGTCTTTGGCTCTTTCTTGGATGTTCCATTCTGTTGAAGGTGTAAGCACAGACTGACATTGAACTTTTGAACACCTAGGGCAAAGGTCAAGTAAAGGGGTCGAGGTGGCAAGTCTCGCATTCACAATTCTTTGCGCACTACCTGCCAAACTTGACGAGTACTTCTCAATCCCGCATTGCACCCAACGTCCCTTCCTGGAGTTTGTGATCAAAGGATACTCCCAGGTGGACCGATCAACTCAACACATCCGGTTGCATCAAGAGAACCTATGCCTCACCACGACCCAAGGCATCAACGGCTTGACCCCGAACCAAATTGGAGGTTCGATGACCTTGGGCTTGACATTCAAGAATAGACCGCGCAACATCACACAGCGATACCAGGATGCAATGGTGTGCGTTGTCAAACATGGAAAGCCTTCCCTGCTCATCATGATAATGTGCGACCCCAAATCACCGGAAATCAAGGCTGCACTGGGGCCGAACGACAAAGCATGCAACCGTCCGGATCTCATTGCACGAGTGTGTAAGGCTCGGCAGCCAATCAGTAGGTCCAAGCTCAAACCTCGGACCGACTTGCCTGACCTCCCTTTCATTTCCCTGCCTCTGACTGACAACCATTGTGCATCCTTCCCTCTAGTTCACCACAAAGAACCACATTATCTACCTAGCTCCCTTTCACAACACCAGATTCCTTAAATAGTGATCCACTAGGTTCGGCGGCGCGCTCCGCGCGCCTCCTCACCACCGTGACCGTCACCAATCACTCGGTGACCCGCTGTAACGTACCATACTTTCGTTGCAGCCGGCAGAGTCGCGTGGGATGACAAACGACCTACAGTCTTCATTTCATGCGAGCTGCGGGATGGCGAGCCTCTGCTGACTGTCGCAGGTTCACTATGGAGTTTTGTTATAAATCTTCATTCTATTAAGCCAAAAACCCTTCTAAAAACTATGTTTTCTGTTACATTATCTGCTTCCCCATCCTCAGTAGGGTGAAGCAAAACTTTCACACCATCCACACTCGTTGCCCGGGACAACATGACGTACAGTTGGCTGTGAGAAAAAACGGGTGTTTCCAGACACACCCCTACCTGCGCAAGTGACTGCCCCTGCGACTTGTTGATGGTCATAGCCATTGCCAGCCGAATAGGAAACTGGGTCCGGTGCAGAGTGAACGGAAGACCAGCTGATGATCCTGTTTTCAGTGTGATGCGCGGCAATAAGACGGGCTGCCCAGCATGATCTCCTGTGAGGATGATTGCCTTGAGGACGCGGGTGTGTAACCGCGTTAACAATAGTCTTGTGCCGTTGCACGGCCCCGCAGCCGGATCCAAGTTCCGGAGGAGCATAACGGGACATCCTACTTTGAATTTTGCAGCATGCAACGGCATCCCTGCGATGTTGAGACTCTGAAGGTACTCGATCGAGAACAGTGACTTGTCTTCGTCTTCGACCGAATCCGCGCTGTAGAACATTTGAGCGTCGCCCGGTAGCAGGTCGAGCACCATATCGTTGATCTGATCCACTTCTGAGTTTTTGGGCGCCAGAATTGCTCAATTGCTGAAGTAGGCAACTTTTTCGTCTGTTGACATGTTGTCCAACTCGAGCACGGGAACGGGGTAAACATGTCTGATCAACCCGGATCTGTTTCTCGAGGCAGCCGGTAGGAGAAGATCGGATGGGAGCGCGATGGTGTCCTCTGTCTTGTTCGCCGAGCCGTCTCCGACCCCTAAGAGCCAATCTGCAAAGTCCTGTGCCTTTGTCCGTTTCGCTTCGGTCATGCGATCTGCAGCGGCCAGAAGACGCATGTTTGTCTGAGCCCGCACCGCAGGCTGTCAGTATAGGGTTTCAAAGGCAGGTAAGGAGTCTCCACTTACAGAGAGACGCAGTACTTCGACTTCTCCCCAGAAGTCAGCATTCATTATGCAAGCGTCGACAATCTGTGCAGGCGATGCCTTGGGAATAACGGGAAGGCATTGCTTCGGATCCCCTGTGAGGTTACAGCAGAGCCGGTCAGTTCTGCCCTGCGCTGTCTTTAGAGAGAATGGAACACACCTGCCAACACGACGGTCACTCCACCGAATTGAGTCGTTGAGGATCGCACATCTTGCAACATCCTGTCCACCAGCTGGAAACATTGACGGTGCTGCATTGGTGCTTCGTCCCAGACGGTCAAGTCGCACATCCGAAAAAGCTCGGCGAGCTGTCCTTGTTTCGGAACGTTGCACGTAGAGTCGTCGAAGATGTCGATCGGGATCTTGAACCGTGAATGTGCCGTTCTTCCTTTTGGCAGTAGCAGTGCAGCAATACCCGATGATGCAACGGCAAGAGCGTATTTTCCCTCGGACCGAATCCGAGCAAGGATCATTTTTTCCAAGAACGTTTTGCCTGTCCCTCCTGGAGCATCGATGAAGAAGACCTTTCCGCGGTTGTTCAGGATTGAGTCAAGAACGGTTTCAACAACAATGCGTTGTTCGGTGTTGCACGACTCAATGTTCTTTCTCCAGAGCGCATCCATTTCGTGAAGTTCCGCTGGTGTCGCTGATTCCTCCAGAATAAGACGGTTTGTTGCAGCTTCGTCATCGAACTGGATTGTTGGCAACGGCAGACCGTGGTCTGCTAATGAGGAATCGAGCTGTTGGAGAATATTGTTGAGCTGAAGCAGCCCCCAGTTAGCGACATGCTCGGGCGTGATCATCATCTGTTGCCTTTGGTTTCGGAGGTGGTACTCGACGTCCTGGGTGAGGTTGTCATAGTGCTTCGTCCACAACTGCGCCGCGTTTGTCACTTCATCATCGGCCGTTAACAGCATGGCAAACAGGTGCCGCAGCTTGTGCCCAGTGCGGAAGATCGCCGCTTCGGTCAGACATCTGTCGGCTTCAGCGTCGTTGCGTAGGAGTCCCCGTTCGACACAGGCTTCCCGGAAGGTTCGAAACTCAACACCGTTGAACGTCCTCAGATGCGCAAACGTTGTCGGTGAAGGAACCTTGAGAAGAAGCAGTCTCAGGTAGTACCGCTTGCCGCCTTCAGGACCACAAAAAAAGATTCTTCCGATTGTCCGGTTGTCCCTTTTCCGTGGCACCCAAGCTCGATCTTCGCTGTTCCACCTGAATTGGGTCGGCACGTCGGCGTAGAGCAATCCTTGCGCGTTGAGATCAGGAGGTGTCTTGGCGCACAGTTTCAGGAAGGCGGTTAACGTTGTCTCCGGTGGGGCTGATAGATCTGGAGCTCCCTTATTGGGGTCGAACCGAACTTCCTGCTCATTTGGGAGGTGCAGCGCGAGTCTGGCCACTGCGGGATCCCAATCGTGCATCTTGAATCGAAATATTTGGTGAATGGCTTCCGGAGCGCAAACATATCGAGCGTCAAGGAAGTCGTTGATTTCGTCTCGAGCTCCGGGTTCGTCGATCGTGAACGAAGTTTGGTCGTGTCCCTTGTAAACATATTTGTAGAGATATTTGACTGCTGCAACCCCGCTCGCAATTTCCACGTTGACATGACAGTTGTACTTGGAAGCAAGGAACGGATTTGTTGGAATAACGTTTGCATCCGTAAAAACTTCTTCTTGCGCTGTGCCCGGGAATTTGACATATTGGTGTATGCCGCGACACCGGTAGTGAGGATATCCACCGTCTTCGCTGGTCGTCCGCGGTTGGAGTCGTTTAGGAAACCTTTTGGTACACTTCCCATGGTCGTCGTGGCACGCATGTTTGCCAGGACGATCACACCGCCGGTGGAGCATGCAGTTTGTGATAGTCTCAAACAACGCAGGGAACTTTTTGGGGTCCGGTATTTCCGCAGTAACGATCTTGTCGTAGTCGTCAATTGTCTTTGGCTTGTCTTCTGGGTCCATGATTAAAAGGATGTGGGCGTGAGGCAGCCCGCGCTTTTGAAATTCGACGACATAAACATATGCGATGACCTGTGCAAAGAATTGAGGCTTGTGAGCATTCTATCAGCTCTGTTTCGACTGAGTCCCAGATTGACATACCTTCCCAAAGACTCCTGGTGCATGGCCACGGCCTAATACATCCGCAAGGAGGGCTTTCAATTTCCCGTGAAAGACCCGTGCTACTATGTTGGGACGGTCGGATGCGGCTTGCCCGGGAAGCAACGCGTTGACGATTTCCGACCAGGCAGGATTGCATGTCATCGTGATGAATATGTCCGGAGCACCGAAAACACGAACGATGGCCATAGCATCTTGGTAAAGTTGGACCATTTGGCGTGGCAATCCGGTGTGTGACGACAGTAGAATTACTCTCTTGCCAATCTGCGCGGGATCGAGTCCTTCAGCCAGACTTGCTTGAAGGGACGAATACTCTTCGGCTCTGAGCTTTTTTTGATTTGTTCTCATCCACTGAAGCCGATCCTGTTCAGTTAGTGCCCAGGTGTCGGCAACAAATTTCTGGAACAACCGGCCTCCAAGGAACAATGTCGTGGAGCTGATATTGTTGGGACGGATATGGAAGTAGTACGCGTTGAATTGGTTTTGCGTTACACGTTTCAAGCCGCTTGGCCCGGTTTGTGGGTTATTGTGGGCGTTGGTGTTATCCATTGTGTGTTGCAAGACGCCGTCTTCGTCCCGCACCCGTCGAGCTGCCTCCATTGCGGAAGTATTTTGGCTGAGGGGGATTCTGTCGTAGTACCAGTCTTCGCCGTATGGTAACAGTAGCGGATATGTCAGGGCCATGAGCGCAGGGTGCCCATCGTAAATGAATTGAATCCCGTGGCTGTTGTCGTTTGGCGGGTGACGTAATCGGACGACAATCTCTCTTCTCGAAGACCGGTATTCTGTGTCGTCCCCGGGTAGAATGACGGCAACCTCGTCTCGAGTTGGTAAGTTGTAGATTCTCGGATCTCGATTGCGCGGCGCAAGTAACCGCAGCTGGTACATATGTGATGCATCACAGTCCATGAACTCCTGTGCTGTCAAGAACAGTTTGACGCGCCTGTTGTGATGTTGCAGCATACCGTCGAGTAGTGGAACAATTTGTTGATATGCCGTGTCCAGACGGTCCATTGAATCTGTGTCGCGCTTCAATGCGTTCCGTCGGAGCCAGGAATAGAATCTGTGCAAAGACTGGGTTGCTTGCTGGGGATGGTGCCAGGGTGCCGATATGATGAAATACGTTCCCGCTCAGGTAGAAAGATGGTGGCCCGGAACCGCTGATGATGCCATGACCTTTGCTTGTCCCGAATGATGCCATAGCAAAGCTTTCATTGAATGCCAGAATGCGTTCCCGAAAGATCTTCTCAACTGTTTCACGGATATTCAGCAAGGCTGTTAGTCCGCTGTACTTGATTTAGCAGGTTGAAGGAATGGACATGTACCAACCTGGACCATCGCCAGTCAAAAGTGCGAGCAGCTCGGGGGGCGGTTTTTCGATTCTGGGTAGCCGAACTTTGCCGTCCGCGCAACAGGTTTTGAATGGTGTGACCTCGCCTGGGGTCGATGATCTTTCGAACTCCCAGTGTAAAGCCGAACAGATTGGACACTGCAATGTCATTGAGCCGAGATCGTGTCGGGCGAAAGGCCCTTCCAGCAGCGGCAGCAGAGCAGTCGGGGGGGTCCGGTTCGATCGCACTCTTTCGCGTTGGCGTCGTTCGCGCTGCTCTGCGGATCGGCGATCGACGGCAGTAGTGGTCAAAGTTGCAGTTGCGTCTGTACCTGACCCCGCGACGTGAGATAGGTCTGGAACTGGTTCATAACGTGGGTGAACGGATCTCAAGCCTGGAGGTGAAGGACTGCGGGCGTGTCACAGTTGCCCGGCTGCCGATGCAGATTGACTCAACGATCCAATTTGCGCGACGTCGTCTTCTTCGATTTGCCGCTGCTGCTTCTCGCGAAGTCGTCGTTGTCGCTGTGCTTCGGATCTGCGATTGTTCGAGGTTGCTGGCGGCGGCGTCTGTGCGATTAGAGCGGGGGCCGGGTTGTGCGGAGGAGGGACGCGAGCAGCCTCATGGGCGGCGCGCTCAGCTCGCTCACGTTGCCGACGTCTCTGCTGCCCCTCTGCTCTCCGTGAAGGTTGTTGTAGAGGAGACGATGACATTTCGGCAGTGGCAGGAACTGGATGATTGAAGAAAGTACGCTACGATGTGGTAGACTCGCAAAACAGGTCATCTCAGTCTGCGTTGGGAAGCAGAGGGTCATGTGCCACGCTGCTTTGATTGAAAATGGAACCTCGGCGAACGTGGGCGAAACGGCCTGTGGCCAGCCGGGCCTTTCTGAAACAGTGCTAGCTGGTTCAGGGGACACGCTGGACCGAGAGCTGTTGCAGTAGCGAAACTATTATGACGTCACGCCACATGGTTTGTCTTTCGTTCTTTGTCTCCCGTTACGTCTTTAGTAGATAGAAGGTAGCTCTCTTCTCTCTTTTCTCATCCTTCAAGGGACCCCCTCTCTCTTCACTTGACAATCAACTGGTTTTGGGACTGTCCATTTGTCAAGCACCTCAAGAGAACTGCCAAGGAACCCGCCTTTACTTACACCTACCGCTGAGTAATCTGGGCTCCTTACAGAGTGTTTGAAGCCACATCCGGCAACAAGCAGACTGTTTCGGCAATGAATGTAGGATGAATGGATTTTGTTTCTTTGCTGTACTTCGTATTGTGTTTTCTTGACCTCTGTGCTGAAATCATGTAAACTGTTTGATTGTCCTGCTATTTGAATTTCATCCTCCCGTCAATTGACCGGGTTGCCACTGGTATGCGGAAAAAAAAGGGCTCCTCTGACTTGGCCTGAGCGCCATAAAAACCTGCCGAAACCCGGGATCGAACCAGGGACCCTACGCTATACAAACCTGAATACTTCAGGCGCATGCTCTCCCAAACTGAGCTATTTCGGCTCCAGAGGACATGGAAAAATCATGTACTACGTGCTATACGGTGCAAGCGGAATATTCCGCAGTTGGCTCTTCATCTTTCATCCCAATCGCACTACCCTACCTCTGCAAACGTCAATACATCGAATACATCAACTGCTACACCAGCTATCGACCCGATGTCCGACCAGGCACCGCCTGATCCGGGCCGCGGCCCTCCGGAGCCGGCAGCGACGGGACAACCACGTGGTGACGCGGGGGCGGAAGCCGATGCCGCCGAGGGACCAGCGAACCCCGGCCTAGCGCTGTACCAGGAAAAGTGTGATGAAGAAAAGAAGAGGAAAGAGGATGTCGCAAGAATCCTGAAGATGATCAGTGTCAAAGATGGCACACGCCAGGGCACCCGCATCCTTGTGCTCAAAGACGCACTCGGCTTCGGCAAGGACCGGGCCACCTCCCTGCGCTTCAGCGCACTCAATGCAACGAAACCAATTACCGACACGTCTGGTGCCGTTCTGGAAGTCACGTTCGAACACACCGGCGTGGCCACCGAACGCGAGAAGTCCGAGTTGTACTCGAAGGTGCTCCGTACCCTGTCGCCCGACACGTCGTTGTGTTTTAACCTGCCCGCAGGAGTTGTCCTCCCGCCCGAGCTCCAGAAATACGCTCCAATCATCCATGGAGTCGCACCGGAATCGATCATCCAAAGCGGTAACACCCGGTTCAAGTTCGTGGTGCGCTGCGCTAGCGCAGCGGCGCTCGACCAAGTCCACGACGCGGCGACCAAGATCGAGTGGAAACGCTCCTTTGCCCAAGTCCGCAAGCACTTGGCATTCGTCAAAAATGTCGTCGAACTGCGTTTCATTATCAGTCCTGAGGCCGAATACACGAACGACGACCTCTGGAACAAACTGCAAGGCGTCGTCGCCAAGCTTACCGGGGACGGCCACAAGTGCGACTTGCTCCAACTCCAGCAGCCTCTAACGGTCGTTCAAGGCTCGTACCTCGTCGCTCGAGGAAACTACGCGGCCATCGTCCAGTTCGACGACGACGACCTGTTCAAGAACAACGGTGCTCAACTTCGGCAGGTTCTACCAACGAGGATCGACCTTCGGGGACGACTCGCAACACTCACGCCCCTTCGCCACGACTACGAGGCCGAAGCCTCGTGCCGCCGATGCGGCTTTGTAGGCCACTCCGACAACTGCGTTCAAAAGCCGGTCCAGCGTCAGCAGGCCTCCCAGAAAAACAACAACAACCAAAGGCCCCAGGCCGAGCCCCAAAGCAACATCGAGCAAACCTCGACCCCCCAAAAACAACGCAGAGGTGATGTAGCCTCTCCCTCTCCCCCAATGTCTCCTGTCGCATCCAAGCGTTCAAAGAAGAACGCATCTCCCACAAGGGACACTAACAACTCACCACGAGTCTACCCTACTCGTTCACAAAGCTCTACACCCATAGCATCCGCCCCTCGCGGTTTTATCGTCGCCGCAAACCCATTCGCAAGTCTGGCCGGCGACGTAGCCGAGGAGGCGCAGGAGGAGCCCGCTCAGGCCCTCGAGGACGACGAGGACGCGATGAGCGTAGTCGAGGCACAGCTGGAACAACAGCAGGAAGTGCCGCCGCTGGAGCTTTCGGATCTGTCGGATCTGCAGGACCGCGGAGCGGAGGGGAACCAGGGGGAACACACGGAGACGAGTGACGCGGAAGAAGGGGAATCGCAGTCGGCCGAGACGGGGTCTGTGCCTGAGATTGTTTCGACGACTCCTGAGCATACCCCTGAGCTGACGCGCTCCCGATCGGCCAGTCACCATCAGCTTGATATGGACGGCCTTCCCGACGACTGGATGAATCGTGTGTCGGATCGCGAGCGCAAACAGGATGCTGGTCTATACGATGAGATCACCGAGTTGGACCGCACCCCGTCTGTGACCGGTTGGATGCCTTTGCCGTCTCCAGGTCCAGTGTTTGATCCCGAGCCCGAGCCCAAGCAGGAGGTGGACGAAGGAAGTTCCCAGGGTCTTCGCCGGTCCGAGCGTATCCAGCGTCTCACCAGCATCGCGCGCACATCGGACTGGAACGAATCAACTGCTGCGGACCCGCTCCCCTCACCCACATTCGGACCTATGTTGTCCATCAAGGGAGCTGCTGCTGCAACGAAGGCGCGATCGTAATGATTGAGTTCATCATCATGACCTGGAACGTCAACAGGGGCTTCAATACCCCTGAACGACGTTGTCTGCTTCTTTCGTATCTCACTTCGCTCACACCTCCCCCTTCTGCTATCCTTCTCCAGGAACACAATGTTCCTAAATCACGACAATCTCACATACGCCACGAGTACGCCCAGTCCCACCAGGGCGAGGCCTACTTTTCTCAACACTGCCTCACTTTGATTCCAAGCTCTTCTCCTCTTCTCGGTGGTCATTGTCGCACGCGTCAGTCTCTTGGCGGGCGCTTACTCGTGACCACCTTCGATGTGCGGGGTTCGACGGACGTCGTCGAACTCAACAATATCTACGCTCCGGTTCAACCCGCCGAGCGCCTCCTCTTCTTCACCTCCCTTCACTTTCGGGCGACCGTCTCCTCTCACATTCGGGTCATCGCGGGCGATCTCAACGACTGCCCTATCCCCGCGGTGGATCGAGTGCGACAGGTGGACCGCCCGAACACCCACCACTGGCCCGCGCTTATGTCTCGGCTCGACGGGGCGTACACGGATGCCATTCGGCTCATGCACCCACTGTCGCCGGCGACCACGCGCCCGCATCTCAGCAAGGACGGCCGGCTCATTTCGCGCGCGCGCATCGACTTTGTTCTGGTGCAGCGGCGACACGAGCGACGGATTGTTTCTGCTTCCACTCTGTACAATATCTCTCGATCCATGTCGGATCATCGACCGGTTACGGTCACATTTAGGCTGCGCGCAAGTGGTGCCGAGGTCGAAGCGGAGCTCTGCCTTCCCCAGGCGGCTCATTTTCTGACCCGCATCAACTCGTCGACCTTCAAACACGCCGAGTTTAAGGAGTTCGTCACTCCTCTCCTTGAGCAAGCACCGTCTGGGGATCCGGTCGCGGACCTTCAGCGCGTACTCTCGGAGTCTCGGGTCCAAGCTCTCGAGCTGTCTCGGCGTCTGTTTCGGGAGCGCAACGCTCTCGAGATGATGCTGGTATCTCGACTGCAGGACATTGAGTCTCGTCGGGTGATGAGCCCCTTTGACGTCATCGACTGGACGAACACCCACGACGCTCTCACCAAACTTGTGAACGAGCGAGCAAGGCAGTCCCGGATCAGGGCGCACGTGCCCGAGATTGCATCCGAGGAACGTCTCAGTCGTCCGGTTCATGCCAAACTGGCTGCTCGGTCCCGGGATGTGAAGTTTCAGAGTATCCGGCTCGCTGATGGCGAGCTCACCACTGACATTGAGCGCGCGCTCGAGCACACCCATTCTCATTTCCAGCAGCACTACCTTGTCGAAGCGAAGGATCCGGAACAGGTCGTGACGATGCGGGATGAGCTCTTGGGACCCATCAGATCAGCAAGACCTTGTGACGACCCGCTTTCCGACGCTCGCTTCCTTCGGCGCTTCTCGAATTCGCACGTCGACATTCTTGCCGAGCCCATCAGCGAGGCCGAGGTGCTCGCAGCGATTCGAACCACGCACGAAGGTCGATCTCCGGGTCCTTCAGGGGTCCCCTATGAGATGTATCGAGCCTGCCCCTTGCTTTGGGCCCCTCTCTTGACTCGAGCCTACAACGAGCTGATTACTCGAGGCTCCCTTACTCCACAACAGAGCCAGGCGAATGTGCGCCTCTTGTTCAAACACAACAAACCTGGTGCAGCGCGGTGCGACCTCAAATCGTATCGTCCGATCACCTTGCGGGAATGCGACTACAAGATCTTCACCAAGGTCTACGTGGCTCGTCTGAACCGGATCCTCCCCGATGTTCTTCCGGCCGGACAGCATGGGTTCGTCAAGGGGCGAAGACCAGCGGACGCGGCTTTGCATCTGAGGCTCCTGATCGACGAGATTAGGGGTCGTGGGGCAGAGTTCCCGACAGCAGCGCTCCTCTCCCTGGATCAGAGCTCGGCTTACGACATGGTCGAGCACGATTGGGTCTTTGCGGTGTTTGAGGCTCTCGGCGCGCTGGAATCTTTCCAGCGCATCTTGCGGATGCTCTACAACGGCAAGACGTCCACAGCGCGGTACATTGTCAACGGTTTCCTTACCGAGACGGTGCGACTCCTGTGCGGTCTTGGCCAGGGCGATCCTCTCTCTTCTTCTGTCTGGGATGTGGTATTCCAACCCTTCCTTGATCCTCTCAGTCGACGCAACATTGCGCTGACTATCACTCTTCCGGAGCTGGCTCCTCGTCCGCAGACTCGATGCATCACCAATTTGGCGTTCGCGGATGACGCCGTCGTCGCTGTCGCTGGACCGGAAGCTATTGCTTCGCTCGGGATTGGCGACTCGCGACGAACGGCCGTCTAAACACCGACAAAACCGTGGTGATGCCATTGGGCGCGACGTTGTGGGATCGCGCGGACTTGTCCAAACTGTCATTCGTGGCACCGGACGAGTCTCTTCCCTGGATCGGTCTCCAGTTTGCGCCTGACGGCAACAACAGGCTGGGATTCCATGATCTTGAGCGAAGGGTCGATCGAGTGATTCTCTCGGTGCGCGACCGATGGATGACGCATCATACCCGGGCTTTCTATCTCAACCGCTACGGCATCTCCAAGGTGCTGCACTCTCTCTCCGCCGACGTACCGCCATCCGACGTGATCAAGGTGATCGAGCGCAAGCTTGCCGACTTTGTGAAGGGAGGACCGCGGCGCAGCGACTACAAGCAATCGGTCGTCTTCACGGCACGGGCGCGAGGTGGTCTCAGCGTCGTGAGCATCCAAGATGTGGTGGATTCAGTCTCGGTACGGATTTGGGACGTGCTGGCCGGCGGGTCAACTGCGATTTGGAGCGATCTGGCTCGGAGTTCCATCCGGCGAGCGCTTCCGACCTTTGACTTTGCTACGGATCTGTGGACGTGGAGGAACGCCGACGCACCCCGGGAGCTACATCCCCGCTGGCGAGCGGTGCTCTCGGTCGCTGAACGCTACCCTGCCGTCGTCGATCCTGCCAAACTTTCGGTCTCCAATTTTCTTTCTCTTTCGCCCCTCCAACCTGGTCTGCATGACTCGCGGGCGTTCTCGGAGCAGGATAAGCGTTTGGCGAAGCTTTTCAGTTTCGAACGCACCATCGCTGACATCTATGCGCGAGCCCAATACCCCGCAGCTCCAACGGTGCCCTGGACCCCTGAGAAGCATCCCCAAGGCGACGGCTCGTGACAGGCGACGTCCGCAGGGATGACGTCGTCTACACGCGTTGGTGCGAGGGGGTGGGATTTCAGGAAGCGTCGGCTGTTGCGGCGGCAGTCGACAGAGGATCAACCGAGGAGGGGAGTTGGTCGAGAGGCTCGCAGGAAATCAAGTATAACGGACTTAATTCCCAAACGATCGACAAGAAGAGGAAGGGCAACAAAACAAGAAGAGCGGACCAAGCTCCGGGGGAAGGTGCTAAGACAAAAAGGAAGGGACTGCTCCAGGCACAGAGGGGACTTAGCCAAATCAACCACTCCAAGAGGTCGCCTCAGGGGTAAAAAGGATTGCTCGCGGGAGCACCGGTAAAAACCCTGAAGCCGCGCCTCGGCTAACAAAAAGATAAAACAAACCAAAAGAAGATTGCGCTCTGGGCGCATCGAACCCTCAACCACCGAGTGCGCGCCCACGCGCCTCACGCCTACGCCATCACGCCGACGATGCTTGAAACAAGGCAAGCATCCGGTCAAGTCAACTCTACCCACATATAGCCTTGGGGGCTTCCTTCGAGTATTGCTGTCATCCTGACACTGTCCCCCCCAGAAGGAAGTCTACCGTGCGACGAGGCGGCGGTTCGAGCGATCGAGGCGTGCAAAGTAGGCGTCGAGGACGGACGGATGGTCCAGGCGAAGGGACTGCTCCGACATCCAAGTATCGTCGGTGTCGTTACGGCCTACCCATCGAACCAAGAACGAACGAGCGCCCCGAGCATTCCGCCGATCGCGAACAATCCGTTCCGGAATCGCAGAGTTGTCGGCCGCGTCGGCTACATCTTCGACAAAAAGAACTGCGGGGTCACGCCCAGGGAACCTTTCAGCATCATTCTCAATGTAAGGCCGAAGGAGTCGAGCATGGAAGCGATTGTGCACTCGCGACATCGCTGGAGGGAGCTCGAGGTCGTAGCTGGATGTTGCCGGAATTGCCGCTCGAATACGGAAAGGGCCGATGTAGCGCGGCAACAACTTCGACTTCATCCCTTCAGGAACTGCCAGATTCTTTGTCGAAAGGTAGACGTAACTGCCGGTCCGAAAGGCGGGGTCATCCGGGCGTCGACGCTTGTTGGCCTGATATGACTGGTCGAGGCGTGCTCCAATGATCGCATCCGTCACATCGAGGTTCCGTAATTGTCGGATCCGAGCAAACGCTTCCGCACGAGGGACATCCGAAACAGGCCAGGAATCGGTGGGCCATTGTCGAGGAAGGTAGCCGTAGGTCGCCTCAAAAGCCGACAGAGACGTGGACACAGCAACAGAAGAGTTAAGAGCGAACTCAGCTTCAACAAGACGAGATGCCCAAGCCTCGTGGTTTGACGACACCATGATCCGCAGCGTTTGGGTGACCATCTTGATCCGATTCTCGCTCGATCCGTCCGTCTCGGGGTGTGCCGCGGTTGACATTCGCAAGACGGCGCCAACCTTTGCCTGCAATGCCCGCCAAAACTGCGAGGTGAACTTGGGATCGCGGTCGGAAACGATGGCTGAAGGCGTCCCATGCAGTCGAAAGATGGTGGCGTAGTACTTCTCGGCAACGAGCTCAGAGTCGGCGTCGGCTGGGAGGGGAATTAGGTGGACCATCTTTCCCCAAGTGTCAGTGACCACCATGATTTGAGCGACCATCATCCCTTCGAACTCGACCGGAGGCAGTCCTGTCATGAAGTCGATCGCCACTTGTTCCCAAGGACCGGAGGGGATCGGCATTGGGTGCAGTCGGCCATAGGGAACTTGAGTGGACGCCTTGCCGCGGGCACAGTCTTCGCAGGAACGGCAGAACTCAGCGCAATCGGCAGACATGGACGACCACCAATACAAAGGACGTATGGCGGCCAAGGTGATGCGATGTCCCGCGTGCCCGACGCTCCGATGTATCTCCGAAAGCACGAGCTCGCGCAGCGACGGGACCTTGTCGGAATCGACGACGCCGGTAGCGAGACCACGAGGCACAAACAGGGAAAGAGACTCATCTGGATGTACACGCAAGATCCTCCCTTCCTCGGTCACCCGAAACATAGGCCATGATATTGGGTCGGTAATGATGACCTGGGCTTGCGAATCGTTGGCGTATGCTCGGATGATGGTGTCGAGGAAGGGTTGGGGCAGTGGATCAGGCGGTCGATGGACTACAGGGGCTTCATTGACCTCATCGGTGGCGACTCCCAACAAATCGAGTTCGTCGGCGTCGGCATCGACCGGAATGGGCGGGTCGTTGGCCGGGGCCGCAGCGATAGCGTGAACTCGATTGACGACGATGGGAGGAGGAAGGGGGCCGGTAGACAAATCGACGGCGTCCATTATGTTCTCGGCGAGGTGATGGGAACCGGGAGAGCCTGCATTGTAACCGTGTCCCCAGGGCCCGAAGGCACAATCAACAGCCGGCAACCGATCGTGCGAAGGTGAGGTGTAAGGATGTTCCTCGAGGAGGCTCTCACCGGGCGTAGTGAACTCGTGGCATTCTTCCTTCAAGAACAAATTCCCTAATTCCTGTCCATTCACGTCCTCGTCTTGCGATTCCTCCTTGAACGCGTAGTATCCGGGAGAACCTGCCTCACCATCCTGGCCTTGGGGCCCGAGGGCAAAATCAACAGGAGGCAACCGATCGGGAGATGGTGAGGTGGGAGGACGTTCCTCGGGGAGGCTCTCACCGGGTGTAGTGAATTCGTGGCGTTCTCCATCAAAGAACATGTCCTCCAACTCATTCTCCTTGACCTGATCCTCGTGTGAACCCTCCTTGACCTCCCACAGACGCGACAACGAATCGGCTAAGGAATTGTTTTTGCCCGCGATGAATTCGAATTCGAAGTCGAAACGGCTGAGTTCGAGACACATGCGGATGTGCCGAGGCGTCTGGCGCAGTTTTTGGGTTTTTATTGTGCGAAGGGCCTGATGGTCGGTGACGATGACAAAGGGATAACCGATCAAGTGCTGCTCGAACGCCCGACACGCCGAGACGACAGCCAAGAACTCTTTATCAGTGACATGATAGTTGAGCTGAGCGCCGTTGAACTTAGCGGAAAAGAATCGCGTAGGAACGGCCTGCGAACGGGTGGGACCGGACGCCAGACAAGCGCCAATGCCAACCCGACTGGCATCCGTGAACAGGTACATCTTGTGCTCGCCCGAGGTGATCTTGGCGCCGTCGATCGGTCGCAGTGTTGCTGGCACGAGGGACTTGACGGTATCGAAAGCCTGCTGTTCTCGCTCGTTCCAACGCCACGATGTCGATTGCGCCAACAACGCGGTGATTGGCTCCAAGATCGTCGAGAGGTGCGATAGGTGATCTCGCATCCAATTGACGGTGCCGAGGAAACGCTGGATGTCGCACTTGTTGCAAGGGATCGGCCACTGACGGATACGCGCCCACTTGGCGGGGTCGACTTCGATGCCGTCGTCGGAGATGATGGTGCCCAAGGAATCCAACGACTTTGAGAACCACTCGGATTTCTTGGATCCTAAGTAGAACCGGTAGTGTCTCAAGGTCATCAGCAGGATCTCGATGTGTCTCAAGTGCGCGCGACGGGTATCGGAATGGACGTGAACATTGTCGAAAAAGATCTTGGCGAACGAGAGACACGGTTGGAACATCGCCGAGGTCAAGAGGTTAAGGGTATTGGGCGCATTGGTGTCACCAAACTGCATGACCCGCGACATGTACGTGCCTGTCACCGTTGCGAAGCCGGTGCGATCGATGTGCTCCGGTATGACCCGAACCTGCTCAAATGCCGCGGCCACGTCGAATTTGGACCGATAGCGCGATCGAGCCACCTCGTATCGAACATTGGTCATGTCCGGGATGGGCGAAAAACGCTTGGCGGTGTTGCTGTTGCGCGCGCGGAGGTCGATCACGAAACGAGCCATCTGGGAGTTCTTCTTCGGAATCGCAAAGACCGGAGCCGCAGAATCGATCGGACCCGAAACCCAAAATCGACCACGAGTGTACTTAGCTGAGTGTTCCGCCCACTGGCTCCGATATTTGTCGGCAAGGGGGTACACCCGGGGCTTGACCTTTTCGGTGGGATCGATCAACGGGATCTCGTGGTTAACTGGCCGGTACGGTGGGAGTCGATCCATCGGTAGCGAATCTACGAACACATCAGAAAATTTATCGAGTAAGGCAGCCAATCGTGTTCGTGCTTCGGACTCAGACAAATCCTCGAGGGCCGGATCGTCAACGACGTCGAGCATTGGGTTGTGCGGCTCGAGACCAATGATCTCGTCGTCGGGGAGCAACCCAGGGTGATTGCAGCCAAGGGCAGAACCGGATAAGATAGGTGCTACGGTGACGGCTCGATCCCATTCGTGCATACCCTGGGCGACGGGTTGCGAAGGCCCGGGGCGCGCGACGGTGAAGGCGCCCCAACCCATGAGCATGCCTGTGTCCTTAAGAAACGGCAGCCCCAAGATGGCGTCGTACGCAGTTACACGGCAAACGAAGAACGGTCGCAAACCGAGGTCAAGGGCGCCGGACAAAAAGAAGGCGGTGGCAAACACGGCACATCGGTCGGACTTATCGTGGGTGCCGAGGCGCAAGTGCAGCGGCGCGGTCAAGCGAGCCGTCGCGAAGCTCGTGTCGGCCCGCACCACCTCCTGGTCCACCAAGTCCACCTCGGACCCAGAATCGATCAAACATCGCAAGACCCTTCCGGAAGGCAGCGTCCACGCGATGACGTTGCGGGCGCGCGCAATGGCTGGCTCGACAGGTCGGTCGGGTTCGTTGATGTCGCTCAGGGATGCAGCGGACGCCAAGAGAGACACACCCGACGGTACAGGAATCTGGAGAGAGCTCACCGAAGCAGTCCTTTCCGCCTTGCGAGACGACACCACTTCCAGCCCCCAATAACGACACAAGCGCGACGCGGCATCAGCGTAAGACAAGACATCTTCCACCGCGTCAAACGCGATGTCAGCCCGGCTATCGTCGAGACGATGTCGATCTGCATCATTTGCCGGCACGGTTGGAGGCGAGCTACTTGATGAAGTCTGAACTTCAAAAGAAGAAAAGGCGACGTCTTTCGCTCGTCCAACTAGGTCTGCGGGTGGGCAAGATCGGTGCGTCACTAAGGCGGATGAGGAACTCGACGGTCGAGTCAAATCAGGCTCGAGGAGAAGGGGGAATCTCACCTGGGGGTCCTCAACGCCACCTGAGGCCGACGACCATTCGTCCTCGTCCATGTCGGCAAAGGTGATCGCTGATATTTGGACGGTCGAGGGGGATTGTCGCTCCGCTGTACAATGCTGCGAGAAATGGCCGGCTTGACCGCAATTAAAACATGCCATGCTGGCGGGTACCCCACCCGATGCCGGCGAGAACCACGTCTTCCGATCCTTCCACAGGTGGGCCTGTTGCCATTTACCGGCGCGGTCCATCCATCGAGCTCGACGGATCTGGGTACGCTCGTCGTCGTTTGCCGTGGACGGGGCGGTGCGTGGCGTTTTCGCAATTGCTCCATAAGTCGCAGTACGAATCGGCGGGGTTGCCACTGATGTCGTGCTGGTGTCGTCGGCAATGGCGGCCCAATCGGTAACCTCATCGAGGGACGGGACAGTTCGTCCGAACCTCCCTATAGTCACAAGTGAGTTATCCCGATATTCCCGTAGCATACCGGCCCGCACTTCCCGCTTAGCCCCATCACTCAGCGATTGATAAAAGGTGGTGGCGAGTTGAAGGGCCGAGAGGCTGAAGCTGGTGTTATTGTGCATAAACGCTCGGTACCGAGCACGCCATTCGCCCACATGGTCATAGGCACGAGACGCAGACTGACGGCACCCGTAGAAATCTTGGGACACTCGGTCGGCAAAGCCGGGATCCGGCCAACGACGTCCTACTGCTGTCATCAGTGACGTCCAGCAATGAGGTCGCTCGTCCCGGACCGCATCCGTCATCGTATCAACGGCCCAGTCGTGCGGAGACTGACGGCGCTGGGGCAATGTTGAACGAACGAATAAAGTCGCCACGAGCTGGATGACCCGGTCGGTGGTCGAAATGTCGCAAAGTAGAGACAAGTACGACTTCCCAAATGTAGTGAAAGTGACCAACCTATCCGGGTTATCCCCGGTCCAGAGCCCTTCCCGGTCGGGTAATGTCCCTCTCCAACGAGAGCTAATCACCGCCGGGGAAGGGCCGTCCCTTCGTGCGCTGTAAGATTCCCCCCCAGGGGTACGAGCAAGGGGGTCAGCGGTATTGCCTGAACGTCCCAAAAATGTGTGCGGGGGGACGTCCAGGGGGACCGATCTCACCGGCGTAAACTCCCCGGCCCGAGCTGCGGCTGGTTCAGAGAATCCGGCCCGCGCCACAGCTGGTTCAGGTGAGCTTTTCAGTAAACTCTCCACCAACTTCTCCAAGTGCTGAACGCGTTCCTCGGAGTCGATACGACGTGCTTCGGATTCCTCGAGGCGGGTTTCGAGGGATGAGAGGGCGGTGGCGGTGTGGTACGCGTGTGGTGGCGGGGACTTAGGCGGTTTCGCGCGCCCGGGGTCTTCGTCGCGGAGAGGAGCGTCTCGATCATCGGCGGCGGCGTGGGAAATGTCGCGCTCGTCGGCCATGGCAATCTCGTGGCTCAACCGTCGGCGATTACGGGGCGAACGAAGACGAACACGAGACGGTTGGCGGAAAGGGTAGGAAGGATAAACGCGTTCGTCGTCGGACTCTGTGAAAGAAGTCGGGAAGGACAGCGACGCGTTCGTCGCGGATGAGTTCGGCAACGGAGAGGAGGCTGACGACTCAGGGTCAGAGAGTGGGTGTGAATGCTCGTCCAGGGCGGGGGACGAAGCGGTTGTAGAGGTGCGGATCGTTGTCGGCAATGCCGAACTTGAAAAAAGTGACAGGCGACGTCCGCAGGGATGACGTCGTCTACACGCGTTGGTGCGAGGGGGTGGGATTTCAGGAAGCGTCGGCTGTTGCGGCGGCAGTCGACAGAGGATCAACCGAGGAGGGGAGTCGGTCGAGAGGCTCGCAGGAAATCAAGTATAACGGACTTAATTCCCAAACGATCGACAAGAAGAGGAAGGGCAACAAAACAAGAAGAGCGGACCAAGCTCCCGGGGAAGGTGCTAAGACAAAAAGGAAGGGACTGCTCCAGGCACAGAGGGGACTTAGCCAAATCAACCACTCCAAGAGGTCGCCTCAGGGGTAAAAAGGATTGCTTGCGGGAGCACCGGTAAAAACCCTGAAGCCGCGCCTCGGCTAACAAAAAGATAAAACAAACCAAAAGAAGATTGCGCTCTGGGCGCATCGAACCCTCAACCACCGAGTGCGCGCCCACGCGCCTCACGCCTACGCCATCACGCCGACGATGCTTGAAACAAGGCAAGCATCCGGTCAAGTCAACTCTACCCACATATAGCCTTGGGGGCTTCCTTCGAGTATTGCTGTCATCCTGACAACGAGGGAGCGATCGAAGAGGGGTGTCGACCGAAAAGCTCGCGGGAAGTCAAGTATAACGGACTTTATTCCAACAATCGGCAAGGAGAGGGGGGGGCCAATAAGATGATGAGCGGACCAGGCTCCGGGGGAAGGTGTCGAAACCGAAGGGAGGGACTGCCCAGGCGCCGAGGGAACTCAGCCAAATCAAACTACACCAAGAGGTCGCCTCAGGGGTAAAAAGGATTGCTCGCGGGAGCACCGGTAAAAACCCTGAGGCCGCGCCTCAGCTAGCAAAAAAGATAAAACAAATCGAAAGAAGATTGCGCTCGCAGCGCATCGAACCTGCAACCAGCGGGTGCGCACCCACACGCCAAACGGCTACACCACGACGCCCGCGCTGCTTGAAACGAATCCGCCATTGGGTCAAGTCATCGCTACCTGCACACAACCTCGGGGATGACCTGGAACGTCAACAGGGGCTTCAATACCCCTGAACGACGTCGTCTGCTTCTTTCGTATTTCACTTCGCTCACACCTCCCCCTTCTGCTATCCTTCTCCAGGAACACAATGTTCCTAAATCACGACAATCTCACATACGCCACGAGTACGCCCAGTCCCACCAGGGCGAGGCCTACTTTTCTCAACACTGCCTCACTTTGATTCCAAGCTCTTCTCCTCTTCTCGGTGGTCATCGTCGCACGCGTCAGTCTCTTGGCGGGCGCTTACTCGTGACCACCTTCAATGTGCGGGGTTCGACGGACGTCGTCGAACTCAACAATATCTACGCTCCGGTTCAACCCGCCGAGCGCCTCCTCTTCTTCACCTCCCTTCACTTTCGGGCGACCGTCTCCTCTCACATTCGGGTCATCGCGGGCGATCTCAACGACTGCCCTATCCCCGCGGTGGATCGAGTGCGACAGGTGGACCGCCCGAACACCCACCACTGGCCCGCGCTTATGTCTCGGCTCGACGGGGCGTACACGGATGCCATTCGGCTCATGCACCCACTGTCGCCGGCGACCACGCGCCCGCATCTCAGCAAGGACGGCCGGCTCATTTCGCGCGCGCGCATCGACTTTGTTCTGGTGCAGCGGCGACACGAGCGACGGATCGTTTCTGCTTCCACTCTGTACAATATCTCTCGATCCATGTCGGATCATCGACCGGTTACGGTCACATTTAGGCTGCGCGCAAGTGGTGCCGAGGTCGAAGCGGAGCTCTGCCTTCCCCAGGCGGCTCATTTTCTGACCCGCATCAACTCGTCGACCTTCAAACACGCCGAGTTTAAGGAGTTCGTCACTCCTCTCCTTGAGCAAGCACCGTCTGGGGATCCGGTCGCGGACCTTCAGCGCGTACTCTCGGAGTCTCGGGTCCAAGCTCTCGAGCTGTCTCGGCGTCTGTTTCGGGAGCGCAACGCTCTCGAGATGATGCTGGTATCTCGACTGCAGGACATTGAGTCTCGTCGGGTGATGAGCCCCTTTGACGTCATCGACTGGACGAACACCCACGACGCTCTCACCAAACTTGTGAACGAGCGAGCAAGGCAGTCCCGGATCAGGGCGCACGTGCCCGAGATTGCATCCGAGGAACGTCTCAGTCGTCCGGTTCATGCCAAACTGGCTGCTCGGTCCCGGGATGTGAAGTTTCAGAGTATCCGGCTCGCTGATGGCGAGCTCACCACTGACATTGAGCGCGCGCTCGAGCACACCCATTCTCATTTCCAGCAGCACTACCTTGTCGAAGCGAAGGATCCGGAACAGGTCGTGACGATGCGGGATGAGCTCTTGGGACCCATCAGATCAGCAAGACCTTGTGACGACCCGCTTTCCGACGCTCGCTTCCTTCGGCGCTTCTCGAATTCGCACGTCGACATTCTTGCCGAGCCCATCAGCGAGGCCGAGGTGCTCGCAGCGATTCGAACCACGCACGAAGGTCGATCTCCGGGTCCTTCAGGGGTCCCCTATGAGATGTATCGAGCCTGCCCCTTGCTTTGGGCCCCTCTCTTGACTCGAGCCTACAACGAGCTGATTACTCGAGGCTCCCTTACTCCACAACAGAGCCAGGCGAATGTGCGCCTCTTGTTCAAACACAACAAACCTGGTGCAGCGCGGTGCGACCTCAAATCGTATCGTCCGATCACCTTGCGGGAATGCGACTACAAGATCTTCACCAAGGTCTACGTGGCTCGTCTGAACCGGATCCTCCCCGATGTTCTTCCGGCCGGACAGCATGGGTTCGTCAAGGGGCGAAGACCAGCGGACGCGGCTTTGCATCTGAGGCTCCTGATCGACGAGATTAGGGGTCGTGGGGCAGAGTTCCCGACAGCAGCGCTCCTCTCCCTGGATCAGAGCTCGGCTTACGACATGGTCGAGCACGATTGGGTCTTTGCGGTGTTTGAGGCTCTCGGCGCGCTGGAATCTTTCCAGCGCATCTTGCGGATGCTCTACAACGGCAAGACGTCCACAGCGCGGTACATTGTCAACGGTTTCCTTACCGAGACGGTGCGACTCCTGTGCGGTCTTGGCCAGGGCGATCCTCTCTCTTCTTCTGTCTGGGATGTGGTATTCCAACCCTTCCTTGATCCTCTCAGTCGACGCAACATTGCGCTGACTATCACTCTTCCGGAGCTGGCTCCTCGTCCGCAGACTCGATGCATCACCAATTTGGCGTTCGCGGATGACGCCGTCGTCGCTGTCGCTGGACCGGAAGCTATTGCTTCGCTCGGGATTGGCGACTCGCGACGAACGGCCGTCTAAACACCGACAAAACCGTGGTGATGCCATTGGGCGCGACGTTGTGGGATCGCGCGGACTTGTCCAAACTGTCGTTCGTGGCACCGGACGAGTCTCTTCCCTGGATCGGTCTCCAGTTTGCGCCTGACGGCAACAACAGGCTGGGATTCCATGATCTTGAGCGAAGGGTCGATCGAGTGATTCTCTCGGTGCGCGACCGATGGATGACGCATCATACCCGGGCTTTCTATCTCAACCGCTACGGCATCTCCAAGGTGCTGCACTCTCTCTCCGCCGACGTACCGCCATCCGACGTGATCAAGGCGATCGAGCGCAAGCTTGCCGACTTTGTGAAGGGAGGACCGCGGCGCAGCGACTACAAGCAATCGGTCGTCTTCACGGCACGGGCGCGAGGTGGTCTCAGCGTCGTGAGCATCCAAGATGTGGTGGATTCAGTCTCGGTACGGATTTGGGACGTGCTGGCCGGCGGGTCAACTGCGATTTGGAGCGATCTGGCTCGGAGTTCCATCCGGCGAGCGCTTCCGACCTTTGACTTTGCTACGGATCTGTGGACGTGGAGGAACGCCGACGCACCCCGGGAGCTACATCCCCGCTGGCGAGCGGTGCTCTCGGTCGCTGAACGCTACCCTGCCGTCGTCGATCCTGCCAAACTTTCGGTCTCCAATTTTCTTTCTCTTTCTCCCCTCCAACCTGGTCTGCATGACTCGCGGGCGTTCTCGGAGCAGGATAAGCGTTTGGCGAAGCTTTTCAGTTTCGAACGCACCATCGCTGACATCTATGCGCGAGCCCAATACCCCGCAGCTCCAACGGTGCCCTGGACCCCTGAGAAGCATCCCCAAGGCGACGGCTCGGAGCTGTCCAACCTTTGGCAATGGAAGCGCGATCAAGTCCAGGCGTGGATCCAGGTCGCAGGCGATCGCCTCATCCCGCCGCTTCCGCCTCCTGTTCCCGTCCTCGCACGTCGACCACCCGTCATTCGTGTTGTTGGAGCACCTGGAGTCCGGCCCGGCGGTCCCCTCGAGCACATCTTGCCCAGAGCGACTCCGGTCGGCGTGCCTGATCAAAAACTTCCCCTCCCCTCCGGCCCCTTGTGTGCTGATCAGTGGAGAATGTTGAACTTGGACAGACCTTACACCATTGCGCGACTTCGACGCGTCATCAACCATCGACGTTTCGACCACACACAACGCCCTGGATCACTCGTCACACCCAAAGAAAGGCGACTCTTCTGGGTGTGGTTCCACACCGGGCCCGCCACGGCCCGCGAGCGCGAGGTGCACTTCAAGCTGGCGTACCACTTCACGCCAACGCGGAAGCGCCAGTTTGTGCAGCGGCATGGCGACTCAGCCTGCTGCCTCGTGCAGGCATGCAGCCTGGCAGGGGTGGAGGATGACTTTACTCACTTTTGGCATGATTGCCCTGACTCTTCTCAGTTTTGGCAAGCAGCTAGGTCCATTCTCTGCGACGCGCTGGGGGTCGTGTCGATCCTCGACCTCGACTACACGGCACTTCAGATCGAGCACGGCCTCCCTCGACTGCGCGCTTGCCTTCCGACGTCGAAAAAGCGCCCAATCCGCGCCTTCATTGCGCTGGCGCTCGACACTCTCAGCAACCGACGCTGGGATCTCCATCGCCACGCCAAAGCGATGTCGAGCATGGACAAGGAGATGGCGGGACTGAAGGAGAGGTTGGAGCTCAGATTGGCACGATGAAGTAGACGGCGCTCCTCCCTACCCAGCCAAGAACCACAAACCAAAAACCAAATAAAAATCACAAGTCCCCTTTCCCTCTTTCTCAATCTCCAAAATGTCTCCCAAACACGCCAGAATACTGAACCTGTTTTCTCTCGCTCTTTTTGCCATTCCTCCTCATAGGCTTCCGTACTCCCCAGGAGCCTCGGGTTCTTTGCGCCGGCGGGCATTGTCGCCCTTGGTTCGAGCTTCTGCCACATCACGATGACACACAGCGAAAGCGGATCCCCTTGGCCCTCTCCTGGACTACGCCGTGAGTTTTCCACTCCTCTCAAGGGCCGGGTCTGTCTTCTCTTTCGGTCGAGCGACTCCGTGATCTCCTGTTCAAGGCCGGCACAAACTGCCTGCGTGGCTCGCCTCTCCTTGCTTTGCTGCTCGCTCGGAGTCGCGGCCGCGCGGCGGGTGACTCGGGTACCGAACCGCCATACACATCCACACTCGAGCGAGGTCCCACACAATGACATCACCGTCGTGGGCCTCATGCTCCTTCTTTCCCCAGTATCTGCGGTGATTGGGAACCACCTGCACGTACAACGGGACTCGAGTGTGCGTTCCGAGATTGGGAGTACGCCGCAGGGAAGCGAGGCCCCTGCGGAAGGTATACCCCGCCTCTGGTCTCCAGCCGCGCGCCGGTGTTGTCGGCCACCCGCCCGCGCTGCAGACCGAGGCGTGTCCAATGGACTGTCACATGCTCCGTGACTTTCCCCGGGAATCTCGGGATTGTGTGTTTTTGTGCGAAGTAGGCCTGTTTCGCAGTTGCAGTCATTGAAATGGGGGTGATCTGGGGTCGTGCGGTCGCGAGGGGGGGGCCGACTTTGGTAACCGAAAAGGGGTTTGGAATCCGCGGTGCAGATCCAGCGCAGTTGGGTACAAGGGGTAGGTGATTGCTGCGGTCGCAGGAGGTTACATCCCCCCTTTGGACCACGTGAATCATTCGGATTGAGCGGGATGTTTGTGCCATCGGAGGCCTTGTTCGACGCGTGTCAAAGAATTAAGGGGCTTCAAGGAGTAGGGCGGTCTCAGGGGGGGTCTGAAGTCAAAAGATCGAAGAAGGTTCAACTGTACAACTATAATCGGATTCGCCTGTACAACACATGTACCACCACCAACAATTCCTCCATCGTTTCCCGATTCCTTGTGTATTATCTTCAATCTTCCTTTCATTCGTCTCTGGGAGGGAGCAACCGTGGGTGGGGGGGACTTGAACTCGGATGTATCGGGTTGGTCTGTTCTGCTAGTTACAACGCATCGAGCGGCGGTTGTGGTCATCATCGTGCATACTGGGCAGCATCTCCTTTAGTTCCGTAGGGGGTTTTCTCGTCTTGCAAATTAGCGATGAGTTTCATACAAAAAAAAAAGAGGACTTCCTTTGAGTACTGCTGTCAGTGTACCGCCGTCATCCTGACATATTCACCAAAGCGCTGGGTCCCAAGGTTTTCGGTACACACTGCTATGCTCTCGGCCTCCGTACGCGACACCCACGGCTCAAGTCTACCTCGCGTTCGCGTGGGGGGGGGTGTGAGGAATCCACTCTCCGCTCGGCTCAGGACTTAGGCACGCGGGGCGAGCCTGGCCCATCGGCTCAGGCCTGAGGCTCGCCGGCTGAGAACTTAGGCGCGCGGGATTTCCCCTGTGCGCAGCTCTTTTACTGTTAGCTTCCTATTCATCACTCTTGGCTATAACTACATCGCTGACGTAGTAGAGTTGATCAAATAGAATGGACACTCGGTCAACCGATACATCCGGACAATCATTGAGATTGCCGGCCAAGACCCGAAGAGTCTTGGGTCTTGGGGCGTTGAAGTGCAGAAGCCCAAAAAAGTCGCAACGATCGTCCTCCTGCACCGGCGCGTACATGTTGATGATCTCGACATCGAGCTCCTCAAAACGAAACACTGAGCGCAGAATCCGACCGTCGAAACGAGGAGCTCCTGCCAAGACGACCGGGGTAGAGGAAAGGAGATGGCCCGCCAAAGGTGCGCCATTGGGTATGAGGGTAAGGACATGAGGAGTGAAACGAATACAAGCCCCTGGCCAAGCACTCTCGAAGCCTTCGCGTGACATGTTGTAGCTGAGGTGGTGCTCTTGCAGGAGGATGGCCGAAGGGTTTTGAGATAACGGATGATTTTGACTTGATTGACTGCGTTCTTCATCGATCGGACGTTGAACGTCAACACGGTGAGGGACTCAATCATGATTAAATCAGTTCAGCGCCGCCCCCCTCGAATTCGGTCACCTCGGACCTGTGACCCCCTGAACTGTTGCCCCCTGAGCCGTCACCCCTTGATGCACCAAGGATCATGGCGGATCCCGCCCGGGTGAAGTTGGTGTGTTGGGAATGAGGGTTAGGAATGGCGCGTTCATTGGTAATCTGTTTAGAAGCGCTCGTCTGTTTAGTGAAGCCTGGCGATGCGCACCAACCGTTGTCTTCTCTCCACGGTTGGATTACACGCTCGTCAGGTACGCATGTTTAGCTTCACAGCCACTTTTGTTGCAATTAACTGACGGTTGGATTACACGCTCGTCAGTCTCTTATTTGGTAGCGTCTGTATTGCCGCAAGGCACAGATCCGCACGCAGAAAAGACGCAGCGCGTATCCAAGATGGCTACGACCTCGGTGGATTCCGGGTCCGCCACTCATCGCGGCCTTATGGGCAACCTGTATGGCAATGTCGACGCCACAAATTGGGGAACGGCCAAGGATCGACTCCAACGGGTGTTGGAGGGCGATGGCCGGTTCAAGCACGTCACGACCGAACTCAGCGTTGGCCCCAAGCCCGAACAGTCCGAGTTCACCCGTACGCTGGGTGGCTCCACTGTGGCCGACGTAGCCACGTTCCGTACACAACATCGGAACTACCGTCATGACGTCGACGACCTCGATCAAGCCTTGGCGCAGGCCCGCAACATCTTGTTCGTGTGCCTGGGGAGGCCACGTTCGCGCGCATCGCAGACCAGCCAACGCACGAGCTGTGGGCGGCCCTCGATAAGGATCTCGGCGCCGCATCCCACGACTTCGCGCGGTCGGAGAAACTTGATGCTCTTTTCCAATACCAAGCCTACGTCGATGGAGACCCTCTCGACCCTTGGTTGTCGCGCTTCAACCGGCTGTTCGTCGATCTCAACGCCGCGCATGTTTCCCGCGACAAGGCCTACCAGCGCGCCAAGATCGACGGGGTCAAGTACACGCAAGCTGAGTTTGACAAGTGGGTTCCGCCGCCTGCGTTGTCGGAAGGCATCCGCATGGACCTCTTGAAGGCGAGGATGCCACGGCCTATTGTCACGGTTATCGACGCCCTCGGCCCTATCCCGTCGCTCAGTGATGTGGAGGGCGCGATTCGTCGCGCGGCGATGTCTCGCTCTTCCGGCACCGACGTCGCCGAAGCCCTCGCGGCGAAGACTCAGGGTCGTCGCAGGCGCCCCGCTCGTTCGTCAGGCAAACCGAAGTCCAGTTTTCTCTCGGCTTCGAAGGTACCGGGTCTCGTGGACAAGTGGCCGCACGGGTTGCGCAGAACGGTCGCCTGAGGCTGGGCCCGTCGCAGTGTCGGAAATGCTACGAGCAGGGTCATCTTGGCGACGAATGTACCGTCCCCTCGACCGAACTGTGCCGTCGTCGGGTTGCCGTCTTAGCCAAGCACAACATCTCCATCGGCGCGGCCGACGCGATGGCGCTCGTGGCTGAGTACGGTCCCGACCCATCGGTTGACGACGACTCTTACGAGAACTATTTTGCCGAGGTCGCCCTTGACACCGAAGTCTCTGCGCTGTACTTGCACGACGGTCCCCGCTACCTCCTCGACTCGGGGGCGACGCGCCACATGACCACTCGTCGGGATCTCTTGGTCGACTTCCAGCCTTTCACGACGGAGCGGGTGCGCGTAGTCGGCGCATTCAAGTCCAGCGCCATGGCTGTCGGCAAGGGCACCCTTCGCTTTGACGCCAATGGCGCGCCTCTCGAGCTCCGCGACGTCCTTCTCGTCCCGGGTCTGTCCGCCGAGCTCGTCTCTCTTGCCAGTCTCATGAAGGATGGGTACCAGCTGTCTGGGATTTGCGACGCCGCGGGCGCACACTCTGGTCTCACCGTCTCGGGTCCGGCTTCGAGTCTCACCTTTGCTCTCGATCGCAACCACTACGTTCTCCAGGCGAGTCCGGCCTCACCTCCTCTGGCGGATCACCACGCGCTGACAGCCACCTCCTTGCCTACAGATGTAGTGCTTTGGCATCAGCGTTTGGGTCATCTGTCCTGGGGTCGTTTGGTAGAACTTGCTAAGTCGGGCGACATTTCCCTCGACATCTCTGCTGTAACCCGGGATCAACTTCGTCTCCTCGATCAGTGCGATGCCTGCTGCTCCGGCAAGGCCGTGTCTGCCCCCAGTCGTGAGGCTGCCCACCACCCCGCCGACGTGTGGGGGCCTTCCCCTGTCCCTGCTCTCTCCGGCGTCCGATATCTGTGCGGTGTCACGGATGAATACTCGCGTTTCCGCTGGGCTCGCGGCATTCGGCTCAAGAGCGAGGCTTCGTCCGTACTCAAGGGCTTCGTTGCGATGTCGAAAATCCAGTATGCTGGCCCGGGAGTGGCGACCTTGCGCACGGATAGGGGGGTGAGTTCGTCAACAACGACCTCCGGGATTGGCTTGCTGAGCGGGGCATTTTTCACGAGCTATCCACGGCATACGAGCACGGTCAGATGGGCATACAGGAACGGAGTTGGCGTACGATTTTCAACTCTGTTCGGGCGTGGCTTCATCGTTCAGGACTGCCGTCATCGCTGTGGGAAGAGGCTGCGCAGGCGGCCATCTACATTATCAACCTCCTCCCGTCGTCGCTCTGCAGCAGCGCACCCCTGATGCCGTTCTTCACGCCGCTGCGAGTCCCGTTACGTCCCCCCGGTCGTCCCAGCATCGGATCGTGTCAAAACCTGGGGCTGCGCCGCCCAGGTACCGTTCGCTCCCCGAGCAACGTTCCAACAAGTTGGCTCCGCGTTCGCGCCTGTGCTACTTTGTCGGGTACTCTTTGCGCTCTAAGGCCTGGCGCTTCTACGACCCGGTTGGCAACAAGGTCTTCGAGTCGTCTCAGGCCAAGTTCTTCGAAGATCGCTTCTTCCCGCCGCGGCAAACCCTGTACCTACTGTTGTTGCGCCCGCCGTTCTGTCCTATCCGTCCGTCCCGCGCAGAGTTCCTCCGCCCGACCTTCCCCCTGACGACGACGATACTGTCAATCCTGCGGGCGTCGCACCCGCCGTCGCGGCCGCTCCCGCTGTTGCCCCCGCCGTTGCTGTCCCGCCCGCGGCTGGTCCGGTCGACGTTGTGGCCCCACCTGTCCCGCCCTCCCTCGTGTTCTCCAATCCGGGTCCGGCGAACGCCCCTCCTGTAGGTGATCGTTCCACTCGTGCTCGTCGCCCCCCTGACTACCTGGGTTTCGCCCGCGCGGCTCACGACTTGGAGTTCGCCGCGCACGCCTCCGTCTCGATCGAGGACTTTGACGAGGACGATCCCGACGTCCAGCTGTACTCGTACGAGGAAGCGACTGCCTTTCTTGCCAAAGTCGATAAGGACGACGCCCCTACCGTTCGCGCGGCACTCGCTGGTTCGTTCCGCGACTACTGGCTGGCGGCCATGGCGACCGAGGAGGGCGCACTGGCGGCGAAGCAAACATTTTCCAAGCCGCTTCGTCCCCCTCGCGGGGCTATCATAATCGGCAGTATGTGGGTCCTCATGGTGAAGCGCGACGCCGAGGGCAAAATCGTAAAGTACAAAGCTCGCCTCGTTGCGCGTGGGGACATGCAGAGGCGTCGGGGTGAGCAAATTGACTCGTTCTCGCCTACTGGCCGCGCCGCCTCCATCGCCTGCTGCTCGCCCTTGCCGTTGAGAACGAGTGGGAGACCCGGCAATTCGACGTCTCGTCGGCATACCTCAACGGCAATCTCGGTGGGACGGAGATCTACATGCGTCTGCCCAGTGGGCAAGTCGTGCGCCTTCAGCGCGCGCTGTACGGACTCGTCCAGGCGGGTAGGGAGTGGTACAAGGTCTTCACCGAGTGGATTTTGTCGATTGGCTTCACGCGTACCGACAGCAATCATGCCGTCTTCATTCGCAGGGAAGGGGATAAGCGCTGTTTCCTTTCCATTCATGTCGACAACGGACTGCTCACGGGTGACGGCGACCTCGATGGCGTTCTCACTCAGCTCAAGGCGCGTTTTGAGGC